>VZTB01005864.1:507888-630699 GCA_013397245.1 Thryothorus ludovicianus | reverse complement strand
TTTTTTTTTTTTTTTAAGGGACTATGGACTGTGTGTTTGGCTTACATGTAGACCTTCAGTGCCGATCCTTCTCCATCCAGAAACAAGGCAGAAAAATAGCATAATCACTTTTTGCTGTGCTAGGCCACCTGTCTAGCAAGAAAAGCAGATGGGCCAGGTAAAAAGAAACTCTTGTACTCCTAAAGCAGCCCGCGAGCATAAGATACCACTCTTGGAGGATTGGTGGCATGGCTCTGATGTGCATCTTGTGTGCAGATTCAGACATATATTTGTGTGCTATTTCCAGCCCTCCAGGATTTGAGAAGGTTTTTTGAAGGCTAAGAGCTTCGTTGTCTTTACAAAATCTTTTCTTTCTCTGGGTTCTGTATGTGTTGAGAAGTCTTTTAAAGCCCTATGTCAGATCTGTTCTTCGTGTGAAGTCTTTATAAATATTTATATAGCCCTACTGAGGAAGAGTCAATCCATTAGACTGCTTTAGGCTAAGATTAGCACTTCTGAAGCCTATTTAACCAGATACGAGTTTACTTTATTTAATAACATTAAAGAGATAGTAAAAGAAAGCTTCTTTATCAGATAATGGTAAGATCCATGAAACAGGTTTATTAATGTCTAACTATCAAATTATACTTAACTCAAAATTCATGGAAGTAGCATAGTAATTGCCTATTTGATTTCAGGCAGATTAACATGCTTGTTTAATGTTGAAGCTGTTTCAAGGCCCTTGATGAGGTCAGCAGCCAGCCCTGCTTTCTTACTTCACACCCAGTGGAGCAGTGCTGGGCTGAGATTGTGCAGCAGCTGATGTTGGTTTTTTTGTTTGTTTTGGGTTGTTTTTTTCTTTTTCGTCCTCAAATATTTTATGGTGTTCATGCAGAAGCATCTTGTGATTCATGCTTGACTCAGAGAGACATCCATAAATGTACCAATACTTGCCACAGGCAACTTGCACATGTAGGAGTGAAACTTCACTTCTACAGG
The DNA here is from genome assembly GCA_013397245.1 of Thryothorus ludovicianus. Taxonomy (NCBI): domain Eukaryota; kingdom Metazoa; phylum Chordata; class Aves; order Passeriformes; family Certhiidae; genus Thryothorus; species Thryothorus ludovicianus. The sequence goes on along the minus strand of VZTB01005864.1, from coordinate 629,721 downwards.
TGAAGCATCAAGGTAGAGCTGTTGGGGACTGCTGGTCTGCTAGTGGTCCAACACAGGTTGAAGATTTCTTGTATTACTGTTAACTTCTAGAGGAATAAAAAGTATTTTTGGATAGTGCAGACGTCTGGTAACACTGGAAACAAATGCTCCAGGCAGAAGCATAACTTTATGGTTATTTTTGCAGACCTATATGAAGGGTAAGTATATTTTGAGTTTAGTCACATGTGCCACATAAAAGACATCAGTCATTGCATGTGTGTATGTCTATTTATAGAAACCATTCAACCACATACCTCTGGAGCAACCATTTCCTTTAATTTATATATATTTATTATCCCTGCGTCTCTGGTATGTTTTCAGAATTCTCTTGGCAGTAATATGAGAGTTTTGTAGCTCCTGAAACCATCATATTGTCATATTTTATATGTACCCATCAGTTGAGGACTATACAATCAAGACAACTGTTCTTGCTATTCCTTTGTTCTCTTTCCACCCTCCCCCCCTGCTCTAGACTAACATCTAGAAGGTGTTAGTCCCAAATTCCTTCTGTATCACTCAGAGAAGGAGAACTTTGAGAGACAACTGTATCAAGGAGAATCTCCATTCCTTCTCATTACTGCCTCTGAAGTAAGAAGTGATGAATGCAGTTCCTCAGTTCACAGCCCAGCCACTCCCACAACACAAATTGGGGTTTTTTGGTTCTTTTGAACAAAGGTATTCCAATCTCCCTTTCTATCTCTGTTTCTTTACCCATCCCTGCTTCCAAAGTAGGGCAGATAGACTGTCATGAGTGGTAGGATTTGGAATAATCTTCAAGATGATGTCAGAACAACATGATTAAAGTACTTTTATGGTGCAAGTAAATGCAGTAATATTGAAACATTTTCTTTGCAGTCACAACAGTCTAGGTTAGTTTGCCTTTTGCTGTGCCTTCCCCTTTGCCACCCTCTCTAGAAAAAATATAGGCTGTATTAGAAGGACTTGTATTTTCAGGAATTATTTTTTCCCTGTTTAATGTGCTTCATGCAGCCATATATATATATATGCTGTAGATTGTTTCAATGTTACACATTTGCCTTTTTTTTTTTAAATGAACCTTCTGCAGAATGTTCTCAGCCACTAACTACAGGTTCTATAATTGACTCCTCTTTTAGTTCCCTTTGACTTGTCTTCTGTAACTGTGCCCATTTTCTCTTCTTTGTTAATATTTGTTCCTCTAATTGAGGTCATTACTGGAGGTAAGATTCAAAGTAGCAAGTGTAGGATTTTAACTTTAAATTTATTTTGCATAATTTCATTTTTCTCAACACTTTTAAAAGTCGTTTCAGTACAATCGTACCTTCAAGTTTTTCCAGATGAAAAAATAGTAATTTTTCTTTCTCTTATTCTCTCTCTTTTTGAGTGACTAAAATATGGTAATTTGGTTTGTAAAGAGGACATCTGCTGGGTTTTTGTCACCTCAGAGCTGTACTTTGGTTGCTAATGAGTAGAACTGCAACACTTGACCTTGAGAAGTGAAAACAGGCTGTAAGTGTGGAGAGAAGGTGACTGGGAAGATCTGAATAGTAAGCTCACTATCCCTTTTTCTTTAAAACAGCAGGCCTATAAATTGCTTTAAGCAGCAATAATAAAGAATAGTTGTGAAAAACCAAGAAAAAACATAGAAAAGACGTGGTTGACTTTTAACTGAATTAGAGTAACCCAGAAGTGTAAACCAGTTTGGATTTATTTCTCTTACGGGATCAGAGAAGTTGCAAAAATTGAAGATAATGCCAATGTTTCCATTACTGAGCAGCTGCACAGAAGGAAAGCCCTCACTAAACCTTCTTAGCACAATCCAGTTAAAGCAGCCTCATGCTTCTTGAATATTTTAACAATTAAAACACTCCCATTAACACACATTTATGAAAGTCTGAGACTTCTATTTGTTGTAATTCAATAAATACCACTTTAGTTAACAAACTCTGTCTCTTGAAGAGCTGTGTCTCGTGATTATAACTGCTTGTGCCTGTTTTAAAGTACTTTTGGGTGAATTTAATCATATCTAGTAGTTCCATTTAAATATAGCATTTCTGTGTAAGTCTTATCAAAAGTAAACACATTTTTAATAGAAATTCTGTGTGTTGTATTTTATCACTGCATTTGTCTGACTAACATTAAGAAAGATAAAAGTTTTGCATACCATCCCAAAGATAACAAAAAGTCACACAGCAAGCCCCACATCTACAGATCAGTTGCCTCTGAAAATCTGAGTCATGTTTTTCATATAAATCATATGGAACGGCCTATTATGAACACCTTGTAAAGCTCAAAAGGCTTTATGATTGTTAATAGCTTCTGTGGTAGTGATTTACAGGCTAACTTGAGACAAAATATGTTGCAGTATGGGCTAAGAGAATGTGTCATTCTATCTGCATAAATAATAGTATGTTATTGGTTGTGCACTTCAGAAGCAAGTGAAATGCTTATTACCTTATATCTTCCAACTAGATTTAACATTTCAACTTTTACTTATGACTTAAATCAACCTGGTTAGGGATAAAGTGTAAAGTTGAATCATGCATTAATTTTTTTCCCCTGCATGTTATCCATCACTGTACTAACCTGTGAACTAAATGTAAGTTGTAACACTCGTAATCAGTCTGTAACTGCAATTTATTCAATTTAAGACCATCTTATTAGTGTAAAAATAGTTTCAAGCGACATTTTTATAATGACTGTGATAAAACTTTGATGTATCCTAAAATGTGTGCAATGTAAGACATTTATAATAGCCCCAAGTGTAATATTAACACAGCCTTTTAATGCGTGTAAAAAGAGATCAGTTAGTTTTGATTATATTACCCAGTATAGGTTTGATTCTCTTTTGGAGTTTAAGCATTGCTTGCTGGTTCTAAATGTCAAAATTATTGGAGTTTGAAGACAGGTAAATGAAGTCCCTGTTTTTGAGATGTGGTGGGCAGGTACAATGAGGCAAGGAGGAGTTACTCAGTTCCTACATGGCCATGCATGGATGTTGGTTTCTGAAGAGTGTTGTAAGGAGACCTTGCCCACTAGAGATCTGGGGATAAATTCCAAATGATAGATCAAGAGGTAAATGGATAGATATCTCAACACCCACTGTGGATTCTTGAACACAATAGGAGTTTCAGGAAATTCAGCTTCTTTTATTTTTTGGTGGTTTTTTTTTATTTTAATTTGTTATTTAAATATATTAAAATTATGGCATTCTAAAGACAAGAATTTAAATTCTCAGAGCAGCTGAATGGAGCATTTATGACTGGCTTTTGTAGAAAACTTCTCCAAATGATGTGAAGTGATGGGAAAGAATATCATCAAACACTTTCCTGTCAAAATTTATCTCATGCTTGCATGCTACTCTGTCTGCTGAAAATTTTGGAAAACTTTACAGAATTTTTTCTTAAGATTCAAAGTTTCTTAATAATCTTCAAATTTTAGAATTAAAGCCTCTCCAGCTGTTCATTAAAAGTAAAGGCCTTAATTTATATTGACATTACTGAGACATGGCTTTTCACTTGGGATGACATTATTGCATTAATGTTTCTTTTTAATCCTTTGAGTGTCTCTGTTCCTAAACCTTCAGTGACCTTCTTATCTTCCACAAACTCATCTTCTGTCAGAGAATTTCCCTGACTTTTCTTTTTTCTGCGGTTATGTTTCATTAAAGTAACCAAGAACAAATTAACTTGTGTTTCTAGGAAATCTATCTGTGTTTGATAAATCAGTAATTGCAGGTTATTATTACTTCTGTGTAAGGTGATGAAATAATTAATGATAATAACTGTTCAAAGTATTGTTCGATTTTGGATTCCATATCCTTCAGTAAAATAATACTGCATTTAGAGTGGTTACATAGCAATTTCACTGGATAAGAATGAAGAAAGTATGTTGTGAGTGGGAAAAGGGGGGAAAGAGATAAAAGCAGTTCTTCTGAAAATAGTGATTATTTCAATGTAAAGTGTGGCAAGATATGCCCAAAAACTTTTTTGCTGTAAAAACAGAACCAATTGTCAGCTGGCTTTCTTGAGTATTTCTCAGTGACTTTTCTTTTTCAGTGAAAAATTCATAATGGGATATCTGCATTAGTTGTTCAGACAATTGTAGGGCTGATTCCTTTCAGGGTTGAAAGAGTTTTGCTAAAGAAACTAGCATTGCAGCATTATGTAATTTTATTTGGATTGATATTTCAGGCTCAAAATTTTACAATTTAGCTGCATTTTATGAAATATATTTTGAGTAATGATTTCATTTAACAATATTAAAATATTACAACTGTCACACACTGTGGAACAGTAGTTTAAGTTCCTCTACCCTGTGTTTGCTGGACAAAGCTCACAGTCCCTTTGGGAAATAGGGGAGATATCTGGAGATAATACTGCTGAGTTGAAGCTCAGTTGTTCAGCAGAAGACTCTTTATAGGATGATTATGGTAGAAACTCATTTCTCATAAACCTTGCTGTAAATCACTTGAGTAAAACCCACTATACCTATTGTAGGCAGTCTGTCTTATCTGGTGTTGGTCAAGTAAGCTGTGATGTGTAGCTGGCATGATGTGAAGGTTTGATGAGAAATAACTTCCAGAGTGAATATTCTGCTTTCATATTGCAGGATATGTGAGTGGTCTGAATTCCGTATCAGCAGACAATTAATTAAATTTACTTTCTCAATTAAGATCAGACTGCAGAGTAGCAATTGGCTTCAGGATGGAGTCTAGTGTTATTTAAGCTAGAAATTACTCTCAGTGGCCAGGTCTTGGCAGATAGTTGGGCGTCACTGTTTTTTTGTGGGATGTGCTTCTCCCACCTCATAGAGAATAGACTCAGTTAAACTTGGCAGAATTTCTTTTATGCCCCTAGTTCAAAAGCTTTACATGTGCCAGTAAGAAATAACTTTGGGCTGAAACATCTTCTCCACCGCTCCCCACCTCAAATCTTTGCCCAAGACATTACTGAAAAATAAAGGCAAAACCTGAATGATTTATTTGTGCAGAGAAAACTCTTGTGATTTTAGGATTACTGCAAGAATCAGCTGTTATAAACCACAAAAGCATGTACATATGGTGAAGAAAGCAGCTCAAAAGTAATGTAAAAATCTGATATAAATAAAATATGTGTTTACAGGTGCATATTACATACAAATGTGCACTATGGAATATAATAAAAAACATGTAAATGCTGAGACAGAGAACCATTAACATTATACTGTTTCTCAAAGTCTATAGGAAAATACAAAGGAAATGGTAAATTTTCCAAAGAAAGATACAAAATTTGTTCAAATGTTTATTATCAGAAGATTTGTATGAATTTCCTACTTCCTCACCATAAAAACATAATCATTCCATAGGTGACAAAAATCCCTGTATTTTGTCTTGAGCCTGTCTGTTGCCCTGGGAGTGTCCAAGGCCAGCTTGGATGGAGCTCTGAGCAGCCTGGTCTGGTGGAAGGTGTCCTGCCTGTTGCAGGCAGCTGGAACGAGATGATCTTTGAAGTTCTCTTCCAACCCAAACCATTCTATGATACTGTGGTTCCATTATAAGACAATTTTTAGAAAGGCATAACACTGTAAATGAACTATCTGTAGAATAATTCCTTGACTCAAACTTAACTCAAAGGATAGGTAAATACTGATAGATGGATCAGTTGTATCTGACCAGGTTATATCTTTACAGAAAAATAGTTAGAACCTGTGAGGTGGATCTAATAAAGAGACCAAAATTATAAAATTAAAGCAGCAAAAATTGTTGCTCTTGTGTTTTTTTACCTTCCTCATTCCAGATTCTTGGTGCAGATTTAGGTGTTATCTGAAAAACAATTAGATTTCTTGTCTTAATTAATTCATCTTTGGTATTTTTTATCTAAGCTTTATGCCACGTTTCTAGTGCATTCCATTCATTTTTTAGGAAGGCGTGTTTAGTATAATCTGTATTTATTTTACATGTTTCCTCTGTTGGATTTCAGCCATGTAAAATAAATGCTATGTTTATTATCCTCTTTGACTGCAGTATTTCAAGGACTTTCCCTCTCGGCGGCTTCTTTCCAAGGGCTCTTTATGTCCAGACCTGTCAGACTTTACAGACTGGGATGGAAAGATGTGTGTTTGACTTGCCTCCCTTGCATGCACATTTGCTCGTTTCTCATCTAACAATGTGGAATTTGGAACTGTTTTGAAAAAAATTTTAAAAATTATTGGAAGAGTTGGAGCAAAAGGGGCAGAGGAATAAAGCTTTTTGAAAAGCACATTTGCCACAAAAATATACACAGACATATAAAATATTCTGTATTGCTGAAATCAATGTGTATTATCAGGTACTTGCATGACAGATGAATTGTGAAAGGAAACTGTTTTTAATGCATTCTTTAAACCAGTTGTTTCATGACCATATCATTTTCAGGAAATTATAATTTTTTTGTTGTATAGTTATGTGCTTTCCAAAGCTGGTGGAATATTTAATTGATGCCTTAAGGATCCAGAGGACCTTGAGGCTTCCTTTGTGCTGAAACAGCAACTCAAATGGTACAAAGAACCAAAGAAACTATAGCCACAGACATTAACTTCTGAAGAGAGCTGCAAGCTGAGTTGCAGAGCTTCTTGTATTTGTGGAACTCCAAGGATAGAGTGTTGATATTAGTGTTCATTTAGCCTGAATTTGTGTTTCAAGTTTTAGGAATCTTAGGTTGCATCTATTATTTCAGGTTCTTTTACCTTGACTTAAGCATCCTTAAACAACATTCATAGTTTCAGAAGAGAATGAGATGTGACCATTTCTTAGAATAAGATTATTTTTTTAATGTACTGTTTTAGGGCCTTATACCAAATATTCACTTTGAGTAACTGCCTTTGCTTATAGGGCTTTGTTTGTAGTTTTACTATAAATTTTACTAAAATAAACGTAATAGCCACTTTTCTGCAGTTTAATGTTCTGTGTGCAAAAGTGAATCACATACCTCTGAATTTACTTCTCATTAATACTGAATGATAGTCATGCAGAATACAACTACAAAATGAGGGAAAATTAGAAAAAGGATCATTTTTATTAGATAGAAATATCAGAGGAATAAGCATGCAAATAGTAACAAAACCACAGATGAATAAGCTTTTGAGAAATCTAGAGGAAAAAAAAATGCAAAGAAATTACTGAAGTTACCCCCAAAATTCCCAATTTCTTCTTTTCTTCCCTGAAAGCCAGTTAAGTCTCAAAACAAGATTTGACTTAAAGATTGACATCCAGTTTTGGTACATCAGAATGTACAGGGCAGTTAATAACTGGGAAGCATAGGTGAGCTCAAACTTCTAAATCAGTCTGGAACACCCTCTCAGCTCACACTGAAGAGAGAAATGCAGTGCTGAGCAAAAATTAAATACTGAGCTTAATTCTGGTATAGCAGGGACTGCCTTTCATTACAGTGGTTAGGCCTGGATTTACAGCAGTGTTGAGGCAGGTTTTAAGAGGTGTCTTGGTAGACTCAGAAATCCAGCTCTGTTTTCTCAATGTGCATTCTAAGCCAGAGGGAGTTAAGTTTCAGTCTGCTTGAGAAGTTACTAGAAGACTTATGTCCCATTATCTGTATGAATGCAGATCTTAATAAATCTAAGCAACTTCTACTGGTGTTGGGGTAATTATTATTAATATTGTCCCCTACCAAGGTTGTAAGCAGGACAAATATTTTGAGAAAAGCTATATGATGACAGAACAGGACTCCTTTTAGTAGGAGGGGCTTCCTGACAGTAGTTAAGAGGAATTATGGATAGTACTTAAAGAAAAAATTTGTTCCGTCTTACAATGTTCTTCCAGGTGCTCCAAAAGTTCATTTCTTTCAGCATTCATCCCCAAAAGTGTGAACTCAGCAGACCTTAAATCCAAGATTTTAGATGCCTTGTTAAATTCCACTTGATATCTTGTGCCTGAAGTTGTCCAAGCACTAGGTATTGTTGTTTCCTAGAAAAATCAGTGAAACTTGAGAATGCTCAACAGGTAATGTGTTGAAATCCCATGAAAGTCTGGCATAATTTGACTTCATATTTCCTAGATAGATGTGGTCTTTTAAAAGAAGCCAACCCTCAACCCGGTGTATTTGACAGTATGGATACAATTGCAGTGTGCCATAAGTATATCAGCTTATAGGAGACAGTTTGGATTTACTAAGGGTTATTTTACAATCAATCTCTGATGCTTTAGGATGATGAAATCCAAATTTAAATTCCATTTATCAAACCTACTAAAATAAACTTACAGGGAAATAGCAGCATTAAGGAATTGCTTTCCCTAACCTTAATTTGGAGATTGTTATTTCCTTGACAAAGTGCTGCACCTGGCAAGAAAGTCAAATCAGTATTTGATACGTGTAGCCTGTTTGAAGGTATTAATGAGCATTTTGAAATTATGGTCATTATTTACTTTATGGAAAACCTTTTTAGAGGATATAATTTCCACCAGCAACAAGCTTTTTGGTGCAGTACAAGAATCTAGAACTAGATGCTAGAAACCAGAGAGTTTAGACTAGAGAAAGTTCATTTAAAAGTCATGTTTCCCATATAAATTATATACAGTTGTGCAAACATGTCAAGGTTTGGTAAATTAAATTTGTTTAATGTAAACAATCTTTGACCAAAATAATAGCATAGCTTCAGTAAAAAGACATTATGCTTCCATTTTCATAAAGTTTGTATAACTCAATGCAAGGAAGAGCTCAACTGTAAGTCCATGGAGAGTTATGATTTATTAGATCCAAGCCCATAAAGCAAGCTCATAAATATGTTTTAATTCCTTTAATTGGTCTGTATTCCAGAGACAGTGTTAAGACACAAAATCATAGATACATTTTTTTTCACTGGTTGAAATTGCTTCAATGCCAGAGCTCTAATGGGTGCTACTGGAATTAACTGTTTAAGAAATAATCAGTGCAGGTGGTGGCTAGAAGAGTGGAAAGAAATTCAGCAATAGCCATGTTTTTCAGGTACAGCAAAAAGCAGTGTAATTTTACTTTGGAAAAGGCGTATTTTCATTGTGAGGAGGCACCTACAGTTGTAGCATCAGTAAAGATTATTTTTGGATAAACCAATATGCTGTATAGGAGCTAGGAGCTGTATATAAACTGAAGTGGTCGTTCCTTTCCAAACAAATTTAACATTTAATGTGCTGACCATGGGAGAAGCTGAAGTTTTCATGTAGGTCCAGAACTAATCCAAATTTTTGGGGTTTTTAATGTGTATAAATTTTTGAGCAATATTGCCAGCAATTAAAGGCTTTTGGCCAAGTCCCATGAGTATTGTGGCCCTAACCTAGACACTACCATTGCATACTGTAAATAGTTCTGTTGATGTTTTCAAAAATTAGCCTTGTCCTGATTTCCTGGTTCTCTCAATTACGGCTTTTCTAGAAAGTGAGGTGGATTAGTAAAATATGTTGTGGAATTGAGGAAGAATTCTTCCAATCAACCTTGCTCAAAAGAGTAGAGTCCAAAAACATGGGGCATTGAACAGTGGGCTGTTTCCAAAGAATTCTGTGCAGTGTCACAGTTTGCCAAGGGGATTAAAGGTCAGTACATACCAAAGTAATGAGTCTAACCTAATCTCTGCAAGAAATAGGATTTCCAGCTAAAACTGGAACATTTAATTACATTTTGAATAATGCAGATTCAGGAGATGTATTTTCCCATGAACTAGGGAGGTTGGGAAGGGGCTGCAAAGTGAAAACCTGAAGTTTGTTGCTATTGGTACGAGGAGGAAGGAGAGCTCAATCACTCGAGTGGCATCAGTACTCTCTTAGACTAATATGATCTAAAATATTTGCATTGAATCTGTCAGGATTTTTCAAAGCAGGAAAGGGAATATAAATTCACCCTCTCTCAAAGCAATGTTAAAAGTCACCATTAAAGTCCCATTATTAGTTAATGAGTCATTTATCTGCAAACCTGTGCTCAACTGGGGCACGGGGCCTCCAGTTTATCAGCAGTTGAAATGGCTAACTAGTATGTATTGAAGCATGCAGAATTGTGTGGGCCCAAAGTCAGTTTTTGTGTCCTCATTTATAGGTCAAATCACATGCAGCTGTACTTGCTTTGCAGTTCCAGCTACCACTTGTGTGCAGATTCTCTGGAGAGAGCTTTGGTTTAAATGGAAGAGAGAATGCAGCTCTGTTGTTGACACTGGGGTAGCTGTCAGGGACGTTTTGCCTTCCACAGAGGTCATAACTTGTCTCTGAATCCCATTGTTGGCAAAAAAGGGTCTGGTTTTCACAGCATTGCTATTTGTTTTTGATTTGGTCTCCTCCTGAGTGCACAGATTATAGGCCAGTAAACCTCTCTTTCACTGACTAGTATGGGAAGTTCCAGTCTCTCATAAACCTTAAATAAGTCCTAACTCCAGAATGCTGCCTTTAGGAGATTAAATTTCTCAATGTTTTGCTGTGTTTTTAGCCCAAGGGTGCTGTTGACAGAAAGCAGTGTTTTTATTCCCTGATTGCTGTCTCTCTTTATAATTTTTTTTGTATGCTGCATTTTTCTGCATTAGTGGAGGTATTTGTGTTTGAAAAAGGATTACATTAGTCAAAACTTTAGACAGATAATTTGCCCTCTTTCCTTACTGACTGACAGGAGCCTAAGCTGCACATAATCTTTTGAAAAAATATGGCCCTTTTGCAGCCTATTGGAAATTTCAGAACCAGAAGGCTTAACCTCTTAAAATATCTAATTGAAAAGCTGTTGATTTTTGACAGTGGCAGCCAGTAGTGGTATGACTGCCTGATATTTGCTGACATTGATTTTTTTAATTTTTTTTTTTGCTAAACAGATAATTTCCCCCTGTATTTCCCTTATTTGTGATAATTTACAGTTTTTACAGCACTGTAGGCAAAAATGAGGCTTCCTTTAACAGTTGCCTTGAAGGCATAAGAGAAATCATTGCTTTAAACCTGAATTTTGAACACTATAATTTTGGAGAAACAAACTTAGGCAGATCACCAGTATTCTATTGAAAATTTTCTGTAATGTAGCTATATCAAAAGCATAGCACGACTATGTGGCTTTCTAGTACTCAAAGAGAATCAAGTATTTCTCAAATACTCCGAGGAAAGAGTTATCAAATTTGAGCTTATTTCAGTCAGATGTAAAACTATTTTGAGTATAAAGTGCTAGAGCTGCCTCTCAGTGCGGATGCTTGTGTCACATTTTATTTTTCTCCAGGAAGAACTTCCAGAATTTTCACAATTCTCTGTCATGTGTTCCTCTGTCCCAATGTGAATTTGTAATGTAAACCTGGTTTGGACATTCTGGAGAGCTATTTGCTAAAATTTTAATTGATAAAGCATTGAAGTAGGAGTGCATTCTGTGCTCTGATCAGAATTTTTGTCCTGCAGCAGTTCACAAGTTCGCAGGTAAAGTTAAAAGTTACTCGCTGATTCTCTCATGGAGAAAGCTCTCTGTTTGTCTCCCATGGAAACCTTTCCTGAGATTTCCTAGTTGTCAAGGATGGGTTCAGAGTTCATAGAGCTTTTTATTGTGCCCTTTTTGAGGGATAGAGGCTGATTTGCAGCACTATTTAAAGCAAAGATGCCAAATGAAAGTTCTTCATTTTAAGTTTGTGCTTACACAAAGCTTCTTTGTGGTTTTTTAGGCCTGTCAGACTTGTCAGGCGTGGTAAGAAAAAGTATATTGTTTCCAGCACTTGGATTCCTTTCCTTCTGACATCTGCCACTCTGTAAAGATGATAAATTCCTGCCTCATTAGCCAGGGGTGTGGGATTACAGGCTGACAACACATTAATCACCAGCTTCTGTGGCAGGCTGACTAGCAATAGGCATTGTTAACAAAACTTTTCTAATATGTCACTCTTCTCTATGACAGCCTGTAATCAATCATCTTGATTGACAGTGCTGATAGATTACACTATTTATACTTTGTGTAATGAAAGATAGCGTTTCCACCTACTGTCATTTCTAGGCTAGCATTGGAGGATCACTGAATAGAAACAAACACAACAAAAACCCCAGGCCTCAGCCCGGCATTGTGGAGTTCAGTCAGACAGCCTTGTAGGTCCTTTGTGGTGGCTTTCAGATGACGTGTATTGTTGGGGAACCTGGTAAGCCCTTGCCTTTAAGTAACCCTTGAACCGAGTGTTTCTTTGCCGACTTTGTCGCAATGAACTGCCGGGTCAAGTTCAGGCAGGTAGGAGCCCGTGTTAATCATGTGGTGGCTGCTGCTCCTTTTCCCATCCTGTCTGTCTTCTCCTGCTGACAGCCCTCCACCCCCAACCCCAACCAAGATGAGAGGTGATTTAGATGTTGATAAAGTATGCGTGTTTCATGACTTAGAAGGCAAAATTATACGTGTTTCCCGTAATTGTATGGTGCAGGGAAAGTAAACACAGGGAGGAAGTGCAAAGCCAACTTGCCAAGACAGCAAAATCTGTGTTGGAGCTTGTTTGGCTTTTGAAACTTAGGAAATTAGAAACAATATCAGGATTAAAGTGCATAAGCAAATTGATGTCTTGTTTTGGTTTTGATATAGCTGTTTCTGGTTCTAGAATCACTTGATTATTACTTTTATATCTTCTTTGCTTCCTGAAGTTATTTCATTTGGCTGAAATGGAAGATAGAACATTGGTTATAACAGGGCAGAAGTTCCTTGTAGCAAATAACTGTTAGAATGGATTTTTTTTTTTTTTTTTACAATTGACTTGTATGGATTCATGTTGAATAATTGCAAATAAATGCTGCCTTTATGTTATTATAGTGGCTCAGATATCATTATATATCAATTTCTGTATGCATTCTGAGATTTTCTTAATATACTTTATTAATATATTTATTTATCTTTCTCCCCTTCACTCTCTCTTTCCCTATAAATATTTGTGCTTTCTTTTTTCTTTCTTTTCTCATTGGAAAGGTTCATGTGCTAAGTCACAATAAGAAACTTAAAATTCAACCTTTGGAAAGGAGGAAATATGAGTTGAAGCCTAAATTATTGTCCTTGGGATTTGAGCTAAATTTAGGCATTTGGACAGGAACAAGGGTGAAGAAGATAGTCTAAACTTTAATCTCCCTGAGAAGGGTTTCATTGTGAGGCCACAATGATTAATGAGAAACCTGACCATCTGATTAAACCCCTCTGTGTCACAGGACATGATTAGTAGGTGACAGAGACTGTAACAGTATCCAGCCAGGCCTTGTTTCTTTCACAGCTCAGACTGTTGTATGATTAATGTCCCCAAGGGCTATCTCCAGGTCAGGCAGGGATAACCTGTCAGAACAGGTGGAAGTGACAAATTCTGCAGAAACTCCTTTTGCAAAAGAGGCAGCGCGCAAGAATGGATGAATGGGGAGGATTCCAGATGGGCTGGTTGACCTTTCTGTACTCTGAACAGACACCGAGAGCATCATGGGAATGAAGCATAGTAAGTATCAAAAAACTGCAGATGTTCCATAGTTATTGAAGAATTATAGCATTGCCAAGTTGGGTTGGTAAAATGCACAACACGTCATATTATCACCACTGGTTTACGCTTTCTGATATGCTGGAGGAGACGGTAGATCTAGCCTGTGTGTGTATGGACTAGATAAAATACCACACGCTGTGTTTTATGGCAAGAGGGGAAGATCCTTTGCTTCAGTACAGATAAGGCTTGATAGGGTTGATGCTTTAGTATAGCATTTTCCTGTGCCAGTATATATAATCTATCTCATTCTCATCAATACTGCTCCATTTAGGGCAAGACAATCTTGGAAGTTAAAATGGTTTATAAAAATCCTCATTCCTTTTTATTAGGTGGCGCTTATCTAGTAAGGTATTTTATATCTTCCAGAGTACTTTCACCTCTTAGGTCATAGGTTCAAATCCCCAGCTTAAGTATCCTGACATGCTCCACCTTCAACATCACACAGCACAGAATTAGCAAGAGGATTGCTAAAGTATCATCTTTCAGACAAATAGACCTTTTCATTTAATTGTAGGAGTGGTATAAAATATCTTTGTAGTACTACACAGGCAGAGAAGAGAATGTTAGGGCTGGGGTCTTATGGAATTCCCCTTGCATGCAGTTAATTTTTCAAACAAAGCCAAAAGTGAAGTCAGAGAATAGAATTTCCCCATTTGCCGAATGAAGGAGCTGCTTTTGTGCAAATCTTACTGCTGTTATACCGTTGCTATTTCTGTTTGGTACCATTTTTAGCCATTTATAATGTTGCTTTCCTCAGCTTCTCTTTTAGCATATGCAGAGTATCTTCCTTGGTTTAGTTATAAAAAGTCAATTTTCTTTTGCATATGATTTTTTTCCTCAGCTTTATGTATTTCTGAGAAGCATGGCTTCTTTTCCCTTTGCAGAAGGAAAAGAACCAGGTCTAGTTAAATTATTCTGCTTCAACATTAGACTTTACATTTAATTGAACTTTAGTTTATGTTTTCACCATTTAAAGGAAGCCATTCTCAATAAAGGTTCTCGTTTCTGTGGTTCTAAGACTAATTTTTTGTTCTTTGCCACTGTTTAAACTGTGAGACCCAGCTCTGGATACAGTAAATGCCATGCTCCCTTGAGCAAATCAGCTGCCATATGCTATAATTTACACTCTCTGAATCTTTATTGTCTAGGCAAAAGGTCATTTTTCAGAGTGGTTTTCCCAATATAGAATGAATAGAAGAAATGGACACACTTCAGTGGACCAGTGACTGGAGATGGGAAAGCTCCTCTACGTGCATGGTCACAAAGTGGCAAATAGAGAGAATATAGGTAATAAGCCCTAGAAGCTGTAGAGGGAGTTAACCAAAATCTCTCACTTGAGCACTCCAGCTTTTGAAGTCTAATTCTGTAATCTTCTAATTTTTTTTCTTTTATTTTAAAATCCACAAATGCACACATCTGTTGTAGCATAAAGATTTTAATGGCAATTTCAGGCGCGCTGTCTCTTACTCGATTCCAACAGAAGTGGTAGAGTTTGATAAATTCTGGCAACTTCTCTTGCAAATAGTTTGCCTAGGTATTGTTAGTTTCAAACTTTGCTATCAGTTTCTCAAACTCTTGTCGTTGTGGATGATTTCCCGTGGTTTGATCAGTAAATCAGAGAGGAAGGCTGGATATTAATTTCTTGTCTTTGAAATTCTGATACAAGAGGAGATGAGACTGATTTTTTAACCCTCTGTGCAACCCTTGGGGGAAATCAAAGCAAGAAATTTTGCTATCAAAGAGTAGTTAATGAAGGGCATGTTAATTTTAGGGGTAATCTGCTAATCTAGAAGGAACTGGATGATCCACATTTGTCATTTGTCTCAGTGCCTGATTCACTCTACCTGAATTTAGAATTACTCTAATGACTCTTAGTCCTAGGGAAGTGCAGGTGTGTATCTATTGTATTTTGTAATACACTCAGGTATGTTTCTGTTATTATCAGTAACACTAATGAAAGCTTAATATCCATTTCCATAGAGAGTCACAAGGATGGCTCTGTTTTTTTAATTTGTAGGATGTGTGTTTATAGTGTAAAGGGAGCTTGTCAATTAATTGTAATTAAGGCATATGACTCCACGATTGGTTAAACACTCCCGTAGAAGGGCACCTGCAATGGAATGGATATCATTATCATCATTATCCAGACAAAATGCAAGAGGCTGCTGTAATAAAGTTAAAATAAACTTACGTCTCTACAAAATGTTCATAAGAAGTTTTGAATATAGCATTGGACATGAAAGGCTGCCCATGTTGTATATACAACTTGTACAGTGATATTTGTCTCCAGATCTGTATTGGACCTTGTAGAGAACTTTTGCTGCCTAATGAATGTTGTTAGGGGTTTTCTGGGGTTTTTTTGAGACATTTACTGCCAATGCCAGGAATGGGAGGAGGGAGAAGTATCCCATTCCTCAGTGCTGAAGCTAACCCTGCAGTTAACTTCATGTGCACCTCTGCTCCTTCAGAAAAGCTGATTCCATTGCTGACTACCTGAAACAAGCAGAATACTTGTTAGAGTTGACATAGCTGGACAGTGAGGATTTGTGTGTGCAGGACAGAGTTTTGCTGGTTTAGCTCTGTCTGTACATTCTTTTGAATGCTTGGAGGCACGGTTTTTGAAAATCTGTGTACGTGGTCAGCAGGCTTTGATATAGGGTAGGTCCATCTTTCCACTGCTGCATGGCCTGGGAGAGCTCAGCTGCTCTTCACAACTCTCTATCCTTCTTTCCCAAGATGGAATACAAACTGAAAATAAGTTTCATCATATTGTAGCTTGCAGGACAGCCCAGTGCTCCATCACGGGGCTGAAATGCTTGGGTTCTCTGTAATCACAGACCTGAGTTCTAGCTGAGCTCCTGCTGGGAAAGATGACATGGAGACACTTGCAATGCATCTCCTGTCACTCGTCATCTTTAAAATACATGGTAACAATCCGGACAGTTTCTCTTGTCGTGACAATGGCTTTGTCCCTCTGTTCTTTGCCAAGTTAGGAATGATGCTAATTGTCAGCCTATGAACATGGGCACAAAAATAGCCATCAAATTCTGTACTCTGCTGTTTAATCTTTGGTAAAAAGGATCATCTTTTTGTTACAGGTAAACCTAAAAATGTCACTTTGGCCATTCCTAAATGCCTAAGTAGTGTATCATGTCTGGGTTTCCTTATATTAGGAGTACTTTTTAGTGTATGCATTTATAGTGTAACTGCTTCTGTGTTTCATTTCTACTTGAAAAAGTATTTTGCTAATAATTATATTTAATTCTTCTTGTCATGATCTGTTATGTAATTCAGATGAGAATTACACAGAGAATCTTTCTAATACCGTGCCAGCTACCCAACCACTTTTTTTACCATTTTTTCAAAGAGCGTGGGGCAATATGCCAATAATGAGCTTAGAAAGTATGTATGAAGCTCCTGATAATGTGACATGAATTTTTTTCTTACTTTTGTTCTTCTTTTCATCTTAATTAGTCCCAGTAGGAAAGATTGATTTTTTTTTTTTTCTTTTAAAGCCTTGTAGCTAACATCTGTTGGTATTCCTGGGGTCATTCTTGCTCCGTCCTATGTTTGACATTTCTTGTAAAAGAAGAGGAATTTGTTCATATTGACATTAGGTGCCTTGGTATCTCTCAGTGGTGCAGATGGCCTGTGAATAAAGACATCAAGCTAATAGGCAAGATGACAAGCCTTGATAGCACTTGTGCTCCCCATGCTTAAGTGGCAGGGCAGCGTAGATTGCTTTTGCTGGGGAGATGCTCGGTCTGCTGGCACTAAAGCATATGGAATTAGTTAAAAGTGCACTGGGATCCCAGGAAAAGGATAGTACCTTGAAAATCCCTGGCTGGCTGTAACAGTTTCTTCTTTTCAATGCAGCTTTTCCTTGAGGGGAAAAAAATTATAGAAAAATGTGTGCATATGGAAGAAGGATCTCTAATTTACTCTAGATATTTAGTGATCATTGCTGTTTAATACATCAGAATGAAACATCATTGAAAGAGTTCTTTGTTACATTATTTGCTTGTGTGGTGCTCTTAGAAGTGAACAACAAGCTTCTTGTGTGATAAGGAAGGTAAAATACAAAGCTGAATCTAAATGAATATGTGTTGGATGCATTTTAAGTGTGTATTAAAATATTATTGTGTGATTGTTTGGGAAAATGTCATAGAGCCCAAAACATGGAAAATCTGTCTCTTCCATGGTGGACATTTATATTATCCTCTGGAGAGAAGGCACACTGGAAAAGTTGGCATTTTCAAGTCAGCCGAGTACTTCATGTGGTAGAATAGAAAGAAAAGCCAGATATTCGAAGTCTAACAAACAAAGCATGAAAGAAAAAAGATAATTAATCTCTCAAGAAGCAGAGAATGAATAAGTTGCTATAATTTTAACACAGTTAGTTGGCAGAGCTAGTGGCTTAGGGATCCTATGTCTTAGTATAGGGCCTTTTCCCAAGGCTTATTTGGGATAAAATACAATTTAGGATAATTCAGAGAAATCACAGGGATTTTATCTACCCAGTATAGGTGCCAAATTCAGGCTTCCTAAAGCCAGCTTGGTCTAAGATAGATCTTAAATAATATAATGATATTAAAAACTAAAAATGGGGAAAGGAAGGAACAGAATTTTTACCTCATCCTTCTTGTGTTTCAAATAAAGTTTTTGCCATTAGAAAGACAATATTTTCCCTTTTCCAGCCAGATGTGACACACCAACACTGAAGAGCTGACAAGTTCTTCTTTAATAAAGGAAAGTCAATCTTGGTTGAATAAAACCAAATTTTATTTTGAAATTGAGTTTGTACAATCTAAAGTATGTAATTATAAATGGGCAAAATATTGTAAAGAAAAAAAACAAAGCAAAAAAAGACAGTCACTTAGAAGTATTTTGGATATACTTCAACCACATTAAAAAGACAATATTTTCTTCAATTTTTAATTCTTAACAAGTCACTTTTGAATTTACTGAAAACTCAGTGAGCAATGCAATCAAGAATTATCATGTATGTTGTTGGGGCATGTTTGAATCTACTATAGCTAGAAACAGCAAATTGTGTTCTGTCTTTCAGGACTGGAGTCAGCTCTTCTCACTTGCTTTGGACAATGTTTCTGAACTTCTCAAGATGAGAAGTGATTTCAACTACTCTAATAAGGGATTTTCACAGGTGTATTTGCTACTTAATGAAGCCTGAAGACAAACACATAAATGTTGGTATGAGTGAGGATTTAGCAGTCTGGTATCTGTAAAGCATAGTGCTTATTCTCAGCAATATTGTATTTCTCCTCTGCCTGCTCCCCTCCTCTCAACTTAAAGAATTCATTATGGGGCAGCCACATAATGACTTTTGTATGAGGATCCCAGGATTTTTCAAGATTAGTTAATTAAGCTACTTTGAAAGAGGGGAGGACTTTAGAGATCACATTTGCACAGTTCATAGAGATGATATGACATACATTAGATACATGAAGAGTGAGCAAAAGGTTCAAGCTGACACCTTCAAAAGGTTCAGATTTGAAGTCTCAGAAATATTTGTTTCAAAAGGTGAAAATTCAAAGAGCTACATGGTAATCAAAATAGGTTTGTAAAAGCAGAAAGTCACACAAGAGACCTTGACAGTTGGCATAGCTTCTGGGAGAGGTGTGTGAAGCTTTACATGCAAACATTTTAATGCACATAGTTGGTTCAGGATAGTGCAAATCCAGGGATATTGGCAGAAGTGGTGTCTTATTCTATATTTGTCAGATGTCAAGCCATCTATTACACTTGAACGACAGCCAAGACTAAGGGTTGTGTGTTCAGCTTGCTGAATTCAAGGGTTGGTTTTGGAGAAATGATTTTTTGCATCCAGACCTTTTTAGCAGCTCAATTACTCCACTTTATCGACAGCTAGAGTTGCTCTTTAGTTTCTTTCTCAGACTTGTTGCCCTTTAAAACCTGCTGTATCATTTTTCTTCCCTGTCATCTTCTGGTGTCCCTTCCAAGCACTTGTGCACAATGAAGTGACCAAGATCTGGACCATCATTGGAGAGGCCTGCTTTGCTCCTCCTGAAAATGAAGGACTTCTTCACAGATTTCACTCTTTGTATTCCTTCCTCTATTAACAGCAGCAGTGAAGGTAACTCTGCTTGAACATAATTTTCTGTTCTTTTGCTGGTGGTTTAGTTTGTGGGTGGCTGATTTCACTATTAGCAATTCATTCATACCTGGTTTATTTGATATACTGTGAGGCCACATGATTTTAAGGGGGGAACTGTGTTGTTCATGCCTGTATCGTGGAAGTTGTGCTAATTGCACAGTCATAAAGAAAAAATTGACAGCTGTAATGACAGTGCTTGAAGACCATGTGGCAAATTACTCCTGAAAGTGAGTGAAGTCTTCAGTTTAATAGTCACATAGTAGGCTGTCTTCCACTATAAATATGATCTGTTTTACGCTAAGGAATCTTTAAATCCCTTTGTTGCTGATGATTCCATAGGTCTAAAGTGGTCCTCAAGGATTCCACTTTTCATTCTTTCCAGTGCTCAAAACACATTTATACTGTGTCAGAAGACATCCTGGAAACCTGAAAATAGACTGACCTTTGTACAAATAAGACATAAAATTTATGTACAGGTTTATATACAGGCTCAACATTTCTGAAAAATAGCTAAATTTTATTTATGCCTAGGAACCTGAAAAATTAAGAGAAAGTACAGGAAGAAACCACATTGCAAATATTTCATTCCAGCCAGTAGAACTTCCATATGTATAGATGTACTTGAGGACGTGTGTACATGTGTCTTATAATCAGTCTGTATCCATACTAAATGTGAAATTGTGCAATATTTCATTCTAAGAAAGCTGTATGGAAAAAGACTGATTAAGATTGATTTTAGAGTATTATTTTGCTTGTAAGTCCAACCTTCACTTGGTAAAGTACTGTGGTCAGAGTTCTGAGAGATCTCTTCCCTTAGAAAATAGTTTTATAGACCAAGTGTAGAGCTGTGACCTGTCTCCTGCAGATCTCAACTCAGGAAAAGTTCTGCCATGGTCAATGAGATAGAGTTTTAAATATGCTTCTTCCTACTTCATTTTGTTAGGAAGTTGTGTTTTAGAGGAATTTGTAACAATTTCTAGAAAGCTGTATTTTCCCCAAAAGTAGCTATGTAGATTTTTCACAACTTGTCTTTATTTGGATAAGGAAACATGGTGCAGTTTTAGTTAAGAGGAGATTTATCTTGCACAAATCTTTGCATGCTATTAGTTTATTGATTATGATCTACTTGCAAGTAATACAAGTGTCAGGTCCTCTCAGCTGAAGTCACTTGAAATATATATTGTGTGTTTGTAAGGCTTTAAATCTAGCTGGAAGAATTGGGAGGCAGTGTGAAAAGCCTTAAGCAATGACTGCTTCAAGTGACCAATCTGCTTGTGTTGCTAAATGAATTGCTGATATTGATATGGATACAGCCTGTGTGTCACATTCCCAAAGGTTTGGGTCTATTGAGTTGTCAGCCTTTNTCTGGGAGAGGTGTGTGAAGCTTTACATGCAAACATTTTAATGCACATAGTTGGTTCAGGATAGTGCAAATCCAGGGATATTGGCAGAAGTGGTGTCTTATTCTATATTTGTCAGATGTCAAGCCATCTATTACACTTGAACGACAGCCAAGACTAAGGGTTGTGTGTTCAGCTTGCTGAATTCAAGGGTTGGTTTTGGAGAAATGATTTTTTGCATCCAGACCTTTTTAGCAGCTCAATTACTCCACTTTATCGACAGCTAGAGTTGCTCTTTAGTTTCTTTCTCAGACTTGTTGCCCTTTAAAACCTGCTGTATCATTTTTCTTCCCTGTCATCTTCTGGTGTCCCTTCCAAGCACTTGTGCACAATGAAGTGACCAAGATCTGGACCATCATTGGAGAGGCCTGCTTTGCTCCTCCTGAAAATGAAGGACTTCTTCACAGATTTCACTCTTTGTATTCCTTCCTCTATTAACAGCAGCAGTGAAGGTAACTCTGCTTGAACATAATTTTCTGTTCTTTTGCTGGTGGTTTAGTTTGTGGGTGGCTGATTTCACTATTAGCAATTCATTCATACCTGGTTTATTTGATATACTGTGAGGCCACATGATTTTAAGGGGGGAACTGTGTTGTTCATGCCTGTATCGTGGAAGTTGTGCTAATTGCACAGTCATAAAGAAAAAATTGACAGCTGTAATGACAGTGCTTGAAGACCATGTGGCAAATTACTCCTGAAAGTGAGTGAAGTCTTCAGTTTAATAGTCACATAGTAGGCTGTCTTCCACTATAAATATGATCTGTTTTACGCTAAGGAATCTTTAAATCCCTTTGTTGCTGATGATTCCATAGGTCTAAAGTGGTCCTCAAGGATTCCACTTTTCATTCTTTCCAGTGCTCAAAACACATTTATACTGTGTCAGAAGACATCCTGGAAACCTGAAAATAGACTGACCTTTGTACAAATAAGACATAAAATTTATGTACAGGTTTATATACAGGCTCAACATTTCTGAAAAATAGCTAAATTTTATTTATGCCTAGGAACCTGAAAAATTAAGAGAAAGTACAGGAAGAAACCACATTGCAAATATTTCATTCCAGCCAGTAGAACTTCCATATGTATAGATGTACTTGAGGACGTGTGTACATGTGTCTTATAATCAGTCTGTATCCATACTAAATGTGAAATTGTGCAATATTTCATTCTAAGAAAGCTGTATGGAAAAAGACTGATTAAGATTGATTTTAGAGTATTATTTTGCTTGTAAGTCCAACCTTCACTTGGTAAAGTACTGTGGTCAGAGTTCTGAGAGATCTCTTCCCTTAGAAAATAGTTTTATAGACCAAGTGTAGAGCTGTGACCTGTCTCCTGCAGATCTCAACTCAGGAAAAGTTCTGCCATGGTCAATGAGATAGAGTTTTAAATATGCTTCTTCCTACTTCATTTTGTTAGGAAGTTGTGTTTTAGAGGAATTTGTAACAATTTCTAGAAAGCTGTATTTTCCCCAAAAGTAGCTATGTAGATTTTTCACAACTTGTCTTTATTTGGATAAGGAAACATGGTGCAGTTTTAGTTAAGAGGAGATTTATCTTGCACAAATCTTTGCATGCTATTAGTTTATTGATTATGATCTACTTGCAAGTAATACAAGTGTCAGGTCCTCTCAGCTGAAGTCACTTGAAATATATATTGTGTGTTTGTAAGGCTTTAAATCTAGCTGGAAGAATTGGGAGGCAGTGTGAAAAGCCTTAAGCAATGACTGCTTCAAGTGACCAATCTGCTTGTGTTGCTAAATGAATTGCTGATATTGATATGGATACAGCCTGTGTGTCACATTCCCAAAGGTTTGGGTCTATTGAGTTGTCAGCCTTTTCTAGTTACTGAGAATTGTCTCATTTGTTTCAGACAATTGTCTCATAACTGTTTTCAAGTAAAGTTTAGTTTTCTTGTTAGCAGAGTCCTTTGAAAGAATTAAAATTAGCACTCAGATCTAGGGACTGTTGGACAGTTATTTTCCTGAGGATTTTCTCAGGAATTTGTTGTCTCAAGTGGTAAACATTGATTGAGAGGTGTGGCACTTTATCATAACCTTTAAAATGCCTAATTGTGATACTCTGCTAAGTAATAGTAAATAATTTTTTGCTTTGGGAGTTCTTATTTAAATGAAAAAAGTCTCCTAAAGTTGAGCTAGATTCTGACTTACAATGTGATTTTTATACTGAATATTTGTATTTTTTAACAATAATTAATGGCAGCATAACACAGAAAGAATTAGCCTTGTGAACATGAAAACTGCTGTACTTAGTAAAGAATATACTATTTAATTCAAATTTTGGGTTTTCTGTTCTACATGGTTACTACCACATGAAATACATCAAGACTATGAGAGAGTTAATAACCTAAGATACATGAGATGAAGATGCTTTTCAGGAGACTCAAGATATTTCATTTATAAAATCCATTTTACTGTTCCTTAAATGTCCTATTAAATAAGCATCTCTGTGGCCCAAGGCAATGTTCAGGACTAATCACAGAATCTCCGAGTGGATAAGGTTGGGAAGGGACCGCAGGGTTGGACCATCAGGCCCAAGCATCCTGCTCAAGCAGGGTCATTCTAGAGCCCATAGTCAGGATCGTGTCCTGACAGTTCTGGAATAGAGGGAGACCTCATCCTCTCTGAGAAGAATGGCCAAAGGACTAAAGCTGTGTCCTTGCACACGAGGCATGTATAAGCAAATTTAATTTTGTGAGTTCCTGAAACACATGGCTTTTGCTGGTAGCAGCCACAATAAGAACATAAATTTAGTGCAAAGGAGTGAAACTCGGTACTTTTGAAGGGAAGGAGGTGCAATCCTTAATCCTACCAAATAGTTGGTGTTTGTGCTTCCCTACCCTCACCACTGCTGTCCTATGAGCTCTCCACCATTACCACATTTCTCTACTCACCATTTTCTCTGAAACATTGGAGGTGTTACACCTGGCTTTGTCGGTTTTTTTTAAAAACTACCATGTGAAGGAAAGCTGTGTAGCATCCCCAGCTCCCTTTTTGGGCTTAGGGAGTCACAGGACTAAACACAGCTGAATGGATCTATTGTCTAAGTGCCAGTTTCACAGTGGGATAAATCTTGTAAGCTCAGATGAATCTTCATTGACAGGAATTGCAAAAACCTGACTTGGTCATGTAAACATTTTAAGTTTCTGTCTAAACATTCAGGACTTGGCCTTCCTGTGGAAAAACTTGGCTATGAGAGAACAATTGCACTTTCTGTTCTTGTATTTGTATTTATTATTAATTGGAATATCAATTTAATTTAGCCACACAGAAAAAAAAAGAGAGAATAAGGATAGGTTAAATGAGCATATGGAATAGGGAACCTATGTTTTGTATTGATGAATTAATGAAGGATAGTATTATGTAATGTTCATATAGATATCTTAACCTGAATGTGTTCTGCTGGAAAGAGCAAATATTTTTTAGATCTTACTGAATTCTCACCAACAGGTTAGCTGTCTGATTCCTTAGCTCCTGCTTGCCTGCCTCTAGCACTGTGCAGTGTTCCCAGGATAACTCCAAATCTTAAAAATACAACACAGAATTGTGCATGGGAATTTGGCCACGTGTCATGCTCAGCACCCTCTGTCCTGTTAACAGAAGTACAAGTTAAACTACCTTTTCAAAAAGACTGATTCCAGATCTTTCAACGTTGGAGAAGTGTTCAGTGGGATTTTTTAGTCCATTTTCACAGTGTCCTTCTGTCCTGGTTATTACAGGAGTAGGAGATGAATTTTAAAGCTGTCTGGTTTTAAGCAGTAAGGGGATTTTGGTATGTTAAGCTTGATTCCCAGTCCTATTGGGATGCTCAAAGAGACCAAATCCCCAGAAGTTACTCAAAGAATCGAGGATCACATTGGTCTAACACCAGAAAATTGTGTGGATTTGGAAAGAGTTTGAAATAATTACATTCTGTTACAGAGTAGGGTGGTGGAATTTGATGTGATGGAACATGAGGAAGGTTGTACTCAATTTTGAGCATTAGGCAAAAGCAGGGATTTCTTGAGGCAGGCAGGCATATATCCCCCTGTGTGACATTTATTGGGCTGTGTTTCTTTTCAGTTTTTCATAATAGTTAAGAATCGGATACTTTAAAATTCTGTATTTTCATTCTTCTTTGTCCTGTTAACTTGTTTAGAAGAAGCTTTAGCAGTAGTGATGTTGTAGCACTGTTGATCTAAAGATATATACTGTCTAAATCCATAAGAAAAATAGCATCCTATGTTGTCCCAGCTGACAGAAGAAACAGGAGAACTTTTAGATGCACTAATTCTTCTTTAAGCTAGAGAAAGTTGCATTTATACAAGTAAGCAGAGTAGATCTGAGAGAAATTGTATATTATGTTTTGAGGTTTTTTTTCTCCCATGAAGACTACTCTTTTTTTTTGGTTTTTTTTTTCTTTTTAGTTTAACTCTTTCCATATAAATGACCCTAATCCTGTGCAACAGCCTGTGTGTGGCAAAGGAAAAATTGCTTTAGTCAGCTCTGGTGTTGAATTTCTGAGTATTCTGTTGGATTGTTATATCCATATTATTATATAAACATGTCCAAAGTTTTCATTGCTTGTTCACTGGAAGTGTGAGCAGGTAAAATAGAGCAGATATTTGCTCTTAGGAGCTGCCAGGTGGAAGCCATCTTTCAAGAAAGTATATGAACAGTATTGATTTCTTCTTAGTTTGTATTTCTGTAATTAGGTAATAGATTGAAATGCAACCTTCAAGCTACTGTACTATTCTTACTTTTTTCCCCACCTCCAAACTGCTTGAATAAATGGTTTACTTAACTTCTATGTTTGGCTTTTCTTTTTTTTCCCTCCCTTTGGTTTGGAATATGACACTCGAAAAAATTCTAAGCTAAACTTTTCAAACTTGTTGACTTATGGACAGTTTACAACTTTTATTGAAAATAGTTCAAGTAAGTGTATAAGTGTGGTATGTGTAGTTATGTGTGTCCACACCTAAAGAATGTGGTTTTCGTTTATATTCATTGAACTCAAATAGCTTGTGATCTAAGATCATGCTACTGTAGTATCTTAGAAAAATTCACATTATAGGTCATGCATTATGAACTTAAAAAAAAAATCAAGCAAGGTAATCTTTAAAAGCAGAGAAAATTTTTCTTAGGATATTTTTTATTCCTGAGCTTATCCTATTGTTTTGATTTTGATTTTGACATAAACAATCACTTAGGAGATGGATATTTTCTTCAGTCACTGCCCATCTGTGGAATAATTTTAAACAGTACTTTTCATTGTATTTGTGAAACATTTTCCTGTAAACTTAAACGTTGATTAGGCCCAAGAGCAGGACAAAAGCAGTGATGGCAATTCTTCATAAAAAATTTTGTTCATACTGTAAAATGAAGTTGGAGTCATGCTGACTTTTTCTTTGGGATGACTACAAAAAGCTTATGCCACAAAATGTCATTTAAGGATTGTTGAGACAGAGACAACCTGTATCTTCTGAGCAAAACATCTGTGGAGAAATACGAATTTCTGCCTTTACATGGGATAGTTGTTAAGTGCTCTGCAATGCCAGACAGCATGGCAAACATTCTGGTTCTCAACCAGAAGGAAATATTTTGTGAATAATCCCTGGAGTTCAGATACGTGGAGAAGAGTGTTGGCAAGAAAAATGTGTTTTCTCCATTAATGCGTTTTCTCCATTGTCTTGCTCTCTGCTCCTGAGTAGACAGGAGAAAAGTTTACAGGAAAAGCAGTTATCTTTGTGGAAATTTGTTAGGCTTGCATGGATAGGAAATATGTATGTTCTTCCCCATATTCGTGCTGAATTTTTCTTTACAGGAAAGGATGAACTGATTTAAATATGAAGTTACACATTACATTCGTCTCTGAATTAGCATGTTCTTTTCTTCTTTTTTTTTGTTTTTTTTTTGTATCCTCTTATACTTCTGGTGTCTCTTTTCATAAAGTGTAGTGCTTTTTTCCTTCCTCAGACTGAGGTAAAAACATTTCTAGCTGTGCTTATGTTCTGGCCAGTTCCCACTAGTTTCTCTCCTATTTATTAATTTACAAATGCTAGTAACTCTAATTCAGTTTCTAATAATCATCTATCCAAGTATCAGAATGTTACATTTCAGCATAAAAATGCAAGCTTGAATACTAATGGAATCTGAATTGTTCTTTTCCTTGCTTTCCTGTCTTCCCAATTGGGAAATTGGCATCAGCTTAAGTCATGTTCCCCATGAACTGTGCCAGTTCATAAAAGTATAATTGCTGGTGACACCAGCCTGCACGTTTTCACCAGCATGGTATTAAGTCATTTGCATGACTAAATCAGTGATAATCATTAGGTGATAATTTTTAATTTGTAGTAGTTGTGTGATAGGGAGGAGAGTGTTTCTCTTGTGTCCTGCACAAAGTATTTCATGCTCTGTTTTTAGGGGTTTGTATATTTGATCAATTACACTGTATAGGGATAGATTTACCCTGTGTCATGTCCTCATGCTTGGAACACAGGCTGTAAGTCAAAGACAATATGTTTTCAGCAGCTTGTTTGAGCAAGTGACTACTGTGTTTCTTCATCTACATAAAGTTAGGATAAAATATTCCCTTCTTTCTTTGCACACAGCAAAGCTTAATTTAATTAGAAAGCTTATGCAGTTTGAGAATTGCCAACAAGGGTGATGATGCTCAAAACAGTTGTCTGGAAAGCATGCTAAGTAGTCAAATGCTCAATAAAATTGAAAATTAATTAATGATGTGGAATCCTATTTTATGAACTATGATGATTGATACCAGAGGCAAGTCTGTTTCTTTAGCTCAGTAAATACAGTGCTGCCTTGTAAGAAGGTGGAGGATCTGACTAGCTCTGGTACCAGGCTGGAGGTGGCAGTGCCTCTTGGTGAGATGCTCAGCAAAGCTGGTTCACACCATGAGGGAAAGATGACAGCCCACACAATCCTGAGTACAGTAGTTGGTGAGAAGGACCTTGTGCTCTTTACAGCTGTTGAGTAATTTACATTTCTAAGAGCCAAGAGTAGTTTGCCCAGGTTAATCAAACTTACTGAGTTAAACTTCAAGGCAGTAGGAGATCAGCCACAAAGAAATCAGAGTACTGGGATATGAACAGCAATATCTCAGAAATTAATATTTAAATACAGAACAATAAGATGAAAATATTGGAGTAGATCATGCAGACATGCTCTATTCCTATTTGCCATGCTTTTACAGAAAGGTTTTGTTCAGGGTTTGGAAGCACAAGAATCTGGTGAACATGTAGAAATATATGAGTTCATTCGTTTTTTTTGGATCTTGAGAGGGCTCTATAGCAGAGGACATCTCTCTTCTCATACTAATGTTTATGAAATGTTTGGCATTCAGTACCAAATGGTTATGTTATCCATGATCTGTGTATTTGATACTGTGAGCATAATTTTTTTAAGTTTGCATTATTTATCATGATCTAATTTATAAATATATTTATTGATATTTATATATTTTATATTTATTCTTGAGGCTATGGCTGTCTTTCTTGGTTTTAGATAGAGATCAAGGGTACCCTTAATTGTGAGGGATTGCTGATTTGGAGATCAGCAGAGGAAGAAAGCAGTCAAATTGCTGGCAAAAATTTGGCTGTGATATGTGCTTAACTTATCAGTCTAATACCAGTCAAGATAGAAATGAAGAAAGGAAGAGTTGTAATGGAACTTTTGACTTTTGCCAACCTATAGCTTTGCTATCAAAAAAAAAAGAAGAGTTGCCACTTGGAATAAACAAAAAGCCTTTTTCAGGGCTGATAAAATGTGTTGGAAATGGCAACCAGATTAAAGCCTCCACATCAAAATGAATGCTGAAAAAGCTCTTTTGAGAACTAAAGAGGAGATTCAAGTTGTCAGCAGCCAGTCTGAATCTGGCAAGCACCATGAAGTACTTAGGGCTAGAGAACTTTAATTAGACTTCTCTCCAGGCTAAACAGAAGTTCTTAGTCTTCATCCCTGATAACTCACTGATTGGCTTCTGTTGTACCGACAAATATTAACTTTGACAAGAATTTGTGTATGTGTGCCATGTAATAAAGTGCTATATTGTTATCTGAGCAGAAACTTTAGCCTTGTGTGCAGTGGATTATGTGGGTGATATTACAGCAGCAGCTCAAACCCAATATTATTGACCTCTTGTTTCTTTGCATTGCGAAGATGCTGTGTTTTATTTAAAAAACAGCCTTCATGCAAGAATTTCTTCTGTGTTTTATCTTTCCCTCACAGCAAAATTTTTATAATTTTTAGTAAAGTTTAATATCTTTATGAAGTGAACTGATCTTGGCAAGTTTTCTGGATGGATCAGGAGTGTTATTATAATCTATTAGTTTCAGTGTCGAAAGAATTTTAGAAAAGATAACTTGGTTCAAAATCATGCGCTTGTGAGTTGAAAAATTAATTGGAAATATATAAACTAACCAATGATATAGTATAAAATGAAATATATTATTTATGAAATGCATAAGAATTTGATCAGGAATGTTTTAGTAACAATATTTTTATACTTTGATCAAAGTCTGATTATTTTGACCTTGAGTGAAATTATTCATTAATTCTTTTTTTAGACTTTTAAGCAAAAGTTCCTGTTTTCCTTGAAATGACTCAATTTATTTTTCAGATTTTATGTCAGTATATGTCATGTATACATGGTGTTAAGGCTAAAAGTTAATATTTGGTACTTTATTCTTTAGTATAGGAAGCACATTCTGGTTTTGGAGACCAAAGGGATACATGTTGTTGCTGAGTTGTTATTGTATTTATTGAATAGTATTATGTAGTCATTATTTTAGATAGAAGCAAGCTATACTGCACTTGACAGATCAGTGGAAATTTATGTTTCACCATTGCAAATCTCAACTATTACACTTAGCTACAGAGAAAAATTGCTATTTAAAATTTTGGAAATGTTTTGTTGAATTAGAACTCTAAACACTTCACAGTTTCTTTTCTTGTAAAGTGTTCTTCAACCCAAAAGACTTCTACTCCCCTTTCCTTTTTTTCCCCAAAGTGTTCTCTTCAAAGTAATGTCTTCAGATATTCTTAGGTGTAGTCACATTTCTTAATGAATTGATCATCTGTATTGTTCATCAGGGAGACAGCTGTCCTTTTCAGGATCTTTCCTCTACCCTTTTCTAGTGTAACATTTCTTACTTTTGGTCTGGGTTTTTTGTGCTTGTTGTTACACTTCTGTAGTTTGATTTTTTTATTTTTTTAATTTTTTCTTCTCCATGATCTAAGTTGTTTCTCTTGAAGCATTTCAGAATGGCAATGACAGTAACTCACAGAGCCCTGTCTTCCATTTTCTTCTTGTTGCTCAGGGTTCACTTCAAACCATGCCAGAGGAAATTTAATTACAGTTCATTCTGAAAATCAATATGAACATTGTTTTTTGATAGCTAATCTATAGTCAATTGTCTCTGTACCCCAGTAACATTTGGTTTGAAACTGATGGGGAGCGTTGGAATTTGTACTAGGTCTTTTGTCTTTCTGTTTTCACTGGTGAATTATGAGAAAGCTTTTCTCCCTCTGCAGTCCATCTGTGTTGTGTTTGGGAGCATTGTGCTCCTAAGCCGTGGATTTAGAGGGCCTTTGTGTAGCAATGTTGAGTAATTCATGGAGGAAGCTCTTCTGTGTCAGTGTTGATGAACCTTTCAAGAACTGTTTTCTTGTATTTGCACTACTTCCAGCCCAAACTGGGAATGTATATAAGATATAGAATGTTATCACACAAAACTTCCTCTTACAGTTGTCTTTCACCTCCACCCACAGTAGAACAATGGGTGTGATGCCATCCTTCAGCAGCACGATCTCAATTCTGATGTTCAGCCTCTTGTCAAATAAACGCTGCTCCATTGTGGTGGAAAAGCTCAGCTCCAGTCCATACAGGATGCTTAATTACATTAAGGGCAGTAACTCATGTTGTGAGAGTCCACATTATGCAGGATTTAACAGGTTTACATCTTCCAGTGGATTTTCAGAGCAAATTGTAGCTGACATAGATTACAAAGAACTGATGTAGTGCACTTAACTGTAAGAGGGAAAAAACCCCAAACCAAGGCAAGTGATGCAGTGGCTCCCCACCTGCCTTGGGTGGGCCTGCCCAGGCAGCTCCCAAGCAGGGCATGGCTCACACACCTAAACCCTCTCCTCGCTGGTTAACTGCTGAGTGGGACAGTACATGGCAGGAATGTCTTCTCAGTTTGGTCCCTCTTCCTGCTTGTGTCTCCTCCCAAGCCCTTGCACACACCCGGTGTACTCACTGTGGGAGCAGAGAGAGGAACAGGGAGTGAGTTGACTGGGCAAACACTGTTTAACAATAGCTTTTGTATGTTGTCAGCACTGTTTTGATTATAAATCTCATCCATAGCATTATGTAAGCTGCTATGAAGACAATTAACTCCATTCCAGTTGGACCCAATACCATTTCTTACTTCCCTCTTCTCTGTCTCTGCTCTGAGTTTTTAACTTTAAACTGCTTTGTTCAAAGACAAGAAATGTAAACAGATTGAGAGGTGTGGCTAAATGGAATAAAGATAATAACCAAAGGAAAAGTCTGTGTATTTAGTATCCCCAGATTGATCAGAACCCAACTCACTTGACAGATAATTGCCTGACAAGCAGTATCTTTGATGTTAAGCTTCAGTGAAGTAGAAAGTAAGCTCCTCAGCTGCTCCCCACCAGTGTTTGGGTGGTCTCTTGCTGTCCGATGCTGGAGCACCCTCTCACCCTGCTGAAGGGCGTTTTTGGTGTGACACTGGCTACAGACAGGTACACACTGCTTGCTCTGTGAGGTCTTGGGGAGAGTGAGCGAGGTGGAGAGAGATTTGGAGGGAGCAAGAACAGCCAAATACAGTTTAAAATAAACAGCTTCTAAATTAAAAAGAATGTTAAATACAGATCATCTGCTCAAACCATGACAGCAGATTTAATTCCTTCCTCCTTTTACCTGATGGAGATGCGCCTGCAGGGCTCGCATCAATTACCTGTCGACATGTGGAAAATGATTGATGAGCTGCCTCAGGCACTGAAGTATACTTTGTCAACCACTCATAATTTATACATCTTATCTCTGCCAGAACAAAAGACAGGACAGCATGCACTCTGAAAGGAGAGGAAAAAAAAAAAAAAGAGAGAGAAGGAAAAGAAAAAAGAAAAAGGCTTTTTGAATTCCAGTATGTAGCACAAGTTGATAACATTGATGCCTATCTATTTGCTCCTTCAGCAGACATCTCCTGCCACTTTCTGCTGTGACTGCTTGAGTTTACCAGGCTCTCTGGCCATTCCCTGCTGGAAAGATGCTGACATAGTAAGCATGGAGCAATCTAGAGTTACATTTTAATTACACTATTATCTACAGGAGTCTCTGGAGCACTGATGTTTGTTCTGACCTTTTGTTTTAATCAGCACTCTCAGAGCATGCTGTTAACCACCACTGACAGAGATTGATAATTTATATAGTGGGGTCTTCTTAAGAAGCTTTCATTTAGAACCATTACAGAAATCAGATACTTTTACATTCAGACATCATTTTAGCATGTACTTTAGATAGGTGAGTCTTAGAGTAACATAGAAACCAATCTCCACTTTGACCTCAAACTGTAATCAAACTCAAAATAATATTTTAAAAATATTTTTGGAGGATAAAACATTATTTATATTTCTTTGAGACTCTTGGAGCACTTTCAATCACAATGTTTATTCAGTGCTTGCTAGGAACTTGCAGATAAGCCTCATATTCTACTCTTAATTTTTCAAGAATAGCTCTTAATCTAGAAGGAAGATGGAAGATTATTTAAATGCCAACCTGAGACAGCGTAAACAAGGCTAGTTTCCGAAATTCCTGGTGTTTAGTGTTGTTCAAGTCTGTAAAATTGAAAAGCAGAAATCTCTTACTAGTTTTGAAAATTTTATTTTCCAATTTAATACAATAATGAAACTTAATGTGATAATTTCTCCACTTGCATGAGAAGATGTACTAACTCTTCAGCATCCATTACATTGGGAACAAAATAAGCAGTTTTGAGGTATTACTCTGTTTACTTGGAAGATTGTGCTGAAATGGTCTACAAGTCATATTCATCTGTAAGTGTCTGTGTTCTGAACCCATGTGTTAATAGTGAAGGATTAAAGAAAAAGGTTAAAACAAATCTGATTGGAAAATTTCATGATAGAATGTTTTAGAACACTGGAAGTTTTAGTAAATGTCATGTGCTAATATTCTGGTAAATTTAGTTTGACAGTCATATTTTCAGATATTCTCTTGTCCTCAGGTGTCATCTTGCTAATTTCATTGCCCAGACATACGAGGATGTTTTGGAGGTTTCTAAGAGCTATTCAGTTCATGTGTATGTTTTTTTCTCACGTCCATATTGAAAGGGGCTGTGAGGCATCTGAGAGCAGCTTTCTCCAGAAGCTCTGGCCTGCAGTGCTCAGCATTTTAAGTACTAGATGGTGTCACAAGGAATGCTTCTGCATAGAGATATCATTTTCTCTGTCATGGTTTTATTTTACCTGGCGACAGTGTGAGCAAAGCTTTCAACTGACTAGGCCTGTTTTGTCTGTGTTTTTTACATTAATCTGTGCTTTTTACACTCAGCTGTTCCAACACAGATTTGTTTCCTTCTATCACGTTACACATCCAGCAGTGAAGCAGATTACTAAGCCACAAAGAATTAAATTAATTAGCACAAGCCCAAACCTGCAGTCGTGCATGGACTTCAGTAACAATTAAACACAATAGCTGCTGGCTATTTAATTGAAAATTGTTCAAAATTATATTTAATTGACTCTGTAGAATTTCTGGGAGAATGAGGCTGTTTGTACTCTAACTAGAGAAGAGTATAGAAGACTTCTCTTTCGTGATAGCAATGTATTTGTGCAAATACATACATGCTTTTGTAATTCCTGGTTACCAAAAAAGTCCTAAAATTCAGAATTGGAAAATGCAGAAGCAAACAAGAGAGTCTGGATTCTGTGGTTGGTGCTGTGAGCTTGCATAGAGTGATAGCCAAACAGGTTTAGCTACAGAATATGAGAAACTAGATTAAAAGCAAATTAAAAGTTTTGATCAGGCAGGCAGTTTTGATGATTACAAGCAGCATTGTAATATTGTTGCAGCATTTGTAGTAAAAATAAAATAGAAATTGCTTATTCAGCTTGTTAAACCCATGGGACTAATAAGTGGTGAGAAAGAAACTTACTTTTGCTCAACTTCTGAGCAGTTGTAATCTTGCTTTGCTTGTATTTCCAGCTGAGAAAAAGCAAATAAATGTAGCCAGTGTGAGCCTCAGCCTGTGAATCCAACTTCTCAGCAGGATTTATTAGCTCCAGTATAGCAGGAGTAATACAGGTATATGATATTTTTGTTTTGGAGTGGACAGGGTAAGTTCCTTTCTGTCTGTAATGCATTGTGTAAGCACATTAGAGTTTTGTTTAGAGAGGGGAAACTGCTGAAAATCATAAAACTAACATACACTGATCAATATGAAATAGAATGTTATAGAATATTGCTTTGAGTGAAAAGAATATATATTACAAAGGCAGTTTAAAGAGACAGCAATTCCCAGTCAGTGGGGGCAAGATATTTCTGTGTGGGAGAAACACTTGCTTCTTCCTTTGCCATCAACCTGCTATATGACCTTGAACAGGATACTTAAATCTGTTTTTTATGCTATTTTTTTGTCTGTCTTGTCAAGTTGTATTTTGTTCTCTTGGAGGCAGGGCCCGTGTGCTGTGCTGTGATCCTGAGAAGCCCAGCGCTGGCATTATCTGACCTTGAGTTTAATGTGTAGGTGTTGCTCTGCTATGAATGAAGAGCAAGGTGTCTCCAGGTAACAGGCACTGCACTGTTGTTGTTATGTATGAGATCAGTAGCAAACATTAAAAAAAAAAAAATTAAAAAGGAGTACTAGCTATGGGAAAGTCATGCCTAATTGCTGGGCTTATAGTTGCTACGCTGTAAAAATATCACCTTTGTTTGATTTCTGTGCTCTTTTGTCCTTCTGTGCAGCCGTCCTTCATTTTGCTAGTCTAACTCCTAGGGAAGGTAATATTCCTTGCTAGGTAGCATCAGGCTTATGAATTTTTATGAAAGCACTTGCTTTTATCCAGCGTTGTGGATGGTGTTTTAGGGTACAGCTTCCCATAGTTACCTTTCTCCTTCCCTGTATGCCTTCCCTCCTCCCTGTTCCCCAAGCCTGCATCTCATTCTCTGTGGTGAGCTGGTCCTTAAAGCTGTCTGAAATGGATTTTAAAAAAACCAAAAATGTGTCCCTACTTTTTTTTTAAGGTATGCTATTTCTTCTTAGTGCTGAGCTGCTTTTTTGTTTTTGTTATTTTGTTTGACAGGCTGCTTGTAGATAGAACAGTTTTCCATAAGGGATTGAAATCATACATCAAATCTATTGTTTTATATGTAAGCCACTTGAGAACAATGAAAGCAGTTGCTGGAACCCAAATACCATTACAAATAGATTTATTGTAGTATGTTTTCTCCCACCTTTTTCCAGAAGTTATTACTTTAATCTTAAGAATTTATGTAAGTATGCTTGTAGCTTTTATATGCTTTATGTATTCACTTTTGAGACTTTTTAGCTATTTAGTGGCATGGTGTTTAAAACAAGTGTTATCAAGGAAATAATTTCAGCTTTACATCATTTTTTTTATATTTCCCTCTGAATGCTACATATAAAATAGTCAGATGGTAATATAAAAGAGTTATAGTAAATGTCATGGAAACTTATCTTCACAATGCCCTTTAGCTTGGTGTGTTCATCTCAACTCACAAACATCAAGAAGAGATAAAGATGTAATATCCCTTTGTCACAAAATTATATAAAATTTCAATGTCTCCAAATTTTAAATGCCTCTAAGAAAAAAACTTATTAGAAATATATACAATTAAAGTCATTCCAGCATTTGTAAAAGAGCAGAAATGCTTTTAAAGTGCTCTTTATACCTCAACTAGACCAAAGCTATTTTCTGTTGAAAATATTTCCCAAACTATAGTTATGACAAACTAGATCAGATGTTCCTGAGAGAATACAGATTTTTCTACCATTTTAATAGTAAGACTAAATCAGATCTCAAAGGACAGAAAGTTATTTACATATTATTGACCCAGAGCTTAATACACTCAATAAACATCAAAATGAAACAACATATTTCATTTACAGCAATATCTTAAATGCTTTAGTCATCATACTGGGTGAACTAAAATCTTGATAGTTTGGTGTTTTTTTCTCATGGTTTCAGGGGATGAAAGATTGCCAGTTACTCTGGAAATATATTTGAGTTCACTGTGTGGCTAGGTGAAAAAACTGCTGATTAGACAGCTTTTATAAAAAGTGTTGTGATTCCACAGCATTTCTCACACTTTCCCAGTCCCAATAGCCATATGTATTAAGATGGTGTCAAATGGCATTGTTACTGATCTTAATTTGTTTTGTGTGAGTGATTGGCTGAAATGTAAATGTAATATTGATAAAGCTGACAAACAATAGAAATGTGGCGTTCTGGTTGAGTACTGATGAGTGGTAGGTTGTGAAGCCATGCTTACCCTTGTTAAGGACACAGCGTTAATAAACCCCTCTGAGCTGCCACCTGGAGGAGATGCTTACATCCTTTCATGTCGTAGCTTCCTACAGATGAACATGGAGAAATTAAATATAACCATGAGAAAATAACAGTAATGATCAAAGGAAGAAAAAAAACAAACCATGAAAACAAATTAAGAAGGCTAAAAACCCAAAATTGTGACTGTGTTGAACTAGTCTGGTAATCAAAATGATGTGATTGAGCAGTGAGAGGTTTCCTGCTGTCTAGAGAAGTCTTTCCATAGTGAGAGTGGCACAGAACTAATTGCTGAATTTCAGAAAGGTATTTCTTGGGGGGGGAAAGTGGCTGTAGTTGTTGTGTAGCACTGTTAAAGCTTGCTGAAGTGATGTAAGGAGCATCTCACTTTTGGAGTTAAGTAACCCCCTTGAAATTTATTATATATATTTTAGTTAAAATTTGGAAACAAGTGAAGTACAGTTTCTCTCCAACCTTACAGCCCAGTTTCACCACTTCTCCCCTTTATACTTTTGTCTTTAAGGACTAAGCTTTCCATGGTTCTTCTACCTTAAATATCTTCCTTAATATTGCTGATAAGGTGTTATTTCTGCCTATTTAAAATGGTCTTTGGAAGCAAGGAAAGATAAAACCCCCCACTTTTTAGCCAGTGTCTTTAGTGGTCAAGAAGTGAAGAAGCAGCAGGTGTGTAATGCTTCTTCACTATTGGGTTTGTGCTTGTTTTCTCTCAAGCCCATCAAAACAGACACAAGGAAATTATAATAGATCTTTGAATGAAAGATAGGGTTGCTGATGTCAGACCTTTGCATGGGTGTGGATTAACAGGAATCAATGGATTCCTGTTTAGTTAACCCTGACAAAGCTTTTTGGGCATTAATCCTTTACAAGGAAGTTTTCATGTGTGCCTTCGTTCTCATTGTGAATCTGTGGTTGTGTGATAAGTGTTACGTCCAATCTTACAGAAAGTTTACTGATTCTTTTGGCTTTGCATTTTTAAAGTTCCCTTTTTTTTTTCATATGAAATAACTATAGGCTGAGAAAAACAGCACATAGGCTTGTTGTGTAGAGAAAGGGAGGAGTCATCTTTCCTCTTTTCATCTTAATCCCCTAGAAAATAGTGGACACAGCACTTTGGAACCTAATCTCCTACTTGTTTTCCAATGTATAACAGGATTTGAAATTCAATTTTGACTTCCTGGTCAAAAACTTCAATTAATTGCTCTGTGGCCATAGAATATTCCTAAAAAGTTGAAGATGTAGCTGTAGAGGCAAATGGTTTATTACTTTAACATACCTATGTAGAACAGTTTAAAAAAAAAATCTGAAAGAATGATGCATGAGAAAAATAAGCTTTTAAAGAGAATTTTCTGTTTTCTTTTATTGCAAATATGAATAAATATGTATTTAAACTACCATTTCCTCTTAACTGGTCAAGAGATATATTTTATTCTTTCAAGAAAATTTGGATTGAGCTTAGGTTCTCTTATTTAGCATGATCACTTTCATGGAAGCAACTCTGTATTTCTGTCAGCATAGTAGTTCTTTCATGGAATTCTGAAAGTGTCTCTAGTTTCTCCTTTAGAGAGTTGCAGAACCAAACATCCTGAATCCATTGTCTCTTTTTTGTGATGCATGCAAATAGAGCAGTTCTAACTTTCTAATCTAAAGTATAAAAAAAACTGGATTGCACATTCAAAGTGGGATGAAAATGATGCATAGAGAAGCAGATCATTTTATAGGCTACTGTTCTATTTTATGGAATGATAAATAATGAAGTAAAGTATGTTTTCCTTTGAATGTTTAAATTGCTCTTTGTGCATAACTGAATTTCAAATAAATTCAGAAATAATGCTCAGCCTTGCTGAAGTACTTGGAAAACTGCTTTATTCTAAGTGTCTTTTCTAATAAATAAGTTGCTATGAATAGAGCTTCTTGTTTAGATCTTAAATTTTAACTGGACTTTGGCAGATTTAAATTTAATCTGGACACTGTAAGGGTCTGTACTGTCACTCTTTGCCTGCTGTTTCAAGTGCCTGATTTCTCACTCTTACCCCCCAGCCATTTTATATGGCTTCCTTTCAGGAGCCAGCTATGCTGTACGAACTGACAGACTAATTTCTTTATGTGTATAAACTTGTACTTGGTCTGGCTGGGCTGGAGTTAGTGTTTAGTGTTGGGTTTTTTTTTATTTTTTACTGAAGCAGTGTTGATAGCACACCAATAATTTGGCTGTGGCTGGGCAGTGCTTGCACAGCATGAAGGCTTTCTCCCTTTGCCAGACAAGCAAGCTGGGAGTGGGCAGGGCATTGAAAGGGACATAGGTGGAAATACACTTTAAAATTAAATCTGTGCCATCAATTAATCTAATTAATCAGTACATTCCTTCTTGCTTGTGCACTTTGTTTCAGCATGTGGTGTTAGTTCAAGCTGTGGTTGGCAAACTCAAAATGGAGGTTATAGAGCAATAGAGACTGTCAAGGGATTGCTAAATAAACAAATTTCTTTTCACTTTTGTTGTTATTTTCGAGTGCCTTCTCATAAAATATAAACCTTTTGAAGTATTGAGAATTGATACTTGGGTTCATTCTTTGATGCTAGTATTGCCTAGCTGGTTTAAGAAGGGCATTTTTTGGTTTATCCATGTGTGTATAAACATATACACACACATGTATATGACAGTGTTGTGATAGAGTAAACTAGCAGCAACGTTCTTTGGACATTTAAAAATAACCCATCTCCCTTCACTGGACACAGTGACTTTCTCACAAAATCTTTTAACCCTTGTGGCTTGCTGTTTGTGAGATGCATGCCTGAGTTAACAAGAATAAATGTATGTGGCTAAGAAACAGTTTCAGTTTGTTCCAGAGATCTGGGTGCTTGACAGTGTAGATGTGGCCTAAATGTTTTGGTTTTCACTTTTTTTTATTTGCTCTTAGACTGTGTGTCACACTTGGTTATCATTTGTAAAGCTTGAGCTGTGGGAGAGTGATACTGGTGTGAGAATGATGTCACAGTGAAAGATCCAGAGAGGCTTTTCCAGTCATTACTCATTTAAGCACATCTCCCCCCCGGCAGAGATGCAGGCTGGGTGACCTCGTATGTCTCCTTTGCCTCTGCCTTCTGAGATTCTGTGAGTGAAGGGGCAGTGCAGGAGATCAACATGAGTTTATTGACAGCTGCAGAAAGACAAGGCACTGAACATTCCTGCACATCCTGGATGGGGCTGGACGGGTGCGTGTGGTCTTACCCTGCAGGGATCACACTTGAACACTGTGAGACTCCTTATTTCCCTCCTTCTGCAGGTTCCCCAGGAAATATGACTTTGACTATTGAAGCTGATACCTTTTAGTTACTCAGATAACCAGTTTCCATTGCATTCCTAGAGCAAAACCAACGTGTTGGCATGTGTGAGAACTGATACAGAACACTTCCTTACGCTGTCTCTCACCTCTTAGGACATTTGGAGAGCTCTAAACTCTCCCTCCCTCACCTCCCACATTTCAAATTTTATAGCCATTATACGTTAAACCAAGACCTGCCCAGCTTTAATATTCAATCAGAACTGGGCTAAGAACTTGAAATTTGTTAGATTCAGACTGAAGTGCTACAGTTGTTGATAAATAGCACTCTGTGCTTTGAATTGCATGCCAAGAGGTTTTAGCTAATAGATATGATCCATGCAGAGCTTTCAAAGGAATCTAGAGCACTTAGACTTATTCATGTTTAATTGGAAGTCTGGCTTGCAATTGTGATTATTTCTAAAAATATGTCATACAAAAGAAAATAAGTATTTTTAACATCCCAAAATGTTATTACATTATTTTCTTGGAAGTAACTTAAAAAAACATGTTGAAACTCAGGAGAATTTGAGCACGTCAAGGGGGAGTTCTCTTTAGTCTTTTTTGAATGCCGTTGGTAAATTCAGAAACTTCTTGCAGTGCATAAACTGGTTCAGATGACAGCAGCATACAAGTGCCCTTATAGCTCTGGATTGCCTTATTTGTTGAAAATGTGCGATCCTTCTCAAAAAACAGAGTTTTTTGTGAATGGAGTTTGAAGCAAAGTTTTCCATTGTGACTTGGGAGGTAAACAGTGGATAGATAAAGTTTAGATATAATAGAGATGACAGATATTTGATTGAAGTGAAAGTAGACGCTTGAACAAGTTTGTTCTCACAGAGAATAAGAAATGAAATGGGAAATGAGGGAATTTAGCAAAAAAATGTGGAATGCCTTCTGTGCATCTTCAATTTTTAGGTCATCAAGAAATTTATTAAAAGGGGCTTTCTGTGCTGAAGTAAAGGTATCAGTTTTGGGTGTGTTGTACTACATTAGGGAGAAAAAATTAAGTAATATAGAATGTCTTTCTTCACTTTATTTTCTTAGACACTGCAGTAAAGTATACTTTGCATAAAAAAAGCTTTGCAGTAGAGGATGGATGAGAGGATAGCATGGTATGGAGAAGAAAGCATGGACAGGAAACTTTTTTGTGTATTAGTGCTGATTTGAAAGGATAAGAATACTCTTACTTAAAATGTAAAATTCAGTTAAAAAAACTCTGTAGAATAGTTGTGTTTATCTAATAAATAAGTTGTACATCAGTATGAAAAGAGTAAAGAATTTCTATATACATTTCAGAGATATGCAATATTGAATCCATAGCAACAAAGAAGAAGATTCTATGCTCATTTGTCAGTAACAACAAAATATTTACATGGTGGGTTGTCTTGTTAGAAGATTTGGCTACGTGAGAGACATTACTTATGGACTTGTGCACTTATGACATTATGAGCTGGAGAAAAAGTTCTTTATCTTACTATGATACTTGTCCATGTGTTGCAGAGTTTTTATTTTTATGCTTTATTTTTAATGTTTTCTCTACCTTGCTATATATCTTACTTTATTAGAGGTTTATTAGAATTGTTGAATACATTGGGCAAGCGATGAAAGGAAATATACTTGGAAAACTACTTTTGTTTGAAAAAAAAGTTAAAAATCTCTACAAATCTCTACTTAACAAAAGAAAAGGCAACTCATATTAAAGCATGTATTTAAATTCTCCTTATTAAATCTGACTTGAAAATGGCCTAAGCAATAAAGGTGCTGGATTGTATTGTATTTATCAACTTCATTGCAGAGCTGTTTATTCAGAAATCATAGTTATTTATAGAGGATATCGGGGATCTGTAGTAATTTGTGGAGAGTAACTGGGAATGCTCATTAGCTCATTTAAAAGGAAAAAAGCGAGTATAATTTGCTTTAAATTTGAAAGCCATCACATTTTTTTTTTAGATCTGAAATGCGTCTGCCTAAAATGTAGCCGTTTGAAGGGAAGGATAAGGCCTGTCAAGCTACTTCTCCTGTGTTAGTGCTTCATCTGCTTTGTTTGACATCTCTAAACAACTCTTTAAAAATGTCGATTTTGGCATGCTCCACAAAGGAGGACTGAAGGGTGTTGTTTAAGTTATTTGGGCCTTCTCTGTTTTTCTTTCTGTGGCACAAAAATGGGCATTTTTTTTCTATGCCTTTCCCCCCAACAAATGTGTGTTTTAGCCTCAAATGACCCTGGCATCTTAACATGTCAGAGTGTTAATAAAGCACTGAGGCTGTCATAATGTGGGGTTAAATAAAGTCTTCATGAGCTGTCTATTAAGCTGATTTTTTGTTTGTCACTTTCTGTAGTTTCTTTATGGATGCAGCTTGTCTTGGTTTGTGGGCAGCCAAGCAAACGGGCTTTGTCTTTGTTCAGTGCTCTGTTTAATTCTCCCCCTCATTCATTAATCATCCCTTTGACTATTTATACCAGTGGCAAGTATAGCTAACACACTTAACGTTTTCTTTTGTCTCAGTGGCACTCTTTGTGCAGGCCAGAGGAGGGCTAATTATTAACTGTAAAGTGACATTAAAAACCCGTAGATAAGCATACAAATGCTGCATCCACTGAAATGCAGGGGTTTTTTTGTTGGGATTTTTTTTTAGTTTTTTTTTAACATTCAAGTGCTTGTGGCCAAATGAGTTTTTCTTGCTCTGTGTAGTTGGGAGTTCACAGTAGCAGTGC
Source organism: Thryothorus ludovicianus (assembly GCA_013397245.1). NCBI lineage: Eukaryota > Metazoa > Chordata > Aves > Passeriformes > Certhiidae > Thryothorus > Thryothorus ludovicianus. Next base: position 587,090 of record VZTB01005864.1, on the reverse strand, counting down.
CAATGTCTAGATAATTAATGAAGAAGCTCTGTTAAACCCAGAAAGTCTGCCAGTGTCAGGTTTTTTAGTTTCATCTCTGGACAGCTTAGCTGGGTAGTTTGTACCTTATCAGGCAGAAGCAGGGATTTAAATTGCTGCTATTTAGTTGGAGGCAGTTCCTCTTCTCTTTAAAGGTCCCATTCCTGTGTTTATTAGTATTCTGTATACACAAGTCTTGGAATGTGGTTTTTGTTTTGATTTCTTATGATGAGAAAGATTTTGGCATTTTCTTTCTGGCTTCCTTCTATTTATGAAGTTGTCTTGAAATTGTAACTTTGAATTTTTTGGAAACCCTTACAGTGATCACACCTTTCTTGCTTACTCAAAGTCTTTTTGACCCTCTTCTTTCTCACTCATGATTTCATGATGTCAGCACAACAATTATTCTGGAAAGATTTATTTGAAAAGATAATATTTAGAAAAGGTAAGTGTCTAGCTCTTTGGAGGAAATCTAGATTTCACAGCATATTTTTAGGTTTTTTACTGTAGTGTCTGCCTCATTCCATCTCTTGCCATAGGTTTGAAACAAATATTTTTTTGTTTTTCTGTGCCTTGCAAATAAAGTGCTGCTCTGTGAGGTGGGTTCAGAGAGACTACTGCAAGATTTAAGTAGTGTTGCAATCAACTGCTAATGAAAGTATAAGTGACTTTTCCTTTGACTGATGCTGCAACCAGAGACGTGTGTTCATAATTCATAATCAGGAGCACAGTACACAGATGAGGCCTGAAGCTGGAGTTGCAGCCAGTCCCTTCGATGGGTGAACAGCTTGGCCCAGCAGTGATCCATTGAACACAGTCTGAGCATTTCTGGATTCTGTCACAGCTGACATTTTTCTGGCTCTCAGCATGACCAATAATCCTACTGAGTTGAACATAAAGCATACTATCCGCTGGGATAGGTCTTTGATAACAGAGCTAGGAAGAGGTTATGCTGTCTTATTCAAGCCTGTGTAAAAGTGAATGAGCCTATTACTTCACTCTATTATTACCAAATGGAATGTCTTTCAAAAAATTTCGAACAAGCGATAATGTTGTGAGTGTATCACAGGGCAGTCTGCTTTTAGCTAGCTTGGGCAGATTGCAGCTCCAGCCAAAACAGTAGATCAATAGTTGCTGATTGCTTCCTGCATGTTTCAGTTAGGAAATTGGTATGTTGATTACAGAGAATCCTTACTTGAGATGAAATTGAGAGTGGTGGGAAAATCTTGTTTAAAAGAAGTGTAGTGATACAGTAGACTGTGTTGCATAAATACCTTTGAATTTGTTTTTTGTGCTGTGTAACTGAGTAGGTTTTTTAACATTTAAAAATTAATCTCTACCTAATGTTGTGGGGTTTTTTGGGTTGTGTTTATAAGAAAAAAGATAGCTTCTGTAGCTCACTCTATTTTATTGTTTTCAAATGCACTAGGTACAACTCTCTCATATTCTGCATTGCAAGCCAGCATGAATGAGTTTTGCAGTGGTATTACAGAAAGATGTTTACTTTTTCAAAGCAAACTTCCATTACTTTAACTCTTATTATTTTGCCAGACCAAGTTTTCGCATAGTTCATAACTATTTTTTGTAGCAAGGCCCTGAAAAGACAAATTCTTATTAAGTACAAATGCTTTCCTGGCATGATTAATCAAGCTGGTCTTCGGGTAGATAAGTGTCTCTCTTGCTACAAGAAAGCAAAGTTTATTGACTTTCCATTAAGGTTTTGAGAGTGTAGTTTATACAAGACTGGGCCTTTCTTTCAGGTAGACTGTCAGCAGCCCAATAACAAAAGTGAGGTTGGTAACTTTGATATTTTAATATGCTAAAAGTAAGAGATAACATCTCTGCAGAAAGAGACGTTGCAATTAATTCATCTAACTTGAACAGTACCTCAGCCTACAGCATGCACAGGCAATCCCTTAGATGAGATCATCCCAGCTTTGTGGTACTTGGTTCATTAACAGAGACCTCTTACTTGTAGCAAGGTAACACTTTGAAATAATGCTACAATTTCTTTTTTTTTCTGGAAGATGTTTGTTGATAATAATCTTTTGGAAGTATACAGAATTGTAACAGTTAGAAGACACTGTGAAGTGCTGATGGACTTCTGGTATCAGAGGATGCTGGGATCTGATTGTGGGAATGTGGAGGTGACCAAATGCGGATCTGATCTTCCCAGATGGAGGAAAGCTGTAGTGATATAATAGATGAAAATGACTGTAATCATGGAGTTGAAGGAGAAGTATATTATACAGAGTTTATTTTTCTGTATCATTGTCCTGTTCCACTGACATCTCCACAAGTTTGCTTTTTAGTCAAGGAAGATGAAGTCTGTATTCACAGATTTATTGTATTTATTCATTTAAATGTGCTATGCAGTTATGGATCCCTTCATTTCTTGTATACTTCATGTTCTTAGTTGTGTTTATTGCATCAACACCACTACACAATATTGGAATTTCTGTACACTAAGAAAGCTGCCTTAAGAGAGAGATGAGTCCGTAACTCAAGTTACATCACACTGAATACTCAGTGATGTGGTGAATAAATTTTTTTAAGAAATGCAATCATTCTAATATGACACCTTTTTCCCAAAGTGTTTCTCTCACAGAGAGCATTCTTCACATTAAAATTATTTATGATGTGTTTTTAAAAAATAAATAACAATGATTTACACTATGTCAGCCGATGCATGCTGGACATCCCCTGGCATAATCAAGAGTGTTGACTCCTGTGACCCAAGGGTGACAGTTTTGATCAGTTTTGCTTTACAGCTCTCTCATCCTATGGAAGTGTGAGGCAACACTTATGATTATCCAAGAGCCACCAGATTACAGCTGCATGCACACACATGTACACGCAGAACATTTAAAATAATTGCAAAGTGCTGTGATTAGGAGTTGCACAGATTTTTGTCAGAGTTTAATGCTATTTTTTCATTGGAGTGGTATTTTTTATGTCCAGCTCAAAAACTCCAGATAGTTTGGTGTTCAGGAACTGTGTTGGAAACCTGAGGGAATTGTTTCCAATTCACATTTCCGCCTTTGACCTGTTATGTAGCCTTGGGCAAATAATTTAATCACTGTCTACCTCTGTTCCCTTTCTCCTTTTTTTTTCTTGTCTGCTCAGCTCATAACTTTCAAAACTATTTTCTAATCCTTAATATGAGTAAACAATAAATTTATATAGAATATTATATTTTCCCATTTGCTATATTATAAATATTGCTGAGAGTTAGTAAATTTAAATAGTTGTAAAACTATTCCTTTCTGTATTTATTTTTTTCAATACTTAGAGATCAAAACTAGAAACTGTTAAACTTTCTTTGAAAAAGTTAAGCCACTTTTAAAATTTGCAGAAGTGCGCAGAGTGAATTATATCTTTGCACAAAGATTGACAACTGGGACTTAATGTCTTTCCTATAAAAGTAAGTCTTCACTTCTTTATAGTCCTTCACAATTCAGAGCCACACAGCCTGTTACCATTGCCTTTATAGTATGGAAGTTATTTTTATTTGTCAGGCTGTTTATCCCAGTTCTCTTTGAAAACAGCGAGAGTGGGATTGACTATATAAGCAATTAGCAAGTCACCATTTATGTCCACATTGGGACAAGGAAGAAATAAAGAAGCCAGTAATTTAACTAGAAAGCAATTTCACCTTTAAGATTTCTTATTTGTTGAGTTTAGGTCACAATGCATACCTTTTCAAAAAGTAAGAAAAGGTGAGCGGACTAGTTTTCATCACTTGTCATGCAGAGTTATTAATTTCTGCTAGTTGTATGTGGATGCTCTTGAGTTTAATTTAAAATCTTGAGTCTTGAAAAGATTAAGTCCAGAAAGCAATTACATAACTGTCCTTGAGTTTCATTTTCTATGTTTAGTCTTGCCAATATTCTTTGGTTTTGAGTAGTAATCTTTTCAGCTTTTTAAGGGTCATTATCTAGGAGTCACTCATCTGAGTTCAAGGAGGAACAACCTAGGCATAAGCATCCTTTAGTTTCTGGTAATTATTCTTGAATTCTATCATATTGTTCATGTGTAGGGCAGGTGTATAAATGAGATTGTTGATAGAGGAGTAAAACTGAAAACTTGCTAACTGGTCCCCTGATGTGCATATCAAGGACTCTCTTATTTGTGCATACATGGCAGGTGGATCTGTGTCTCCTTCTAATACTGTCAGAAATAGAGCTGTAGCTTTATGTTCAATGTGTGTTATGTATGTTGGGTAGCTTGTTGATGGGATGGATATTAGAATTTTTAATTCTATTTGTTGAGTCAGAGGTGAGCTGTTTACTTTGAATGCTATAATCACATTGGTCATTTTGGAGTGCTGGAAATTTGAGAAATCTGAAGAAAATGTCTGCCTGTGCAGAACTAAAAATATAGCAATAATATTACTAGTTAATTTTACTGTGAAGTTCTAATATGTGGATCTGGACTTAATCATGAAACATTATTGATTTTAAAGCTTATTGAATGAAAGAGACTTTCTAGAGCTGAAGACAGTTTCCTATGTAAGAGAAGCTTATGGTCAGGAGAGAAAAAAAGTGCTATTGGTCAGGAGTAAGTGGTAGGTCTGAAAGAACTGAATATAGTACTTTTTAATTGTAGGGAGAGAAATGGAAAAATTAATAAGTGTGTTGAACTGCACAGCCCAAGAATCCAATTTTTAAAAAGTTTTAAGTGAGTTAAGATTACATCTGTAAATTTGGTATTTTTAAGAACAAATTATTGGTTTAACTTGCTTGATTTCTGCCAGTTAACAAAGAAAAGGGAAAACACATAGGTATGAATCTGGGACAGAGTGAGGACTGCAGCCCATGACATGTTTGGCTTTCTGGCCTGCCTGAAAGAACATTGCACATGGTGGCCTGCTCATGTGCAGCCTCTCATGCAGCATCTCATCACTCCAAAATCCTTCTTGGCAGGGCTGCTCTTACTCTGTTATTGCGTATTCAGCCCTCTTCTTATCCACTGTTACCAGTTTGTCAACGTTATTTATCTTCTTTGACCTTCCTTTTTCTGGTTAACACATCTGTAGAAGCCCTTCTTATTAATCTTTGCGTTCCTTGTCCAGTTCCCAGTTCCACCTTCGCCTCACCCTTCCTCACCCCATTGCTACACAACTGAACATTGTCCCTTTACCCTTCCCAGGGTACCTGTCTTTGTTCCTACCCTCTGTGCATTTGTTTCTTTCCCTATAGTTTGGCCAGCAGGTCCTTACTCAGCCATGCCCCTCTTGCCTTCCTTGCCCCATTTCTTGCACCTGAGGATTGCCAGCTCTTGCATTCTCTGGAAGATTTCCTTAATCTGCCACCCCTGTTCCACTTGCTTTTTCCTGAGGGAAAATCCTACTGACAATCTCCTTGAAGAGCTAGAAGTTTTCTCTTTCAAAGTTCAGAGGCCTATCTTTTTCTGGCACTTGACCCACATCCCTCAGGACAGCAAACTCCACCAACTCCAGCAACTCCACTGCAGCCCCATCTTGCTCCAATCTGGATTTCCCTGAGGTCACTGGCGCTGGCTCCCAACAGGTGCAGAATTGCATTCCCTCTGGGAAGTCTCTCTGTTACCTGCCTCACCTTTCAAATTCTTGCAGGCATGGTCACTCCAGTGCTTCCATGGGCAGCCTGTTCAAATGCTTGACAGCTCTTTCAGTAAGAGTATTTTCCTAATATTCAATCTAAAGTTTTCCTGAAGCAACTTAAGGCCATTTCTTCTTGTACTGTCCCCTTTTACACGGGAGGAGAGACAGAGCCTCACCTTGCTACAGCCTTCCTTTAGGGAGCTGTAGAGTGATAAGGTCCCTCCTGACCTCCTTTTCTCCAAGCTAAGTACCCCCAGCTCCCTCAGCCATGCCTCACAGGACTTGTGTGTATCCTGTGTTGTTGCTGGTCGGGTATCACTGTGTGTTACCTTCCATGGCTATAGAAATACATAAGTAGCAATTATATATCTCCCATTATCATCTTCTTGGTTATTTCTATATTTTTTCTTTCCCTATAAGGTGACTATGGATGTCTTCAGTGCTGTTAGCAGTGTTAAAAGCATCCTTGGTTCTAAAAATGCATGGAGTTTGTAAAATAGAGAAATAATTTACTTTGACATTGTATCATATCTGGCTTTCCAGTTTTGCTGCTTAATCACTTGTCCTCACACTGAAGTAGAGAAGGGGAAAATAAAAATAATTATTATACCCCATCACTGTATTTTATCATTGCAGGGGATGGCAGAGGCTTGCAATTGCAGAGAAAAGGACTGGCCACTAATAATTTGTTACCAAAAGTAATGGTGAGAAATATCATTCTGTAGCAGCCAGCAGATTTCACCTGGTGTCTATTTTCACAAACCCCAAAAGACACATCTTTAAGGGAGTGTGCTGTTAGCCAGTAGAGATTGAACATCTTCATCAGCAGTGTGAATGGAGGCCTATTCTGTAATTGAGACACATGTGGCTGTGTCAGCAGGTGATGGCAGACAGACACACCTGAATGACAGTGTGACAGGGAGCAGAGACAGGGGGCCCCATCTAGCCACTCTTACTGCCGGAGTGATGAGCGCCCAGGAACACAGTCTGTGAATTATCAGCAGGCCAGAATGAGATGAGGCTTAGGGAGGGCTGCCAGACAGTTTGCAATGTGCTACACATTTCTTTCAGCAGTTACTATTTTGCTATGCATAGCCCCTTGCTATTAAGCAGACAGAACAGCTCATATCCTGTGGACGGATGATAGATATGTCATATCACTGAAAAATTGTTTGTCTTCCACAGGTGTATGGGATGCCTTTTAAAGCAGACAGAGCACATGACACTTTTCAACACTCTTTTGGATACTGATTTGGCATTCAGGGTCTATCAAAGGAGAAATCTTTCACATGCAATTATGACAGAAAATAAAGGTGATGAAGTGTTGTATACAAAGAATGGAGAGAGATCAAAGGACTGTAATGAAAACTGATTACAATAAAAGAGCTGCTTCAGCCCTGAGAACTCCACAGAACTGCTTGGGGCATGACAACACACACACACACACTTGCATGCACAAAGGAGAAGATGTAGATAAAACCACAGACACTAATTCATAGGAATAAATGAGGAAAACTATATAGCTGCTTGCTTGGATATAACAAGGCACATTAAGGCACTGAAGTGGTGTAAAGTGACCATTCTAACATGGGAGAGTCTGATCGGATTCTTTTGTAAAATGTTCTTTACTGTAGTACCAAAGTTTTGTAAATTTATAACTTCTGATAAGATTGTAGAATAGATGGCTGTTTTCAATTCTTCTATTGTTTTCTTGATTAATCTCCTGGAGATCACACACACAATAAGTCACTCATTCAGGTTTAAATATTAGCAAGGACACTGTTTAGTACTGTTACTTGCATAGAAATGAAGAAATTAATCAAGTTTACTCATCTATCCTTTTGACTCCTGTTCTGATTTAAAGCCTATTCAAATGACTTTACATTGACTTCACTATGTCTTTCCCAAATTCCTAAGCTGAGTTTTGAAACCATTCATTGGCCAGTTTCAGTTAACTGCCAAGCAATTTTGTTTCCTTACAAATTTAGAGACCATTATGCTAAGTACCTTTCACATGTTTCAAAAAGCCTTGTGTGATTGAGTGCAAACCAGAATTATTTATTTACTTGTTTTTAATACTTGTATTCTTTAATAACTTGCCAATGTCTTTGTAGTGAAAGACCTATCATTTTACACAAGGTAAAGAATTGACAGTCACTGCAGCTGTGTTGTTTCGAATTTTTATGTTCTGCCAAGATTCCTCATAAATAGTGAGTTTAGCTTCAAACCCAGAAGGAAGAAATATTTTTGAAAACTCTGCAGAGCTTGCTTTTTTTTTTCCACTTATATTCTGAATGAAAGATTTTATTTTTAGTCCCAAAGCAGAGAGTGTTACCTGGAGCAACATTGACTAAAATCACTTATTTTTGGTAAGAGTTTTAAAAGTGATTTAGCTCCTTGACTTGTGTGAAACAAGAACATTTCATTGTTTGAAAACTCAGCTACAAAACTAGAAACGTTACCCACAGCGCCGATGAAATTTCAACTAAATCCAGAAAAGCAGCTTAACCATTCTAATATCTTTCCAAGGACTGGCTTTTCTTCTCAAAATTCTGTTCTGTCTCTGTGAACATAAGACATACTACCACTTCTAGCAATATACTTTGCCCACAAGTTAGTATTTAAAAATACTGTCTCACATCATAAGCAAAACTGCTTTCTCCTATGTCATTCAAGAGGGCTTTGTAAGGGCTATGGTGCATCCCAGAATGAACATCCAAAATGTATTTAGAAATCTTCTTCTGTAAAGTGCTAAAAGACCTGACAGTATTTCTGCTGCATTAAACACCTATTAGTGTGTTCTATATGTAGCCATATGTGTTCTATATGTGGCTGTATCAGAGCATTTTCCCTTTTTTCCTTCCCACAGTTTATTTCCTGCTGTGAAATACTACTGTTAGAATATCAAATTTAAGCTCTGCTTATTGTGATTTGTCTCCTTCTCTCCCAGGCAGCATTCCCTTCTTTGTATCACTGTCAAAGCCAAGAAAACCTCCCTCTAGAAAGGTCAATTTTCAGAGAGGTGACCCTTGATAGCATGAGTGTCCTATTTAAAAAGTGATGGCAATAACAAGCCCACCCCCACAAGCCAGAAGACTTTATGATTCCTCCTTTTTGCTCTCAACTTACCCCAAACAGGATGGCTGTTAGGAGAATCCTTCCTTTTGTGTCGGTTTCTTGAATGACTTTCCCTGATTAATGGCACCTACGTTCATCGTGTACCATAAGCTCATGTTCTCCTCTGGCTGTGGAGGATGTTTGTGTCTGTCACATCAGGCATTTTGAGCTCTATTGTAAGTTTCTGGCAGAACTTTCAACACCTTTCAGACACATGTTCTTAATTTCAAATTAGGAAAATAATAGCAAATGGACCTGGCTGCCTGGGAGGAGTACTAAGGCATTTCATTTGCTACAGTGATCACTCTTTTAAGGATAATTATTCAAAACCACCAAAATCATGGCAGCAGCTTATCTTCCAGAGCAAAGGTACAATAGACTAGCATTATCTTAATTTTTGTTGCCCTTTCATGACAATGATACTGCTATTCCAAACTGAATACCACATGTTTAGTGAGAGATTTACAGTACAGATCGACAGAAAGCAGAGCTGCAGGTTTAAACAAATTGACATTCTCAAACCTCCTGAGAGACATTTCTAAATTTTTTAAGTCAGAAGTCTATTTATTTTGCATCTGAAAAACACTTTCAAAAGAAATTTTATTTGTATAGGCTAAAGCTGCAAATGCAGATGCTACCAAGTTTTCAGGATGAAATGAGTTGGAACAGATTTCTAGGTATTGTATACAGTGAGCAAATGGTGCTTAAAAAAAAGCTCATCTCATCTACAGAAGTACACATTAATATCGGGGTGAGTGTGCATTCTTCTCTGTTCTAACTACCTAAAAAGTTCCTGATATTGTCAAATCTCTTGTTGATCTGAAAAAATGCTTTTTTCACCTGTATGAGCAACACAACTTTTGGAAGCTAGAGAATAAATAGTGTTCACAAAAGAAACTAATTCACATTTCTGTGGCTTAGCATAGTAGAAATGGCAATGCTAACAAAAAAATTACTTCAAAGTGTTTTGTCTTTTATATATCCTTAAAAGATAGCTTCTTTAGGTTGTAATATACTTCTTGAGAGGGAAATGTATTGATGTTTTTCATAATTGAATGTATAGAAACATCATAATAAAGAGTAGAAAAATCTTGTCTATTAATTGTGCTGTTACTCACTTTTGTATGTTCCTAGCAAGTTGTATACTTGCACTGTAATGAGAATTCCTTTATAAAGAAAATAAGGATAATTTATTAATTGTTAGATCTCTGTATACTTAGAAAAAGCAATCTCCATGAATTTTCCATATCATGTAGTAATGGTTTGAAAATCAATGAGTCATTTGTTAGTATTTTTAAAGAGCCTGTACAGATTCATTCCAAAATTAATAGTTTACAATTTAATACACATTGTTTAATCCTTGTATATACTGTCAGTAGCTTCAAAAATAACTTTTTGTGGAAAATGTGCTCAGAAAGTAATTTAATTAGATGTTTATTATGTACTAAGTTTCACATATATTAGTAGATTGAGAATAATGGTTGATTTTCTTGAATGGTAGTAGAGAGATGCAGTGGATAATTCTGTGCCTATTGTAGCACATTAAGATGCTCCTGTATAGTGTAGAGCTGCTAAATTAGATTTTAAATTATATCTGTTTTCAGGTCTAGAGAGATCAAAGGTACCTGAAAGCTTTCTCTTCAGCCTTTTTTCACCTTTTTATTGGAAAGTAGGTGATCTGGGGACATCTGCACCAGCTCTGTGCTGCCACAGCACACTGATGCACCCTCACCTCCTCAGTAAAGCTCCGTTTTCAATTTCTTTTAGTGGAAGCAACACTAAATGTGCCTAACACTGGAACTGGAGCCTTTGTGGGAAATGTAAACTTTCTCCTAAATGTTATACAGATTGCCATGTTACAGTTTCTTAACGACCCATTTATATTTCTCTGATTAATTCTTTCTAGTTAAACTGTTATCTTTTTGTATGATTATTTTTTTGTCATAGGAAGACAAAAATATGAATCCTTCTTGCTGTGAGATTAAGACAGTTTTTACACTCATCCCTTCAAAGTTATTAAAATGCATGTCTTAAGTACACAAACTAAACATCCCTTTTGTTTTTCAGGAGCCTAATATCTATACCAATATTCAAAAAGGACATTGTGGCAGATGGAGAAATGGTTATTTATTTATGGCAGAGTATGAATGCCTTCCAAGTACATTTATATTTATAATGTTTTCTTTGTAATAACTTATGTTGCCAGCTTTTTAAGGTTTTATTTATTGTCTTCTGCAATTCCCTATTGTGTATATTTTGCATGTGCCACTGTGTAGTTTTAGATAATTTCAGGTACCCTTGACCAGTATAAAATGCTCAGAGAAAAACATGGACTGTTCATGTCCAGTGGGCCAAAACTCTGGGAGGACTTGACTTTGAAAATATCAGTCTGCATCTGCAGAAGATAATGCCATTTGTGAATGTTTGTAGGGATGCCAAAAATTCCTTCCCAGCCACATGCCTGTAGCTGATCTGACTCTTCTGCTAGAGCAGCAGCACCAGACTTGCTGAAGTGAAGGGAAAGCGCGGTAGCGCAAAACGCGGCGGAGTCTGAGAAACTGAGATCAAAGGATCCCCTGTGGCTTCTGCTCCTGGCTCCCACTTCCTTCCACTTAATTACAGTCAAATCACAGAGGCCTATATTTTAAAGTGTCTTCTAATTTTGATGAGTTGGTTCTTGGCTACCTGATTTTGAGATATGTAAGGTTAGTTTTTCTGTCTCTGTGCATCTGCATCATTTGTGAGCTGCGTGGAATTATGGATACTCAGTACCTTTAAGAATACATTAATATCTTACTTCATATTAGTCTAGGAATTGAAGTTGTCTAAACCTGCGGATGATGTTAGCCCTCTCTCTTCTCTGGAGTAATATATTACTTACACAACAAGACTAAGTTAATATCTATAAATGAGTAGACAAAATGTTAAATTCAAAGTCATACAGAAAAGAATGATTGAATAATTATACAAATAGACAAAGTTTTTGCAGTTCCTTTTTTTTTTTTTTAAGTGGGTAAAGGCCCTAGTACAGTTTCTATGAAAACATACGTTTTTATGGAGATATGTTTTTATGGATGCACCCTACAAAACAATTTAACTTTGGGGAAAGTCACTGATTGTCTTTGCAATCACAGTTATGTTTTGAGGGTTTGGGGTTTTTGTTTGGTTATGTTTTTGGTTGGTTGGTTTGGATTGATTTGGTTTGGTGTTTTTTTAAGACTAGTCAATCATTATAAGGCCAGACTTGTCTGGGTTTATGTTATTGTACAATAAAATCACCATACACCATATTTACATGTTTTTATAACTAATGTTTAAGCCTAATAACTTGAAGGCAAGTTAGTTCCTAATTGTGCACTGTAGACAAAGTATGACATACTTAATTTTCATGTTGTCTGAATTTTGCAATTAGTGTAATAAATACAATTGTCATTAATGAAAGTTCAGACACAGAGAAAGGGAATGCAAGTATATAAATACATCAAGTTGCTGCTCTTCTCTCTTTGCCTTTGTAAGGGTTATTCCTGTACAGACCTCAGGTATACCAACTTCCATGAGCATCTAAATTACCAAGTCTTACAAAAGTTGATTTTGTTTCTGATTAAAGTTCTAAGCATTTAATAATTTAATGTGCTTTGTCTTCTCCTCCACCCTTAAATAAAAAAGTTTACTGCTTCCTCACAGTCAGAAATACTAAAATATGTGCAGTCCAGCAATACTAATGACTCCTATGTTGTATTACATTAAAATGGAATTTATTGTCAGCTTCACAAAATACATTGTGTAATCTTGCACTGTGTATGGCTTTTACAAATGAAATGGCAATCTTCTTAAAAATACCTTCAGATGAGGTGATATTTTTAAGACAGATCTCTTTTATATTAGTATAAAGTACTGATGTTGTCTCAGTTTCCATATCCAGGAGAGGTTTTATAAAGAAAAAATAATCTCTGTGAAGGTGTGAAATATTTTTTACTACACTGAGGCTGATTTTATTGTGAGTCAGATGGGCAGAGAAGGTTTCCAGCAGCAGTAGTCTTGAGCCACTTAAAAAGGAGTTACTAGATCTTCACTCCCATTTAACTCAGTCCAGATCTGCAGCAGGGATGCTTCTCAAAGCACCCAGACAGCTCGGTCCTCGTAGTCATTATGTGCTTTTCTACTTGGTCCTGAGAACACAGTATCCCCTGTGCTGCTTTTAGTGAGGGCCTTCATGTTCTTTGGTTGCAATATCACTCCAAAAGGTTACTCGCTTCCTGGACTACTTTAAAACGAGGTCTTTTTCTTTGAAAATGATCTAGTGACATTGGAGAACCCCACCGACAAATATCAAAACTGTGGAAACCTTGAAGGCTTGTAATGTGGAAAGAGAAGTGTGATAGCTTAGGTAAAGTACAAGTTACAGGAATTTCAGTCCTCTCAGAAGTACTTAATTTTCAGAAGTGCAGCCCAGCAGCACAGTTTAGTTTATTTCTGTCTTGGGTATTGCAATCTACATTTATAGGGAAACAAAGTAGTAGTTTTCACATTTTGTCGCAGCATAGCTGATTCATTGAGGCATTAGAAGTGGTTAATGACTATCAAGGTACCAACATTTTGTAGCTGGAATGCAGAAGTAAGCAGTCAGCAATTGGGACTCAAATGTTTTATTGCAACCTGTCTAGTTTAAATAGAATCACCTGTTTCTGTCAAGTAAACACCAAGTGTTTTATTTTATGCGAGTAGGGACCTCTTGGTCTGTATGAAAGTTGCTTTTCTGCACCAAGAGGGTACAAAAGATTTTTCAACTTTTACATGCAATTGTCTACTGCATCCTTTTGGGGTTGAGTTGCTATAATAAAAAGCCAAAGTACATTTGAAAAGCATCCTGGTAAAGGGCTGTGCCAATCTTATTAATTCAAAAAAAGCAAAACCAAACATGGAGCTAGAAATAAAAATTAAAGATCTGTGTAGGGTATAGAGCTGGGGTTTTGGCGTAACTGTTAAAATTTAGACTGCATCTTTTCATAGCTTCTGAGTGACTGGGCTGAACAAACAGCATCATGTATGGTGGTAGGAGCTTTGGCTACAGTGCAAAGGACTTACAACTGTTATCAATACAGTTTTGTAACAAATCTGCATGGGATAACTGTATGTGTGATATGCATCAGTGATATCATATTTACTTCGTAAAATTATTTATTTCTTAAGAAATCACATGTTGCCTTACATCCAGGGCTGTCCTGTGCTGTCTTTTTCTTCTCCGCCAGAGAGGGAGGTAAAAGTCACAGAGATTTTCAGTCTAGGACTTGGTTGATTGATTCTTTGTTGTATAAGAGATAAAAAAGGCCTGATGCTTCTAAAGGACCTTTCTGGATAGCCTCCACATGTGGTTTCTGAGACATGCTTGTGCATGCAGCCTGTTGACTGGGGTGGATGTTTAATTAGGTTTGTGTATGTATTGATGATAAAACATCTAAATCTATGGGTTTAATTTTACATTGTTGGTTGAAAACTGCTGGTGGCAATGGACCTCCACATAATGCTTTCTTGTGCTCCAAGTCCTTGGAGACTGCTTCCAGAAAATAACATCCTTCCACACAGGTATGTTTTTGCTGGGAGAAGGGGCTTCTGGGGTGCATTTGCAAAGGAAATCTTTGCTTTACACGTAGCCTATGGATATGGTTCTGAACCCCATATACGCTCCTAAACCTCCCTTGGAGCTGCTATAATCAACCCATTTGTTTCAGGACAAATGGCCTCAAGTAATTAACTTTTTGCAAGACTTTACTTAGTGTTTGTATGAACAGAGTGTCAGGCAGAAGCCACTTTAAAGCCAAGTTGTACAGTCAAAGCTGTAGTGTTTATTTACCATGGCACAGCCTCTCTGGCAGTACAGTGTTGAATCCTGAAATACTTGCTGCCAACTCAAAACAGCTCATTCTGCTGAAATTTCAGTACATTTATAATGAAGGTATGAAGAATCTTTTCTCAGTTTTTAGTTCAGCTGTCTCACCAGGCTTGCTTAAGCTGTAGGCAAAGTAGTTACTTGCCTAGAGGAGCAGACAAATAGGGAAGGTAAAATTATGGCTTTAGGCATGTGTAAACCAGGCACTCTCTCCTTGTTAACATTTTTCTCTGCACCACAGATATTAACTGTTTTTTTCCCTCAGATTACCATCTGATTAGCATAATCTGGCTCAATTCCTAGCAGTTTTAATCAACTAGTATTTAAATCAAATGTTGCTGATTCTGCTTCAGATGTGAAGAATGATATGTATGTCAAAAGGCCTGTCTCGTTTTCCTAACTGTATCCCTTGGTCTAAGGAGTTTATGATCTCCTTTGTTCTTTGCTTATAGTGTGTTATTGCCTATTATATATTCTTGAGTGTGCAACAACTCAGTTAGTTGCCACTTGATGACAGCAGTCTTGAAGAGGTGGGGTTTGTCTTGTTTGTTGGATTGATTTTCTCTGCTGCTATTTGAGAGCAGTTTTCTTGGTTTTAGGTTTGCTCTGAAAGGTTTGCTACTTAGTAGTTTTTGTCTGCTAGGGAATATGAGGACAGGAATTTAGTGTTCCTAAATCAAAGTGTGGTGCCCTTGGGCACAAGGTGCTTTGTTTGACTAATTAAATATGAAAGTAAATTTTACTGAGATTTGTTGTCTACCGAACAACTTCATTGCTTGGTTGAATTACAAACTATAGTCAGTTTATCTTCTGGATTTACACTGTTGAGCCTTTTGTATTTCAGGAGCTTCACATTTTCTGTACTGTTACGACTTTATATATATCTTGTTGCAACCCTGAGTGGCTATCTACACCAAGGTTTTCATAAAATTTCTCCTTGGTGAAGCACTGCTATGGGTAGCAATGATGAGAGTTGTAGTGCAGAAAAGGCCTCAGCATTTTTACTGCTGTGTCATCTGCTGATTCTCAGACTGACCCCTTAGTGGTAATATTCTGGCAGCTGATGGTATCGTGTCTTTTTTATATCAACACTGCAGTTCCTGTTGGGAGTAGTGGGCTGATGGGAAATTTCAAAGGGAAGACTGCTGTAAGAAAGCTAGAAAAAGCACACTGCTAATCTTCAAAATATCAAAGACAGTACTGCTGAAGAGAGTAACTCCTGCTTTAGGGACAGTACAACACATTTATATCCACAAAGAAGGAAGTGGTTATTTAAATCTCTGTATTCTCTGAGTGATTGCCAGAGCAACTGTGAAAGCCACATCCACAGCTCCTTCCATGTGTTCACATTAACAGCAGCCTACTCAGATGTTCAAAGCCTTCCCCACCTCTCTGAAGGTATGCAGCACAGTGAGAAGGTGGGTGCTTTTTCAGTCAGGCAAGGGGCCTCTATTTGGATTTGTTGACAAACAGGCCTTTTAGTACCCATAAACTTAAATGTTAAAGGATTGGCTTCTTAAAGTGGTTCTTTAGACATCAGTGGAACTATTACAAGGTGGCAAAAGATGCAGTTAATTGGTCATGATTAAAGCTGCTTGAAACCTGATTCCCAGAGTTTTTAGAACACATAGTTGTTCTGTGTAATCCAGAGCATTACTGCTCTTTCATCCATATGAGGAGATCAGAAAAGAGAGATTTACAGCTTAGGTTGCCCCAAGCCACACATAGCTGACTTAATTTTCCTCTCCAAGGGAATTTAAAGATTGTTGTTGTGACTGGTTCTTGGTGGATTATGAGTTATTTTGAGGTCACCTGTGAAGTTTATTTAAATGATTGATTGACTGAAATTAATTATTCTGTCACAGCAGTAATGGAGGTAAGATTGAGGAGACTGATAAATACAAAAGAAAAAGCAATTCTTATAAATGCACTTATGTCTTTTTCAATTTAAATAAATCAGGCAGAATATATATATCCTGTATGGTGGTTTTGATCCTTATATTTTTCCCTGAATAGCCACAATGTGTTTTCTTTGGTGATGCCTAGCTTGAAAAGAAAATTCAGCCTGCTTACAATGGAACATTCTTAGCAGTCAAATATGTTTTCTGTATCCTAAATACCTGAACTCAAATTCTCTTTCTCTGTTTGTTTTTTCCCAGATAAACTCTCTTGCTCTCAGTCACAGAGTAATTTAAATTAAAATTATGGGTTAAGAGAACAAAGTACAAAGAAAACACACAGGAAAATTTAACATTTGAATTGATACTAGAAAGGTAGAAACCTTTATGAGTTACATTCATTGAAGGAGGGGAGAGGGAAGAAAGACAAGGAGAGACCTTTCACCTCCTTATCCTTGGCCTAAATGTGGCTGGTCAGTTGACCCCTTTGGAGTGTGTGGCAAGGTGGCTGTAACTCTGCAGGCTGTTCAGGGACATGGGTGTTGTTTAGTTGTGTGTGGCAGAAGGAACATTTGGGTTCTGCAGGTGTTCTGAGGCTGCCTCACAAGTGCTGAGGGGCTGCCTGCTCTTAATGTTCGGCTCTCGAATCACAGAGGTACTGAGGGTTTGGGTGAGAATCAGTTCTAATTCAGTGTGGAATGCAAGGCAGCGATTTAAAGGCAGTGTGAAATTATTCACCTAAGGCCTCTAGGCTTTTCAGAACATTCTGGTCAATGTAAATATGCCTTTTATCTTCTAAAAGTAT
This sequence comes from Thryothorus ludovicianus, assembly GCA_013397245.1. NCBI lineage: Eukaryota > Metazoa > Chordata > Aves > Passeriformes > Certhiidae > Thryothorus > Thryothorus ludovicianus. The sequence goes on along the minus strand of VZTB01005864.1, from coordinate 569,781 downwards.
TTCATTTTTTTTCTGGAAGTTGTGTAAAGCCCATGTTTAAAGTATGCTGTAATGTACTGGACTTTATGTTAAATTTCTCATTAAACAAGTGGTCCTGTTTTCTTCAGGAAGAGTGATATCAAGAGCTGGGCCTGTCTTTGTATGTTTAGGTTCTGTGATTAGTTAATATATAACTTTATTATATCTTTCATTTACATATAAGGTTTTTTTCCTAGCTTGCAGTAACAACTAAATGTAACAAAACCCTTTAAGATGCTGTGTACACCTCTGGAGCTTGTAAACTGTTAGGGAATCAGTGAGTTCATCAGATGTAGCTATTTTATTGATTACTGACTCTTCTCCTTTGAATAGGAGGTGTGTGAGATAGGAAGTGTATATCCATTTCAGTAACATATCTTGGAAAGACGCTGTGCTAACAGTGTAACACTGCACAGGCACTACCACGCTGGCAGACGATCACATATGTGTTATCTCTCTTAATAAAGCTGTTTTGCAGCTGCAAAAACAAAAGTTTAAAGGGTAATAAAATGTTTTCTTGTACAAGTCAGTGTGTTTTTATGATTAGAATGTGACCCACTTTTCTCTTGAGAGTCTTAATATATGTGTGGGCAAGGGTTCACTGAACACAGTAGTAATCCTTCTACTTGTGTGTAGAAGGTGCCAGACTTTTCTTCAGTTCATACTCCAGCAGTAGGTGGAAAGAGTTGATTCATATCTTCATATCCTGAAGACAGAGGCTTTTGCATCATGCAATTTTTTCTTAAATTTTTTTGTCTATTCAATTAATCTTTTTTTAATCTTTTTGATGTTCATGAAGTAATAGTTCAAATGCCATTTAGGAGAACAGGATTTAATACGCTGAACAGATCAGTTCCATGAGATCTTGAGTCAGGTCTGCAGAGTACTGCACTTAAAAGTGTAACAAATGCTTTTCATATGTGATTAGTAAATTGTGGTATAACTCTTTCCTTGAATTGTTATGCAAGTTTTGGTCATATTTCTATGATGCTGACTTTGTTGTCTATTATTGAAATTTAATTTAATATTGTTTGTTTAAAATTAAAAAAAAAAAGTTGACCTTTTTTGGCACCACTGAAAAAAAATCAATCTTTATTGTATAAATCTACTGTAGTCTTATGTGTTTTAACAGTGTTTAATATTTGTGGGGTAGTTAATTATGGGCAGGAAACCTCCAAGATTTTTTTCAGCAAATTGCAGTTGTTGATAGTATTATAAATGAAACAATAATTTAGTCCAGCTTATCTTTGCCCTTAAGTGAAATTAAGTAACTTATACATAACTAAGTTTTGAGTGTGGGTTAATGGAAAAGGGCTGCTTATTTTGAAAAACAACCATGAAAACTGAGTGTAAATGCCCTGTTATTTGAAACTGTCAATATTGAAACTTATATTTAGAAGCAAATTAAATACCGTGAGAAATATTTAAAACTCAGGTTTACTCTTTAACATTTATTGCTCTCAGCATGTCTTATTAAAAGCCTTGTAGGCTGCTCATTGTCAGTCTTAGAAATGCTGCATAAACATTAAGCTGCAGGTAAGACTTGAAATCCAACATGTGTCTGGGTTACAGCAATATTTTACATTAGCTTTTTTATTTTAAATATCAACTGGAAGCAGTGGTAAATAATTTGAAAATTTATATGTTGAAAGAGCATTTTTATTTTTAAACACATTAATTTCATTTTTGAAGAGAGATGTCAGTCTTGGCCTCATTTGATGTTCCAGCAGCTATTTCGTTTACACAGTTTTTTTATTCTTGTGGGTTCTGTTATACCTAGTATAATGTATAAAACCGGTTGTATTTGAATATGTCTTCAGAAAGTGGGTGCTGGGGTGGTGCTGATGTGTCAGCTGGGGGAGGCTGAGTGGTTGGTGCAGCCACAACCCAGCAGTGCTGCAGACATTTGCCTTGCACAGCCCTGCCCCTTATCAGCCCCCAGCCAGGCTGGAGACTCACAGGAGCTCCCCAGGGAACAGTTCCTGAAATCTTCTGCCCCTGGGTAAAGTTTCTACTCAGCCTCATCTGTTAGTTGTTGACTGAAGCATAAAAGCTTGTGTTCCCTTGGAGTCTGATCTCACTGTGCACGTATCCAAGCCTTTGGGATGGCTGGAAATGAATCATGTACTCAGCATTTAAATGTGTGAGAAGGACCAAAGCTTGGCAGTAATTTGGTAGAAGGGAATTACTGTTAGGAGTATCTACTGAAAGTAATACTCTTAGAGAAAAAAAAAAATTAAAGATTTTCAGAATTTTGTGTCATTCTTGGGCATTTGTCTGTGTTTAGTGGTACTTAGCAAAACTTTCCAAACAATTTGTATCACCTGGGGAATTAAATAGATTTTGTTGCATTTTTTTTTCCTTTGTAGGTGTGTATGAACTTTCTAGAGCAAGTCATTATGGATGTTCCTTAAATATAATTATTGATCTTAAAACTTACCTTTTTAAAGCTCTAGGTTTTTTCATAATATTGTCGCAATTGAATGAGCAGCTCACCTCACTCTTCAGACTAATTTTATGCTTTTTAAGCAAATTGCAGGGATATTACTTTTTTGAGCTGTCATGTTGAACATCTGAAATTAGAACTTGGGCCTTTATGTACAGGACCCTTCCAGTTCCTGTTCTTCCCTCTTAATTTTCATCTGCTACCTGCAATATTTGCCATGGGTTTTATCATAAATTCTCACTCTGAAGCTCTAAGTCTGACGTTGTTAAAATACGACCAAGATGAAACTCTGTTGCAAGAGAAACCAGTTAATGGTTCATTGATTCATTTAAGAAATTCAATTATTCAAATCACACACCCCCAAATTGTAGGGAATCTGAAGTCAGTTGGTGTTTTGCTGAGGAAATGTTGTGATCTGGGCTCTGAGATGTAAATTACAGGAGTTAATAAAGTGGGCCTTCAGAGTGAATATAGCTGATGCAGCAAACTGCAATCACCACTTACAAGAATCTGCACCCTGACTTGTCTTTCTTCCCTTTTTCCCCTTCTGCTCCCTTAAAATATAAAAGCAGGACTGCAGTATCTTTGCATAATGCCTCAAGAAGTTATCTTACTATTCACCCTTTGAACTGAAAATTACAGCAAAGTGTTGGACACTCATAAAGAGCCATGAGGTCAGTCCAGTGGATGATAGAGTGGCATAGAAGGGTGAGGGGATGGTTACATCCAGATTTGGATCTGTGTCTATTTCCTTCCCAAAACCTTTTTCTTGGATTTCCTGTCATCTTAAATATATTATTTTGCTGAGTTGTTTGGTGAGTATACACTCACATCCATTCTTACTGCATTTCCAATTTTCTTAAGCTTCAGTCCACAAAATTAAAGTACTGTATTTATTCTTGTACTGCTTGCACATTTTGTGTATAAACATTTCATACCAGGATCTGGATATCTTTTGAGCATTAGCAATAGAGAGAAAATAAAAGGCTTCTTGTAAGTGTTAGCCAACAGATGAGAGATTTATATTTCCATGTGATTTATGATTCTAAAAAGGAAGGGTTTGTGGAAACCATCTGAGCATAAGCTGAGGAAGGCAAGGAATGAAAGAAACAGCAAACAAGGAGTTTGCATCAGGAATAAGCATTGTGGAGGCTGCTAGAATGAAAAAGGAAGAGACAAAAAGCCAGTCTTCATAAGTGATTCAAAGAAGAAGGCTTCTTCTGAGAGAGGAAATTGTTTGGCCTACAGAACCACTGATGCTGCGATCTTGAGCTTAAGAAGGGAGAGAGACCTCACTCCATACGGACAATGTGATTCCAGGATAAAGGAATCAAGATCCATTGGGCTGCAGGTGGGGGAGCTGTAACATTGAATTAAGATGGTACTTTTAAATGCCATGTTTTTAAGACAATTATGTTGTAATGGCTCATTGGAAGATTGGTGGTATTTGTACGTTCAATTATGCAAGGCTATTGAGATGACAGTATGAAAAAATTTAGACAATTAACCCTGCCAAAGCAGTGGTTATCGCATTTAGAAGTAGTTGCAACCTGTTAGAGAAGTTGTGCTGGATGAAAATCACTATTACTGAACCAATTTATCTAAACAAGTAGTCATTGTCTGTTGTTTGGGTCCTTCTGACTAGAGGGTTGTCTGGGCTGAGGAATGTGGAACTGTGGGAAAGAAGGAGCATCACAGATTTAGACACATGGAAACTGAGACATAATTCCCTGTAATGTTTAATTGTACAACCCTTAATGCTGCTGTAATGCAGCCCTGAGTGAACTGTGGGCATTCAGACACTGGTCCAAAGTTCTTCAAGAGAAGACCTAAGGAAGTGAATTTACTGAGCCCCCAGAATATTCAGCCCTGGTATATGAGATTGCAGAAAAAGTCAGTGTTTCAAAAAATTGTTACTTTTGCAGGTGTTACACCTATCTTTCAATGTTTAGACAAAGGTGAGTAAACACCCCCCTGCTTTTAATTAATATTTACTACACAAATGTGATGTAGACTCCAACAGTGTTTTCTAGGTAATTGTAAAAGTAAAATTTTTACAAGTGCCTCCATATGGATGTGCTCTAGAGATTATAAAGTGTGCATATATAATGACTTTGGTTTAAAAATGGTTATTCATTAACATGTTCCTCTATAAACAAAATAGACTCAGGAATGGAAATACTATTTTTATTTTTATTCCAAACTTATATGTTGGTTATATCTAGTTTTGCACGTTTCTCTTTATGTAGTAAGTCAGTAGTAGATATGTTTTGACAGCTGCATTTTCCTTATGTTCAGCTTTCTAGTTCTGAGCTGGTTCTGAGCAGGAAGAAGTTTTCCTTCTCAGCACCTGCGCTGTCAGGAGTTTCAATCTTTTGTGTGTTTTGCCTGGCATTACTAATTGATGGTCACCCTTCTGCAGAATATTTTCTGATGTTGCTGTTTTCCTCACACAACACTCTCAGCAGCTAATAACTTAACTGTCCTTGTCTTGAGAAAAAATGAATTGGTGATGACTGAGAAATAAACTTAGGGAAAGTGATACCAGTCCTGTGCCCGTTACTTTCAGGCCTTGGTGAAGGATGCACCTCTAATGGGGAGATGAGAACACTGAATTAAACGTACTCAAGATCTGTTTCTCAAGAGACACTTGAGCAGTGTGCAAGCAGTGCTTTTCCTCTGTGGTACTTGCAGGGTCTAATCCCAGGACCGTGTCTCTGTCAGTAGCAATTATCCAGCTTTTGGTTTACCCATCCCAGGGACTTAAAAGAATGGGAGAATGGGTCTTTGAACTGACAGGCTAACTAGCTCTACAACAGTGAGGAGCAGAATTAATTCAACAATTTTGGAATCTCTTTCTCTGCTCTGTTTTTTAATGTCTTCTGTTCCAGCAACAATATCTTTTTATTTTTCCCCTTTCTCTGTTTCTCTCACTCCCACCACCTCTCTACACAGTTCCTTTCTCCCTCTTCTGCATGCCCCATCCCCACTATCAAATTTCAGATTAAATACTTGCATTAAAAAATAATTGTAAGTGCAATTTGAACTGAATATTATTTTTCAAGTTAATAAAATTACCATACAGTTAGCCTAGATACATTCCTGAGATTGAGTAATATGTACAACTAGAAGAGTGGGTTTTTTTCTTTTCATTTAGGTGCAGTCGAAAGAGTTAACATGAGATGGTAACAATGTCATTATTGAATTACTGCAAAAAAAAAGCCTACATCAATAATTTCTACAAAAGAAGTTATTTCCACATGGTTTGCAGCTCCCTCCTGTAATTTTTAGTACCTTGCTTTTGTCACTTGGTGACATTTCAAAAGGCATTTTTTTACACTGAGAGGAGCCTAAGAAGTATAAATTCAAGACAGTATCCCCAGATTAGTTGTAAGAAGATATTTTTTCAAAATTTAGCAATCCAGGGGCTTTTTTGTTGGTGGGTTTCTTGTTTTTGTTTTTTTTTTTTTTAGTAATTTAGTTTGTCTGCAATCAAATTGAAGAAGTAAAAAGTAATCTGAGCAAAATATTAATTTTAATAGGTGCATGTAAAACTATCTCAGAAATGGAATGCAAATATTAAACAAGTAAGGCTTCTAAAACTCTGCATTCACTGCAGTGAGGTACCAATTAGATAGATTTGATTGAGTAGGAAAGGATAAGAGCTCTACTTGATTTGAACCTTGGGAACTGGGATCACTAAAGTGATGGTTAGTTTCATTAAGTTACTCTCCTAGCCATGATCTGTGAAGATTGCTGAAAATTTGTTTGAAAGTTTGACTTGGTTGTTGGAATTTAATTCCAACTTTCGATCCTTGTGAAAGTGGTGTGACAGGAAAGAACTGTTGTGTAAAGTGAAGGGTTATCTTGTTGCTTTGATTGTCACACAGCTTTTATATCTCCTGAAAATAATTTGTCTTCCATTCTGTTGTGCTGAATCGTTTGTTCATCGCTATCACAGAGTTTTCTGTTCTGGTTTTCCAGCACTGAATCAGCAGAATGTGTCAGGTCTGTGCCTCTCAAGCTTGTAAGGTTCATTATGCAAAACTAAAATAACATAAAGAAATTATTCTTACAGTGTTATTATTGCTTACGCTACAGAAAACCAGAGACTGAGAAGGACTTCTGGAGGTAGCTGCCTGTGGTGGAGGCATACTGGTAACATATTGAACTTGTACTTACAGCTCTGTTGTGAATTTCAATCTGAAAAATATTTTATCTCTCTTAAAGATGGATACTGGCCTGGGAATTCAGCAAGAACTTATTATTACTGAGTTTGATAATATTTAAAGGATATTCAGCAATGGAGGATTTTATTTTAATCATTAGTTGAAATGGTTTTAGTCACAGGTTTGGTATTTCTGTCATTCAGTTCCAGCTTCAGAGTTCTGTCTTATTCTTCACTTTTCAAAATCTTCTTAAGAAAGCAACTTTTCTTACATAACAATAACAATAGAAGCTCTTTCTTAAAGAAAAATATTGCATCTTTGAATTGGATTACTGTCACGATAACCTTTAATACATGGAGCATTGACATGGATAGTCATTTATGAATTAGTGCAGCTAAATAAACACAGCCCATGATGGACTGGTGTAGTGATGCTCAGCCCACAGTGTCACACAGCCAACAGGCAGTTTTATTAAATTACTGCATGGTACTTGCAAATTAACAAACAAACACAAAACAAACACTGACTTTTGGGGGGAACTGTAGCTGGAAAACATTTTCAGAATGAAAACTAAATGAAAACATGCTGATCATAAGTAGTGGAGTGTATTTTTCGCTTGTTTGTTTTTCAGTGTGACACATCCCTTGTGAATATTTAAGAAATATTCTAAGTGTTGACATAATAACCTCTGATATAACATCTTTCTGTGTGGAATGTAGTTTTAAATCCCTTCTGCCTCTTTTCTGTTATGAATTTCATGGATGATGTTCTATATCAGGCATTGTGCATCAGAATTGTTCAGTAAGTTCTTTGAATTCATGAAATCAAATAGCTCTATTCTTATACCTGTCCCTTTATTGTTTTCTTATTATCAATTCAAAACAGAATTTTCAGAGTGAAATGCAGTAAATTATCCATTAGGATATCCATTTATCCATTAGGAGTACAAAACCAAAAGCAGACACCTTTCATGAATCTGGACCTTATGGGAAGTGGAGGCTCTTGCCTCTCCCTACTTTTTTGTAATGACTCCTTGAACTGTTTCTATTTCAGTTCTTTGTCAAAGTCTGTGAATTTTATGTTAAGGCATTTTCTTGTTCTTTTTGGTGATTTTTGGGTTGTTGTTTTGGTTTGTTAGAATACTCTCTTTTAAGTGAATCTTCTTCTCCCTAGTACTTGAGAAGAAACTTTTCTGTAAATGTACTGGCAGCTGAGCTTGGAAATTTTTTAAATTAAGACAGAAAAAAATCTTGAAAATAAAATCATATGTTAGTTTTTTAAAGAAAGGAAAACCACCCCCAAATTTGTCTGGAAATTATGCTGTGTACTTGAATTATTAACCTTCAAGACTATAGTGCCTGCTTCAGCATTGTCAAATTTTATAATGTTAATCTTATACTGTGAATGTGAATATGCTAAATTCCAGATAAAATTTCAGAGGCGGGAAAAAAAACTTACAAAACAGAAGCAAGTATGTTTTATGAAAATCATATTTCCACAGTAAATAATTCGATCTCTTTTTTATTGGTTTGTTTTTCATAGCTCCCACAGGCATTGGTCTATAGTATAAATATACACTTGTAAATATGCAGGTTATTTTTAGTGGATTTTGTGTTTGAAGGAAATGAAGGCCTGAAACTGAGGAATAATGTCTTTACTTTTCTCAGTACTTGCAATTATTTCCTCTTCAATGTAGTTTTCACCTTTCCTATCCTTTAAGTACTCTTTTAAGTCAGCTTGATGAAAATGACTAAAAATGAGAATTCAAGCAGGAATGCTTTAGACAAAGGAGTGTGGGTTTCTTTACTTTTTATCATTTTTCCTTCTTAGAAATATGCTTAGTCATATGAGGAAACAATGAAATGATAAGTACATTTTTAGAAGATGACTTTTTATGAAGAAAATAAAAACCTACCTAGCTTGTGGGTCAAAAATCACAAAAAACTGTAGCTGAGCCACTACACTTTTAATTATATATGAATATTTTTTTACCTGAAGGCTATACTGAGGATCTAGACTTAAATAAGACTACTGTTAGTTCTGATGTTAGTTAGATGTGAAATCTGGACAATAAGCAGTTTATTATTTGATTATTTATTAACAGGTAAAAAAAAAATGTGTTAAGTTCTTCAGAAGCTTGTGAAATATTTTTACAGTACTAACAGATGGCAGATATAACCTTTAATACTTAAAGGGAAATAATTCACTTCATCAGATAATTATGCCAAGCATATCTTGTCATATTTTCCCAAAATTAGTTGCAAACTTGGTTATAACTTCTTGAGAACTGAAGATGAAATCTCTCCTCCTTTCTAAGTCATTACCTTTTAGAAGAGTAAGTGTTATCAGCTGAGGAGAAGTCTGTGACTACATTTTGGATTTGGAGCAGAGGATCCTTATTATAAAATGCTGGACTGTCACAGTGACATGCACTGAGAGTTGAGCAGAGTGAGTGTTGAAGAAAGGATTTTAAATGTGACTTTTTGGTCCTTCCCATGTTTTATAGATAGTGCACTTGGTGTCCCACCCTCCTGCAAGCTTTGGTAGGCAGCGCTTACTCTTTGGAACTCTTGATTTTTGCACAGTGGAAAACTAACAGCAGTGGATGGAATAAAATTGACCAGTCTTGGTCCCAGCCTTGTGGGAAGAAGCTGCTTCAGAGAATGTAGCAAGTCACCTTTAGAGTTCTGCTTTTGCAGGTTCCATTTCACACGGAGCATTAGGCATCCTGTTCTCTCACTGGGCAAAAACCTGAATTTGGGTTTGCATGTTGCAAAAATTATATCTGTTTTTTGTCTTTTTTTGGGTAAATATGAGTCAGAATCCTCAGAGATAAGTACAGTTTTAAGTCTTGGAAATATTTATCTTGCTGCATATAGCATAGAAGAAATATTTCTCAGGTTGAGGTGTAGAGAAATCTGAATAATGCTTTGTAGGGATTGTTAACCTCTGTGCTTCTTACATACTGGGATTACACAAAAAATGGTGAATTGGCCTAATCGTAATTTCCACTGAATTGCTTTGATGCTAGTTTTAATTGCATATGTTGGACACATTGGCAAAAACTGATATTTCAGTCACAGCGTAATAGTATCTTAAGTTTATTGTTGGATTTCTGTGTGGCAAATCTTGACAAAGAGTTTCCTCTAGAATTCAATTTATTCTTAGAGGCTTTTTATTTTTCTCAGCTAATTGAATTGTGACACATGTTATTTGGGTGATACCAGAGCCCTTCTGCTGTGCACATCAGGATGATGATTGTCAGGGTTATTTCTGACCATTGCAGTGTTATAGGATGTAACTTGACTTTTTTAGTTCAGGAAATTGCATACACGAGTTTGCTGGGATTTTTGGATGATGAAATTAAGTATTCAATGTTTGTGTGACATTAGCCATAACTTCCACCAAGTTGTCCTTTTTATGTGCTTCTCATCCCATGTCCAGCTCCTACGTTCCTCTTGTCTTGCTAGGTCTGAGCACGGTGCTTTTGGGGATAGGGAATGCACATGAAGTACATTACTGCAGAACCAATGACAGGGACTTCTTGTATTTCAGGTATTAGCCTGAGACAAAAGGTGTAAAATTTTTCTACTACTGTGCTTTGCTAATAGATGTGCTAATATTGCTGTCTCGTGAGGAGTAGTTGTAAAAAGGTTTCAATTGCACTTGCACAAGCAGCATTAATCCTGGCATTTGTAAATGCTGAGGGTTTTTAAAATTTATCTTATTTTATTTTGCAACCTCTTATATAATGTCTTTTTATGTGCATTCTGTCTTTATGTATATTATCTAGATGGACGGATGCAGGTAAAATTAACGAACACAACTGTAAACAGTAATAATTCACTTTGATGACAGTTTTAGCAGGGTATAATTCATATTCTTTTTCCACCTCAAGCAATTCTTCAAAACGGAGGGCTAGTGTTTTCTCTGAAAACAAAGTCTTCAATAACCATCACAAGATCTTAGAGAAAATCACATGGGATATTGCTGGAAGGCAGGAATGAAATTCAAACATGACACCAATATATGACATGTAACAGAACTGCAGAGTAAATAAAGGAGTCATAACAAGCTCTCTGTCTTGGGAATAATTATTAAATAATTTTTGATAGCATGAGAAAGGCATGTGTTTGTTAATATGGTGCCGAACAAATATGAAACAAAATATAGAACTTAAAAACCTTGTGAGCTCCACAGAAACATAATGAAATAAGGATTCAATTGGAGTTTCTGACTGAAGAGTTTTTCAGCTTAAATATATATCTCCCAGGGTGTGGAGAATACATAAGAAACATTCTCAGTTTCCTTGGTGAAAAGATTTTTATGTCTGCAAAGGTTTATTTTGATTTATTATTTGCTTTATTTAGATAATTGTGACTCCTTAACACCCTTTCCTTGCTCTAGTCCTATAGAGATTATTTTATTTCCATATTCATATAGTATAGTCCTACAAACTGTCTTATTATCCTGATATTTGTGATTCTGAAGTAATGTCAGCAGCACTTCAGTCTTCAGCACAAGGCATGACTGAAGCTAAATAATACAAAATGTAGCTATTGTGCTTGGAAGGCATATTGGACAAAGTATGCCTAACCGGAATAAAATAGTTTTGGAAATTTTTCTTCTGGCTGTCAAACCCATTGTTCAGAACTATTGAAATATACAATTTCAGCCCATTATTATTTTTTTCTCTGAGCTTATTTGTGAGCCTGCAGTATATGTAACATTCTAGAAGTAAAAAAACCCAGTGGTTTTGACATTTGGTAACTCATGCAGTTTAATTTTGCTAATTCTGAACTCTTCCTTTAATTCTTCATTTCACTAAATTATGAGATGTTCCAGAGCCAAGCCATCTGGCTTCTATAAAAGCCACAGAAAGATCAAGGACATCTCCAACTGATTTTATTGTCCAGAACGCCTCATGAGGCTTTAATGGTAATAGTGGGGATGGGCAGAAAGTTTGGGATTTTTTTTTAGCTTGAAGTGCTTTTATTGATGGCCTTAGAAGTGAAGTCAGCTTTCTACACTGTGTTTCGTAAACCTTTTATGACTACAAGAGAATAAACAAGGTAGAGGTTCAATGTTTCTCACTGAATAAAAAGGATATTCTCAAAATTTGATACACAGTTTTATTCAAGATGTTCTTCATGAACTCTATGTGATATTCATACTAAAGTCACTTTGATTTGAAATATCCTAGTCTTTAATAACTTGAGATAAAAGATAAACAGAAAATATCTCTCTCAGGGTTGAAATACAAATGATGCTAGGCTAAGACTTTTTTCATGTGTTTATACCTTCTGTCTGTCATGGTAAATTTAGGTAAAAAATGTTCCTCATCTATGTATAAGACAAAACCTGTGAAGAATTTTTAGCAGTCTGGGGAACTCTGCAGTAATTGACAGTATTGCTGCATTTAAAATCATGGCTTATTACAAGTCCATTATAAGTGGCTAAGTTAGCTTACTCTCTAGTCTCAATTTTGCTTTCAGAATAATTCAGCAGAGAACAGTTGGGATATTAATGGCTGTTCTTGACAGCATTTTGCAACTGTGTAGAAGGTTTTTATTTGTGAATTGGAAAATTACTTCTATTGTTGTAGCAGTAAACCCCAAAATTCTGTGTGTAAAAGAATAAGAATAATACAGGTTTTATCTTCGGTACTTTTTACAATGTGCCGAAAACACTCATCTGATATTTAGGAGATTCTTTCTCTTAAGAATAGATGAAGGCTTGTTCCCTTGAGTCAATGAATTAGAAGGATATGGTCATAAATCAGGTCTCCATAGAAAGATCAGAAATATAAATCTTCAGTTTCATTCATAATGTGAACCCTTTGAAATGTCTGCATGCCCCGTCTGCCCTATGACACCTTGATGCAGCTGATAAATACAGAGAGCTCTGTGACCCTGACTGTCTGGAAGCTGGGGCATGGCCTGATGTCAGGCACCTTCAAGGCTTGATTGCACAAGATGCACCTTAAATTATTTTGACACTTGTTAAGTATTATTGACTTGATCCATGTATTTCCAATTACAATTATTGATGTAAAAATACACAGCACATCTTCCAGATGAGACGGGGATGGGGGCCAGTGCTGGTGACAAGCACTGGCTGCACTTTCCAGCAGTAGCCTTCAAGCCTTTACCATAAAGCAAAGTCTGCACAGGAGGTGATTGCAATGGCTGGGAAGGGCACAAAATGTGCACCAGCAGGCTGCCCTAGCTCTTGTGCCCTGGCCTGAACTTGATCCAGGATTCTCAGCAGATTTGGCTTCAGTTTTCAGCTCCAGGTCTGTCTGTACAGCAAATAAGGCCAATCTCTTCCAGGTTCTGTAGGCTTCAATGCATTCCCTGCCTGAATAGAAATAAGTTGTTGTTTTTTTGTTTTCTAGAAGTAGCTTTGTAGAGATGCTGAGTGAAGAAGGAGAACAATGAGATGGTGAGCAGTTTCACACTGGTGTTCTGATCACCACAGCAACAGAATAAATTGCATAGGAGCAAGAGTTCATTAATCTCATTTTTAGGTAAATTCAGAACATTTTATTTCTGCAGCATAACCTTCTATTCTGCATTACACACTAATAGAGAAAAGCAAAGTGTGAGTACACTGATACATGCAGTGCATGAATAAGGCACAGTAGGAGAATACAACAGATAGAAAAGAGTGGGCAGTTTTACCACCCACCACCCAGAACTATGAATCTGTCTGACATTATCACTGGTTAAAAGAGATCTCTGCCTTGGCTTAATTGCACATAATTTGGCTGACAGTTGAAATACAAACCTAAACAGTCACTCAGCTAAAGATACACAAAATTAAGTATTTCATGTGATGCTCAACCCCTTCAATCTTTATTAATAACTTAATTACATTAATTACACTATGGTTTAAAGCATTGGTAGCACAAGAGGGGGAAAAATGACAGACTCTCCTAAGTAATGGGTTGCATAGCAATTCTGTTAGAATTAAGACTAGTAGCAATATGCAAAGTAGCAGTAATTTGTAAATATATGCCTCACACTTTATAATTCCTCTTGTTCCACCCTATAATTGTTTTCTTTAGCCAACTCCAGAAGACATCACTCTGGAGGTCAATCCAAGTGTTCCAGGAGTTTTGAATACAAGGCTATTCTCAGGCTGAGATCAGCTCTGAATGATGGTAGCTGCATTACATTTCCACTGTTTTGTGCTTGTTGCTCTTCTTTAGAGGTCTTTTTGACCCAATCTTAAGTAACAATCTGTAGCACTAAAGTCAACTGAGTTTTCCCTATTCTGTTCCATTTCATCATGCAACAAAACTGTCTTGCACTGGGGTACTGAAGCCTTGATATATCAACTCAGGTCTAAAGAATGTGCTAGATCCATGTGGTGGATCAATGTTTACTGACCCTTAGCCTCTTTTAAAGGTAATATTTTCTTTCTCGTTTAACTACAGAACTTATTTGAATCCTTGTAATAAAATCGGAATATTTTTATCTTAAGTAAGAAAAGTAATTTTTTTTCTGAGTTGTTAGCTGTTTAAATCAAAGGGATGGAAGCTTTTTAGTGGTGAAGTTACAGTTTGGATATTTGGTTAAATATCTTTGTAATCAAATTAGAATTTACTTCTTAAGTCAGGTTTATCCCTTTCAAGTTATTCTTTTAAACTGAATGATTCTGATGACTGCAAATCTATATTCCAATAAGAATATTCCTGTAAACTTCTGTAAATTATTTCAAGGTGTAAAATTTTTGAAATTATTTCTGTTGTTTTCAGAATGAAGTTTGGTCGTATTAAAATTTAGAACCAAGCAGAATTGACGGGGGAAATGTTGAGCTACAGAAAGGTGCTTTCCTATTCTTCCCATGATAAATTATGAAAGTGTCCATTGTAGTCACTTTATTGCTATTCTTTCTTTTACTCCAGTTACCTGTCATCTGCCTTTATCGTTGAGATCAGTGATTTGATGGTTAGTCTTTGAAGATTCCCCAGATGTGATATTTTTATATTCTTTTAATTCTTCTGAACTTTTGAATGCCTAGTTAAAAAGCTGTCAGGAGTGATAGATCTCACAATATCACAATAGCGATTCTATATACCTTCAAAATTAGAATGAAAGCATTTTGCTAATTTATTAAAACATGCTATCCAAGGTTGCATGTTTGGGGTGGAAGAAATCAAAGGCATGTAGCACAGAATGCTTATTTGTCTAGGAGCAATTCAGTGGTGCAAAGAACAGAAATGCTCTTTTCTCATTTGTGCCCCCAGACTCTACGTCTCATTTTCTTAGATTTTAATTCAAGTATTCTTAATAAATTTATTTCAAAACTTAAAAATGCAAAGATTACTGTTAGTTGAGTCCCAAGTACTACAGCATTACCTTTATGCTTCTACTGAATTCTAATTAATACCAACAGAATTTAAAATTTTTATTTGATTTTAGAAACTCTTCTCTTAGCCTTTGGTGGTCTCAGTCTGGGAAAAGTGTAGGGGTGAATACAGAATCACAGAATGGGTCAGGTTGGAAGGGGCCACAGGAGGACACATGGGCCCACCTCCCTGCTCCAGGAGGGTCACACCAGAGCACACAGCACAGGATTGCATCTGAGCAGTCCTTGAGCATCTCCAGGCAGGAGAGGGTGACTGCAATTAGGTGATTTGTTAATTGTTCTGCCTGGTGAATGCTGCTACAGTACCAGTCAATATAATACACATTGTAGATTCTGTGGGAGGTATCTCTTCAAGTCCTTTCATTATATATGCTTAAAATTCATTTAAGTTACTTTAGTATTGTTATTTTTGTAACACAGTAGAAAGAGGAAAACTCTGGGCAACTTGAATTTGGAGGTTGTCAGTTTTAATTAAAAGCCATAATGTTTTCTTTTTAATAAACTTAAGGCCCAGTTTAGAACTCTAGGCATAGAATTCACAAAGACAGTTCTTTTTACATTGTTTTTGCACTGTCTTAGTCTTTATTTCTTTTAATCAAAGTGTACAGAGTTACTGTTTCCAGAATAGAATTGCATGAGAACAATTTATACTGAATTATGAGACAAAGCACTTGTATAAGTTCTTCTGTGGTTATATTCATTCCTTTTTGTAAAATTGTCTTGATGATTTAATGATAGAGGTAAATAAAAGGTAATAAATATAAAATATAGCTGAATGTAACTATTTTATTATAGAATGCTCTTTTTTTTAGTTGAATTTTACTTTGCTGCAAAGGCATCTGATTTTGAACTTCTCAAGATATTCAAAATGCAGTTAGACCTCTGTTTGGTGTATAAATGAATTTGTAAATCCAGACGAATTACAGCTGAGAGTAAGTCACTGTATAAATCTGCATTATGGCTGGTTGTTAAACAGTATGAAAATGGTATTATGAGAAAGTATCGTTGCAATATTTACTTTCTCAGTTTCTTCTTAACTTCTTGATCCTTCCTGAACCTCTGTGTATTTTTCTCTAACGCTGTAGAATATTGGAGCAGTTAATATTAAGGTGTGCCCGTGGTTGGATCAGACCTGTTTGTCCAGCCCTGAAAAAGCACCTATATTTGAAGAGGATTCTGGTATTGTAATATTTGGTGAATAGGATTTCAGTGGGAACTGATCTGTGTGCAGTGAGAAATAGGGTCCTTTTGCACACTGTTTGTAATGGAGTGGAAAATTACATTTGCTATTGCAAGAACAGCCCCATTAGTGGGAAAGCAGATTCTCTTGCAGAGAGCTGGAATGCACCCCAGGCAGTGTCAGGGTGACAGTCCAAATAATGGGAGTTTGGAATGAACAGGGAGATTCTCAAATGAAAAAAATGGTTCTCTTTGTACAGTGTGATTCCTTCATAAACTTATTGCTACATAAGGAACAGTTTGATTTAAAACAGCATGAAAGTAAAAAAAACCCCACATTTAAACAACAGCTTGTAACTTGTTTTGAGGATGAAGCCTACTGTAGTGAAAAGGAAATGCAGTGATTTTATTCCTAAACCACTGTCTAAACCAGTCTGAAGCTACTAATGTAAACAGGGATGCTAAATTCTTTAGTTACAGGTTTTTGGGTTATGCTTTTAAATAACACTGCAAGTGTTGTCAGTTAAATCTCAACCATATGGGTTCTTTAGGCATTGGGTAGAGACCCTTCTGTATAAGTGTAAACATTGAAGACAAGTTGCAGCTATCCCTGACCTACCCTAACACCTTTTCTTCTAAATGAAACTGTTTTAGTATTAGCCTGGTAGAGGATAATTAACTTCTGAATAGGTATATAAAATTAGTGGTGTCAGTTTTATTTTTTAAGTGCTTACATGACTCTGACAATGGAGTTAAATTTCAAATGCTGATGGTTCAAAGAGTAAAAATAATTTAAGTTCCCTTGATGCGTAAAACCCCCAGATAACAAAAACAACAACAATAATAATAATAATTTTGGAATTATAATTAATGGAACTGTTAATGACTGTGAAGCACCTAATAGCAAGAACACAGGGACTGCAATTCACTGTAATTCTCTAAATGTACTGGGATCCAGAAGAACTCTAGTAGTGCTAGGCTGCATTCTCAAATGACAATCAAATGTGAATTTATTTAAAATTTGCCATTTCCCTATTGTACCCTTAGTGATTCGGGAAAGAAAAAAAAGGTAATGTATATGCTGGAATTTCTTCTGCACAGTCCACTACAAAAGGCTGTGAAGTAGCTCTGTGGTGCAGACCATGAGTTTAGAGTGAATAAAAGGTCTTAGGTTTTACTGTAATTTGTCTGTCACAGCTACCTGCTGAGTTTATAGTCATTAACTTCTCTAGGATCTGATCTAAATGGTAACATTCAGATTGACATTTGATTGAAATAAATGTTCAAAGAGTGTTAGAAATAATTAAGCTTATCAGCCTCAATGATTCACAGATTCCCGGCCATTTAGACTGAAATATCTGTCAGGGTTTTCCTATGAATCCCTTGCTTTGCTACAGAATTTTTCTGTAGAGCATCTTATTCCCACAGTAATTTCTGTTGGAATTTCCCTTATTAGTATTATTATGTGATTATTGTGTCCTTTGACCAAAAGCTTATCGTAAATTTTTCAGATAAGAAATATCAATCATTAGAAAATTAACAAAATTTTTCAAGGCCAGTATTTTTATCTGTGCAGAAGAGAAGTATCCATAATGGAATTAAGTTGCAGTTTTTTAATTCAACTGAAAAGGTAGGCATCAGACATTAAGTAGAGTGAATTGATAGAGGATGGATTTTGGGTGATGTAACCAAAAAGAGATACTTGTGTATCATGCCCATTAAAGGAATGACTTGATTTTTGCTTTTTTTCTCATCTGCAGCATCCCTCTGACCTATCTTTGTCTCAGGAATGGTACCATCTAATTTACAGCTTAAATTTTTAGTAGGTTTCCATTCTAACACACTTGTGAGGGCATTGAAACCCATGAGTAATCAGTATTTGTAGTCAATACGGGTCCATTCTTTTTGTCTTCCTCATGAGTGGCACTTGGATATATTGGCTTCTGTCTTCAAAGATAAAAGCAAATGCCTAGTATCTTTCGATTTGTATGTTTCTGATAAAATAATTTTGATTATCTGGGCAAATTACCTGTGTGTTGTGTTTCCACTGAGTTTATTTCAGCAGCTATCCTGAAGCCTGGTTTGTGTAGGAGAGTCTCCAGTTTGTATCACTGAGGAAAGACTGAGGCTTTTGTTGTCCAGATCAGAGTTTTACTTTGATAAGTCAGGATAATTGGGATAAAAATACAATAAGTAAAGAGGGCCTGATGCCCAAGCCTTGTGAAATGCTAGGTGGAGGATCTTCTGAGGATCTTCTACGACGGTGTTTTGATGGTGTGAGGTAGTGAGTGGCAGTTCAGCTCTGGGCCTTTTAAGAAAACTCTAACAGTTCATGACAGACCGAGGCACAGCAAATTCGGGTCTTTGTTGAAACAAAATCAATTTTTTGAGCTAAGATGATATTTATCAAAGGGGAATATCCAGAGCTGCACGATGCAGTTCCCTGTACTGAAAGGCAGTAGACTAGAGATGCAGCTGAAATGCTAAACCAGTCTTGTTAGGGATAAACTTTTCTCTTGTCAAATGTTTCTTCAAGAATGAGAAAACTTGAGAACTTTTAATTAAAGTTATGTATCCTGGTTTTATTTTATCTGATAAGAAATACAAACTGTGTGGAGTGAGATAAATATATGTTAGGGGTTGACACCATTTTGGCATTTGTACACATTTTTTTTTATACATATATTCTTTATCTTACCTGCCTTGAAATACTTTTAATATAATTAAAAGCACAGAATGAGTGCCAGACTTGTCAATTCCAACAACAAAGTGCTGAAATTTTCAGTGAAACTGAGAGATCCATCTCCCACACATTGTAATGAATAGGTTCATAAAAGGAAAATAGTTTAATTACATTTTAGTTCATGGATTGTTAATAGGCTGGAGTATCTAAATTGAATAATGTGATTCTGGTAATAATTATGTGTAAATGAACTTGTTTAAATGATATTTTACAGCTTCTTTATAAAATTACAGCTAGAGGCAATCCAGTGATAGACAGACAAAGGCCATGCAAAAATTATCATAAACTATTAGCTTGTTTGCAAAGGGTTTTATGTTAATCTTTTAGTACTTAAAGCACTCTGCAATTAACATATCACGGGGAGCTGCCTCGCAGCAAAGGCATGCAAATTAAAGTGCTCAGATAAAAAGCCATTCACATAAAAAAAATCAAAGAAAGGGTGGCATAGCACTGAAAGGGTACTGGTTTTATATTTGAGATTAAGGAGGTGTAATGATTGTGTTATCTAACTAGAGTTGTAATTAAAGCTTTTCTCCTGCAGACATGACAATAGATACAGCATTGATTTTGGTGTTTTAATTGTGAAAGTCATTTTATTTCAGGGCAGAAGATATGAATAGCCTAAATCAAAGGGCTAGAAGATTGCTTTGTTGATAGTACTTGTTCAACAGCTGCCTTGTTGCTTAATACACAAATGGGGAGAATGGTGAAAGAGATCCTGGGAGGTGCTCCGTATTGTAATTCTCCTGCTGGTTTCCTTTCCTTTCATGAAAAAGGCAAGGATCTGTGTACTGATTGTAAACAAGCAATCTTTTCATACATCACCACTGGTTTTCCTCCTTTAGTTTCCTCTGAACAAAAGAAGTCATAAAAACCTTGAACTAACTTTTACTACTGCTCTTTTCAAACTACAAAAGTTTTTGTAATAAAACCATCATCTGCTCTCAGAGATATCACACTTTTAGTGGGGAACAAAAAGTCTCCATGTGGCTGTAACTCCTGTTATCAGAAATGCCACTGTAACAAAAGGGATGTGCTGTGGGGAATTGAATGTTAGATTTTATTTACATTGTGTTTGTGACTATAGTGTTAGATTGAGAAGGGGTGACTTTTTCTTTTCTTTTTTTTTTCTCCCCAATCACTACAGAATAGAAAATGAATAATGAGAATAAATACATCTGGCTAGATTCTCAGCTGGCATATATAGCTGTCCACTGTTCTCATTCTAGCAGAAAGTTACATCCTAGGAATGAGCAAGGCCCAGGGGCTGATTTGGAAGTGAACTAAACTCAGGAGGATACAGTTGATCAATTTGAAAATGACCCATATCAATATAGTGTATTTCCTCATAGGGAAGGCATTAACTCAATGTGACAAGTCAGTATAGTTTGTTTCCTTTCTGGTGTGGAATTAACTGAATATGTAACTTACACACATGTAAGAGCAATTGCATAATTTTTCATGGTACCAGTATACTTGAAGTAACAGTCTTTCTCTTATAGACAAGATGTGTGTTTTCTCTTTCCTCAACAGAACACAAATTATCGGTTGCAGAGGAGAATGTTCTAACCAAGGATAAGGAGAAGGCTGAGGTATTTAATGTTTTCTTTGCCTCAGCCTTCAACAGAAAGACTGGTTATCATCATGGCAACCAGTCCCAGAGCTGGCAGAGAGGGACAGGCAGCAGAACAGCCTCCTGTAATCCACAGGGCAGTACTGAGTGGGCTGCTGAGCTTAGACACAAGGGCTGAATGGGATCCACCCAAGGGGACTGAGGGAGCTGGTGGAAGAGCTCACCAGGCCACTCTCCATCATTTCTCATCAGTCCTGGCTAACCAGGCAGATCCCAGATGACTGGAGGTTGGCCATTGTGATGCCTATCTACAAGAAGGGTCAGAAGGAGGATTCTAGGAACTACAGGTTTGTCAGCCTGACCTCGGTGCAAGGGAAGGTTGTGCTACAAATAATTTTCAGTGTCATCATGCAGCACGTGGAGAACAACTGGACTATCAGTCTCAGCCAGCATTTGTTTAGGAAAAGAGGTGCTGTGTGACCAACCTGATCTCCTATAACCAGGTAACCTGCCTGGTGGGTAAGGTAATGGCTGTGGTTGTTGTGTACCTGGACTTTAGCAAAGCCTTTGACACTGTCTCCCACAGCTTTTTCCTGGAGAAGCTGGCAACCCATGGCGTGGACAGGTGCAGTTTGCTGGGTTGAAAACTGTCTGGATGTCTGAGCCCAGAGTGGGATGGTGAAGGATGCCACATCCTACTGGTGGCCAGTAACTAGAGTGGTTCCCCAGGGCTCTGTACTGTTGAATATCTTTATCAAAGATATGGACAAGAGCATTAAGTGCACCCTCAATAATCAGCTTGGATAGGAGTGCTGATCTGCTGGGGGTGGGATGGCTCTACAGAGGTATCTGGATGGGCTGAATCAATGGGCTGACATCATTTGTTTGAGGTTCAAAAGGGTCAAATGCTGGGTCCTGCCCTTGGGTCACAACAGCCCCCTGACAGCGCTACAGGCTGGGGGCCAAGTGGCTGGAAAGTGTCTCAGTGGAAAAGGACCTGGGAGTGCTGGCCAAGAGCAGCTGAACATGAGCCAGAGTGTGCCCAGGTGGCCAAGAAGGCCAATGGCACCTTGGCCTTTATGAAAAACAGTGTGGCCAGCAGAACCAGGGCAGTGATCGTCCTCCTGTACCTGGCGTTGGTGAGGCTGCATCTGAGGTACTGTGTCCACTTTTGGACCCCTGGCATGAAGAAAGGCATTGAGGTGCTGAAGTGCATCCAGAGAAGGACAACGGAGCGGATGGAGGAGTGCCTAGAGTGTAAATTGTCTAAGGAGAGGCTGAAGGAACTGGAGTTGTTTAACCTGAAGGAAACGGGGCTCAGACAAGACCTCATTGCTCTCTACAACTACCTGAGAGTGCAGCAAGATGGGGATTGGCCTCTTCTCCCAGGCAGTCAGTGACAGGACATGAGGACATAGCCTCAAGCTCTGCCAGGGGAGGTTGTGGTTGGATATTGTGAAGAATTTTCTTCCCTGAAAGGATGGCTAAGCACTGGAATGAGCTGTCAGGGAGGTGGTGGAGTCACCGTCTCTGGAAATGTTCAGCAAATGACTGGATGTGACACTTAGTGCTATGGTTTAGTTGGCATGGTGGTGTTTGGTCAAAGGTTGGACTCAATCCTGGAGGCTGTTTCTAACCCTATGAAAATAGAAATTGATGCAGGTTCTTACATAAGAACTAGCCTAAACTCCCTTGGAGCCTTTCTGAGAGACTCAAATACACTGAAATAAGCTTGGCTTTCTGCCAGTAGACCTGCACATTTCCTAATTTGGGCTTAAAGTAGGAGCCAGTATGTCCCAAGAGAAAAAATTCTCTTGTAATTATAAGCAGTATGGACAGGTGACACATTGAGACTGTACCCCACTGCTGGTCCCTTATTACCCCATCCTTATTGTTGCTGGGTTATTGATTAAATTTGCTTTTTTTCCCTTAGAATTTTCAAAGCTCTCCATGGAACTGGCTCTAACTATCTAAGGAATTGCTTTCCTCCTGTTGTAGTGACAGATTCCCTTGACAGCTGTGTTACACAGGAACTATGAAACTGTCAGCCTTGAGGATGATGTTTTGAGAGCAACAGACCAAGCTTTCTTAGCAGCTGGCTCAAGGCTGTAGAGCCTAGTTCTGGGGGAGGACAGAATGACCACAAATCTCATATTTTTCTTGTTTTGTGTAAAATTTGCTCATTGAGCTGATGTTATCCATACACAGAGGAGAAACAATGATAAAAGCAAAAGGTGGAAGAGACTGCAGGCAGGAAAAGTTCCTGAGGAAAGTGAAGAGACAGGACCATATGACAATTTGTGTAACAGGCTGGTAATAACCTTTGTTCAAATAAGACTGAAGAGCATGCCTTGCTTCTTTTGGAAACAAAGATGTGTAGATAGTCTGAGATTTCTAGCCTGACTTCTAAGGGCTTTAAGAGATTCCATCTATATGTGGTGCCATAGCTAAGATAGCATAGGTTTATGATAACTTAGGAATACAGTGTGATCCTTATTTGTTTATATTTATGTATGTATAGATTGCTGAAATTAATCTGCGAGTAGTACTGTTAATTGAAAAAAGCTTTTGGGATTGTTCTGTCCTTGCTTTAAGTCCAGTCCTGAGCGGAAGAATTGTTCAGTTACATTTCCATAAACTTAACTACTACCCCTTTCTAATGCCAAATTGTTAATGAAGTAGCTACTTGCTTGAAATACTTAGAAAAAGTCTGAGAAGAAATAAAATCACTTGTAGATGTTTCGCAGTATGTTGTGTACAGATTTCCAGTGTGGTTTTTTGGAAGCTAGAGCTTTTTGTAATTGTTATATAGACTTTATTGAATCTTACTGAGGTTTAATCTTTACTCTTACAAGTTCCCATATTTGCAGGCTTCTACCTACCTAATTACAGAAGACATTAAGGTAGTATACTATTTTTCTGAATCTTAATTCTGTAGGAAAAATCAGACTGAGGGTAAAGATAAGTCTGAATAGATTGTGTGCTATATTTATATGTAGCCCTTTGCATCTGTTTTCAATATTTAAGCAAGGAAGTTTGGAGGATAACACCACATAAGATGGCACACCAGATAGAATAAAAACATTTTAGGAAACTTTTTATGCTTAAGTAATTGGTGTAACTTCTTATAAAATAAGAGTATTTAAAAAAATGTATTCCTTTTTTATTTTTAAGAGACCATTTCAAATGTAACTTCAACCAGAAATGTATCTGGTCTGCCTAGTACTTTGTAGCACAAGGAGTTTTTGGAAGCTAAAAGCCTTAGGCTGTACTGAGGACTAGAAACCACCTAGTACCTGGAGTCTGCCACAGGACTTAGATTTCTGAGGAAAAAGTAAAGGCAAAGGTTTTATGGTGGCTCTCATTAGGACTACATGTATATGGTAATTTTACAGTTACAGACACACATTTTGTAAGCCCTCCAATAGCAATCTCCTTTTCTCTAAGTGGTAGAGTTCTAGTCAAGTAATACTGTTTGCTTGTAACACTTGGCTTTGGATTTTTCCCAGTCTTGAATGCTCATTACATTTCACCAGGAATCCAAGATCTGATCCTTTTCAGACATTATTTCTCTTGCAAGGTCTTTGCTGATCTTCCATGGAGATACAGCTCTCCTTTTGGGCTAGTTGTTTCTCAGCTGAACCAATCTCTTCTGTGGAGGTGTTCTGTTATGTTCTCATCAAATTCCCTGTGGTTTTGCTAATGTCTTTAGTGGAACATATTGAATTTGCTCTCAAATGTCTCAAGATTAGTGTTTTTTCAAAGACAGAATCAATTTGCTCTTAAATTTTCTAATGAGAAATTCTGCTGCTGAAGACATGAGTACTTTATTGGGGCTAAAGCTTCTCTGCTGAAGGTTCTTTATTCCTCATAACTGATGGGAAGAACACATCCTCAGTGCTTTGGTCAATGGCTATCTGTTCCTGTGCTCAGTGCTTGCTTATTATTGTCGTGTCATTTCTCTGATTTCTGAAACTCTCATATTAATATATAGACTTTATAACTGTGCATTTAGTAATGACTATCTTCCAGGTTATTGTAGGGAAAAAAAATAATGGTTGAATAAAATAGCCACGGTCATCTTTAGGAGTTGTTAAAGATGTAGGATAAGACAGTGGAAGATTAGTATAATTCCAGTTCATTCAGTGTTGCAGAAAGAATATGAATTCCTTAGAGATTATGGAATTCCTGCACCATTGAACATTTCAGTTTATGAGGATCAAGTCACATGCCATATATCTCCCATAGCAGGGACACTGGAAGGTCATAATGACTCCTCTTTCATTGGTTAACCTACAGAAATCAGTACAGCTAAACCCACACATTACAACACCTTGAACTCAAGAAAGCTGCGGTAGATTAAAAACACAAACAGGAGGAGTGGGCTACAATCTTAAGTGTAGTGTTGATTCACTAGATTTGGGGGAATTCTTTCTTAGTTTTAGATACGTGCTGAAGCTCTGGCTGTGTCGCAAGTCTGGGTCAGACTCATAGAACTAATTTCAAGTTGACTGCATTTCTGGAATACATCAGATGTTCTTTTGCAAGATCTGGCCCTATGAGATCTTTTTCTGATAATTTCCATTATATTTGAGCACTTCTAGCTCACTGTACATTAGAGCATCCTATGGAAAGAATTCTTCAGTGTGACTGAGCTCTTATTCACTGGGAATTGTGAGCTCAGAGGACTTAGAGCATGAGATTCTGAAGCAACACGCCTTTGATTTTCTGTCCAAGTTTTGCTTGACGTTTTTGAGCTTTGCAGAGTGTCAACTTAGGGGTATATTTTAAAAAATATTTTCCCTGAATGGCTTGTTGACTATCATGTATTACTATGGACTATTAATTTATTTTACAAGAACTTAAAATGTCAGAAATATAAGATAATTCAAGGTTACTAATGGACATTTTATGTAGTACTGACATGGAGATTTGTTATCTAGCAGCAAAAGCAAGTGCTGACTTCATTAAAGTAGAGGGAAAAAAGCCCACCCAAAGAAACAAAGAAAAAATCTTTTTAAGCATTTAGCACTTCTACTTCTTAGTGCTGGTGTGCTTCTTAAGCACACCATTTTTATTTTGTGCTGTCTGTGTCCATGAAGCAATGCAACTATAAAAGAACAGTTCATAGACAAAATTACCCTTTTTTAAATCTTTGATTGAAAAGTCATTTTTCCTCCTGTGCGTTGTGGGTTATGTAGTCACAACTATAGAAATAATGCAGTCAAGACTTGTAATGAATTATATGATTTTTACAGTCTTCTTTAAATTTCAGTCTTGGTTTCTTGCCTCAAAGATTTTATAAGCAGTCATCATCTAGTTTTTCTTCTTTTGTGAATCTCTAGGCTTCTACTGCCTGGTATTTTAAAAAAGCCTAGTCTCTTTGGTACAGGAGTTGGAAAATATTGCTAAATAGCAGCTTTAAAATTGCTCCCAAAAAGTCTGAAATTGAAGGCAGGAGCTATGACAAATATTAGGAGTGACTCAGGTGATAGTGGTGAGGAAAGAATTTCTCGAGGACTGACTAGGCATTGACTTATAGAGTGTCCCAGAGTTTATGAGAACATGCAGCCATGAAGTCAAAGGCACTGCAGATGGTAGAATCATCACAGACCTGCTTTTGAAAATAGAAATAATCACTATCTATTTCCTTCAAAGCAAAATTGAAAATTCTTTGTTCAAAGTATATGTTTATTCAGTACAAATGTCTTTGGTAACTCAGTTGTCATTAGTCAAGCGAGAGAGTTTCTGAAAAAACTGGTCCTACCTTCAAGAGACTGTTTCTTGGGCAAGAGAAATATGAAGCAAGTTCAGGCACAAGCTCTACAGCTGAAAATAGATGGCCACTAAGAATGGAAAATTTATGCATTAGGTGACAATCTGAAAAAAATACTCTCTAAAATTAATCTTATTTTTTTATCATATATTTATTATGTATCACATATTCCAGCCATGAGCAGATGGGTCTTTTTGTGTTTTCTTGAAATTCTTCTCTTGTAGTCTGTATTCATCCTGCCAGATTCCACATGAACGGCCATATTTTTTCAGTCAGAGTAGTCATTTCTTTTTTGCAAGTAGTTGATGTTTAGAGGGTTTTTTGTTGCATTGGTTTGTTTGGTTGTTTTTCTTTTCTTGTAGGCTGTATGTCTATTTACAAGACACACAGATTTTAGCTGTTCCAATCTGTCTGTGGGTGCTATTCCTTGACCAACAGAGACAGAATCAAGAATTTATATTATATTCTAGAGAGCTGTCAGTGTTTCAAATTTATACATGTCAGCCAGAAAATAAATGAGAACATTTGGTGTAGATATTATCAGGAATGTTGTGGGAGAAATGAAGATATGGAGCTGTGGCTAGCCAGGAAGCAGTTGGGTAGAAGTCTTCTAGTTCCAACCCAGGCCAGAATCTTGGGTTATTGAGATAGTTTGATGTCCATGACTGGTGGCATGATTCATAAAATCATAGGATATCCAGATTTGGATGGAACACGTCAGGGTCATTAAGGCCAACTCTTGGCCCTGCACGGGACAGCCCCAGGAATCACAGCATGTGCCTGAGAGCACTGTTCAAAGGCTTCTTCAGCTCTGGCAGCTTTGGTGCTGTGACCACTGCCCTGGGGAGCTGTTCCAGTGCCCAAACACCCTGGTTCTGTTGTCACTGCTTTCTGAAAGACAAAATCTGAAAACTGAAATGAAGTAAGAAGCAAGGTAATTGAGCTGATTTTTGCAAGTGAGGGTAGGTAAGCGAGGGAAATGTTTTCCTCACTTTGAACAGTCACTCCAGTAATGTGTTCACATGCACCAGGGGAAAAAATACACAGCAACTGAAATTATGAAAAATGAATTAAATTAATTAGAGGGAGAATTGTGATCTAGCATTGGACTAAAAAATGAGCTGGATGCTTAGAAAGGAAAAAGCTTACTAAGCAGTTCTAATAACAGAAACAAACAGTTTTATATGTTAACTTCATCTTGTGTTTAGTCTGAGAGGAACAAAGCAATCCCTGGAAAAGACAGACAATATCCTCCCACACACTTAGCAGCACAAAAGATGGGTGGCACTATTATAGTGGAAAACCTGTGCAGTTCATGTTATACATTTCATTTAAACTGTGCAGAACAGAAATCTCTGGATACAAAGAAACACTCTTTTGAGTTAAATAGCAAAGCTGTGCAGAATCCTTCAGTACCCACATTTATAACAGAAATAGCCTCCAGAGTCAACTGTTTATTTATCAATTGTTAATTGAGTTGATGTTTACTCACGATTGTAAACAGATGATTAATTTATGGCTGAGTGTTATTACTATGATAGTGAAGAGATCATTAGAAAGAAGGATTATAATAGGGTTCTCTGCACTTGTGAGGCTAGTAATAAAGATTGACTATTATAATTAGATAAAGCTTTGTAACAAATACTGTTAAATTGAATCTGGACTTTATTTAAATGCACTGGCCTGTTATCTAAAATGTATTAGTGGAGTGTGTGGGTTAAGTAGAACCCCTGCCTACACTGTTTACTGTCTCCTTCAGAGATTAAAATGACTCTATACTTGGCTAAATGGCAATATTATGCATTATATGTGAGTGTTATTTCTATTGAAAACTCTGAAAATATTTTTGTAACACAAGAAGATTATGATATTTTCTTTCAGTTTTACCCTGATATTGTTTTCAGCTTTAATTCTGATGATAGGTTAACCAAACCTAATTAAAGAAGGTAGTATTAGGCTTCTTCAAAAGTGAACATGTGCAATGCTTTTGCATAATTCTCTTTAATGAAAGTCAGAGTAAGACTTCTGTGGGAATCCAGTGACAATGTTATGGAGCATTTGATTTCTTAACTTTCACAGAAGCATGGAAGGCAACGAAAGAAGCTGGAGTGGAATGGGATGAAGCTTTCAAAAATGTAGATCTACATCTACTCCCTCCCCTTCCTCCCTCCTTTCTATTTTACTTCCCCTGCCTCTTTTTGGAAGAGAGTCTCTTGTTGCTCGAAAGTAGTCCAAATTGACCAGAGCTCTATGAGATTTATCTGTTATTTTTGATCAGAAGTTTTAACTTAAGATGCTCTTCTTTGGTTTATTTGGGAGTACAGATGTAATGTGAATCTAGTGTGAACCAGTATAGGAAAAATTGGTGGATATTTTAAGAGTATCTTAACATAGGATAAGAAGAGATATAACTTGCAGCTGTAATGTAAGCATCATTTTAGCACTTGTGGGCATTTCAAATTAAAAATGGCATCATAGGAAATAGTGAAATAGTGTAGTGATATTACAGGAACTATAAAACCAGACTTTTTTAGACCTTAATAGGTTACACTGTAATCACTCTGTGGTTTCATGACAACCGAGTGCAAAATTTCCACTCTTTTTTGTCAGATCCTTTAAGGGTAGAGAAACACTGTTCTCACCTTCCATGGCCTGAGTGCTTGAAGGCTTAGCATCTTCTGGAGTTGCTTCAGCTACCGACTGTCAGATTGTGAACCCTCAGGCTATGCAAAAATGCTCTCATCCTGATAGGTGCTGAATCTGGAATGAAGATCAGAGCTTGCCAAGCACCTATCAGTATCTGTTTCCCAATGACCACAAAGCACTTCTCTGCTCAGCTGAGACTTGAGACCCTTATAATATTTATAATGGGAAATGAAAAGCTCTCACCCTGTGGTCTGAAAGGGTTCCCAGTGGGCTGTGCAGTGACTGCTGTGCTGCTCTGCCCAGAGACAGGCTGCTCTCACAGTCAGCAGAACTATGATCCCACAGAGATGATGCTACCCACGTCCCAGTCCAGTATTTTTAGTTCTGAGGAAAACTCTTATCTTGTGGGCTGCTTTCCTTCTCTTAGAGGGGTTTCTTTGTAGCGAGAGGAGGTTTGGAAAGCATTAATTTATGTAAACTATTTGATTACTAAAATGATATTTAGAAGAAATGTTAAAGCCTAGAGGTTCAAAAATAACAAACTGAAGAAATGATTGAGCTACGGCTTCTTAACACAAAATACTGTCCCGGAGGAGGTGGAAAATGTGAAAAATCTAAATGCTTTTCATAGAAATTACTTGGAAAGGATTAATAATGTCTGAAAATAGTCTCAGAAAGGTTCTGGACACATTCATGGAAAGTTTCTATAGAAAAGGTCTGCTAGTTTGAGCCTCGCACTGCAAGTGGAGAGAGCCTTTTGATCTTGCCTGACTTGATAGGACATGGGATGAAGTAGACTTTAATCACAAATGATTAATAAATAATTCCCAAAATGCGATTTGTCTTTTCTAGAGAAAGTAATTTTTTTAAACTCTGTGGGGAAAATGGAATTTTTAACGTTTTTTTCCAAATCTGTCAGCAAGTTTTAGCGTTATCAGTTTTCACCAGCACTCTGTCCCATGGCTGTCAATATGACTATGCTGAAAAGTAAACTGTCAATCTCAAGCTACTCACCTGCTTGCCTTCTGAAAGAGTGCAAAGGCAGGAATTAAAAAAAGGTGGGATGAGAATTCAAGAGGGAAGAATCCAAGAATGAATTTGAAGGCGAAATAGAGAAATGTAGAACAATTCCATCTTAAAGCTGACTGAGAAACCTACACATAAGAAATACCTTGGAAGAAAAAAAATGTGGATTGGTCAAAACTATCATCCTATGTAGATTTTGTTCCTTTATGTGACTAAAACATATTTTGTTTTCCCTGTGAAAAATGTGTGGTCTGAAGCCCTGTGCACAGGCAGAGTTTTGAAAGGTCCCAAGAAAGCAAATTAGCCAATTGTAAGGCAATGCACAGAAATCCAGGGCTAGTGGAGGAAAAACTGGATTTCAGATCAAATTTGTATGGCAATAGCTGAAGATTGTTTCTCAGAAGCAGTTGGAGTTGACCAAAGCTTATGAACTGTTCAATATTTCTGTTTTCTAAAGAATATAATAGTGTTGGTGGAGAGCTTTCCACAGAGTTTTTAATTTTCTTCCTAGAATGTGTGTCTTCTTTCAAGTACCTGGAAAGACTGGTGCTCATAATCAAGATCTTAGTTACAAAGAGCCAGTAATTTGTACATTCCATTATTTTTACTCTTACGACTCCGGTGGAAGGTATAAAGGAAAAGAATTCTAAATTTTTGCTGTTAATAAGATAGAATTGAACTAGAAAATAAGTGATTGTTATTGCTTTATTCAGCTTCCTGCTATTTCTTTGGGTTTAGATGTTTTATTGTTAGGTTATATACCCTGGAGATATTAAACAAGGAGGAGGAAAAGAAGCATTCTTTATAGAAGTTTATGAAAACTGGCACATAGCTGGCATGTGAAAAGCTGTCACGATAATCAAATCTTTGATAGATTTGACAATGATATGCTTGCATAGGTATATCCACGCAGTCCCAAAAGACATCAAATGGGTACTTAAATCCTCTAGAATATAGACCATTTTATTCAGTTGCTGAACATTAAACATAGAGGAATTAGATAATTTTAGCTAGTGTATATAGAGCTATGACGAGTTGACTTGTTTTGTTTTCTTCTAATCTTCTTCAAAGTTTCCAGGCCAGCCTTTCACTGAAGAATATACAATATTTTAGTTGTTTGATAAGTCTTACAGCAAGAAAAGAAGAAAGAGCAGCATAGTACAGCTGGTGTTTTTAAAGTAAGTTGTTGTTTGACAGCCGTGGAGATATTATAATTGTAATTCATTGAGCAGGACTCTATGAGGAAGCAGAAGTCCCTGTTGGAACTACACCACAATTTTCCAGCTGTTATCTGTTTTCTTCACACAAGGAGGGCTTGCATTGCATCTTAAGCCTTCAAGAATGTATGGTGCGCTGGATATAGTGTATATTTAACTGTGGGCTGGAAAATGAAGCCAATGTAAACTCCAGTTATTGCTGGGCCTTTTCATTTTTCTGACATCAGACACAAAAGGTCACGACTGCTTATGTCCCATTTAAAACAGCAGTAAAGATTCAAAAACCTAAAAAATGGCAGTGCCTTAATTAAGCACTTCCAGAGAAACACTCTGTTTACAGTGCAACCTGTAGCTCTGTTTATATTCAAACGCCGTTCCTTGTGGTGAGGAGATTTGCAGATATGTGGGAGAAAATAGCCCACATCTCCAAAACTGAACGGTATTTGAACAGTCTTCATTTCACACTTACTGGGCAGTGCTTTTTTCAAACAAACCATCTTGTGAGCCTGTTGTCTGTCTGCCTGGAGTGGAACCATGTTTTGCTTTTCTCGGGCTGAAAATTGCACATAAGGATGCAGCAGAAGTGCTGGAGATCCCAAAACTCACGGAGATTTTTTTGTGATCCACAATGCAGTATTTCTCCTGTTGAGCCTGATATGCATTTTTACAAATAAGAAAAGCTAATGTAGGATCACTGTGTTATAAAAGAGCTGCAGAGCAAAGGATTAGCTCAGCTGATGTTTGTTCTTTCTAATACTTTCTGTTTATATTAAGGAAAGGGGGCTGTCATTTGTATTACAGTCTCAAAGAGTGTGTGAGATTGAAACAAGATGGGTTTAAATGAGAAAAAGACAGTCATTTTCAGCAGAGAAATAACTTTGGGTATTTTTTCCTAAGTTAAAATAGAGAAAAGCCAGACACTGAACCCAGCAGAGCTTCTAATTGATTAGGAAAAGAAAATCACTAAATGCCTATTCATATAGCTAAAGAGAGAGTAATCCCAATCAATGTAGGATAAGTATTTATTCAGCCTGGTGAATAGTAGGAAAATAAAAAACCAAAACAAACCTCAATTAGACTGAGAAAATTGTGGTAAAATATCTTCTGAAAACTTTTCAGTGGTGATAATGTATGTTGCCATCTCTTACCACAAATTTATAGTATAAATTTTGGTATCTAATTAAAACATTAAAACTGCTGAAGAAATTGTCATTTATGACTTTAAATTAGTAACGCTGTTAAAGAAGGCTGTAATTTAAAAACATATTCATGTGAGTGGGTTTTTTTGAAATCACTTAGAATGATATTTTTCACCAAATGTTTGTTTTACATTGTCTTATATAACTGTCATTGACTTTAGGTTTATTAAAGATATATAATAGCTTGAGGAACTGCCACTGTTAACTAATTATCCAAAATAATTAAAATTTGGCTCAGGTAGTAATTTTTTGCTTCTATTGAAAGAAAAAAAAATATTTCTTTAGGAAGGGACATTTGAGATGTCTTGAAGTTAGTTTTTAATTAACATTTGTGCATCTTTCTCAATACCAGATAGTAGTCCTGTTTTTTTGGTAAAATATATAAGTAGATATTCTATTATTTCTTTTTTTTTATTCATCTTCTTTCTTAAAAAGGATAAGAAATACCAATGATCACTAAGTTAGAGAAGCCAAGTGTCTTATAAGTAAATGAAATTAGCAATATTTTCTAGGATAAAGGTTACTATGTTGCAACTTTTTACTTCACAAATGTAAGACTTATTTAGTATAAAAAGTTGAAAAAATCCTCTGAAGTATAACATGTTCAAGCAAGTGTACATAGTCAAAGGGCTTGTTCAAGGAACATGTTTTTGGAGTCTGCATCAGCTGGAACTATATCTATGTTTTATTTCTAAAATGCTGGATCAGATTTGTGCATATTAGTGTCAGACATAGTATTGTGCTTATTTGATATGTTGAATTAATTGGCCAATACTGTCATTAGTTTGCTGCTGGTTCTTTAATATCCCAAAGGCTAAAAAGAAGTGAAGGCACAGAATTCCAAAAGCTATCCCTTTTGTGCTAATTTTCAGTAAAATTTGACCGTTCAGCTCTCTTGTGTTGTTTAAAAATTCTTCTCAAATAATTTGCAGAGGAAGAAAAAAACCAACATATTTCTGGTAAATGCAGTAATATTTGGTTTTAGAGAGGTCAGGTAGTGGGGAAGTCACAGGACTCTGTCTGTTTAAAATGTGCTTCACTTGGTTTACTGAGGGCTTATCTGGGATGGATGGTTCAGTCCAAATGTTAGCTTTGTGTACTGACACTGTCTCTCTGATATACTTTGAACTCTGCATGAATTTCTATATGGCTTTACACGAGTACTCATGAAAACAGGAGCGAGCTACTTCATCACCACATCTCAGGTGGCCAACCTGCTGCAACTGCTGTAATATTTTTAGGTGACTTGAACAATATAGTTGTTGTCCAGCAATGGGGAACAATGAATGTGTTAATGGTGAGACTGGTGGGGCTGCATTTGAGGTATTTGGAGCAAACACCTTAGTCAGCAGTCACGGGTAGGTAAAAATACCTGTGACTGTGAAAAATAACACAAATGCTCAATTCAGTTTTTTACAGTAGTTTGTCAAATAACTTTACCTGATGCTTAGTCCTCTGCAGCTTCAAGAAGGTTTGTTCAGAGAAGGCTGAACTTGTGTAAAGGACAGAAGAGTCTATTGAATCTTTGAGTCTGGTTTTCCAAACTGTAACCATTAGCTTTCTCTTTGTAAGGAATTCCTGATCAGTAAAGAGCTCAGAGAGATTTTACCTTCCTTCTTAATACTTCTTATTTCCAGAATCTGGGCTTTCGTGGCCTATATTAAGCAGAAGTATTTGTAGAATGCCTTTATGAGAGATTTGTTCCTAAGAGAGGGGTTAAAACTTGAAATTTTTAGCTGTTTCTGCAGAAAACCCATGCAGTATGAGACCTTGTTTCTTCAGGCTTTATTAAATCACTGGATACCACTGAGGGAATGGTTGGTTATGGCAAATTGGTTGTAGCTACAGATCAATTTCCCAAATGAATATACCCACGTGGTGGTGAATATTTGCGAGCTTTGTAGCCCAGTACAAGAGCTACCCAGGGGTTTCTTGTTGCTGGCATGGGCGTGTGTTGGATGGACTGTGGGAAGGGGAGGTGTGAAAGGCACCACGGACACAGGGTTGCCAGCAAACAGTCACTGGTGCAGAATCCCTCTAAAGAATGGACTTTGTGTTGCAGTCCAGCCCTGGAATCCCTACAAAGCTTTGTTTTCCCCCCTCCAGTCACAGCTAAATAGTGAATTAGATTTCTTTTTTGGCACTGTGAGGTTGTGCACTGGGAGAGAAACTTTTACCTTGATATAAGAGTGAGATGGGAGTGCAGCAGGCAAGAGAACAAAACCAGGGCCGAGTGACTAAATACCATATGAAAAGCATAGCTCTGGAAAACCCTTCTGTCCTGCCATCAGCTGCACAGATGTATGATCTGATGATTGGTGCAAACATGTTAATTACAGTTTCTTACATCTCAA
This sequence comes from Thryothorus ludovicianus, assembly GCA_013397245.1. Lineage (NCBI taxonomy): Eukaryota > Metazoa > Chordata > Aves > Passeriformes > Certhiidae > Thryothorus > Thryothorus ludovicianus. Next base: position 535,059 of record VZTB01005864.1, on the reverse strand, counting down.
GTAATAATTAGACTTTTTTATTTTAAATCTTATCAACTGTGGGTCTAATTATACTTTCTTTTAAAACTAGACAGTTTTGTTCAGATCAGAACAAAATTTTGAAATATATTTTTGAAATGTTATTAAAGATAAAAGACCCCAAATCAGTGCTGCTTTAATTAGCCGGGCTGAATAGATGAAAGAAAAGTGATTTCTAAGCAGATTAGTTTCAAGATAAAATATTTCATTTTATTAATGTTTGAACAAATCTGACATATACATTTTCAAATTTTTAAGGCATGTGAACAAGACCTGATGCTATTAAACGCAAGATTTCTTAAGGTTCGAGGCAATGTGGTATGCCATGTGATCCTGTGAAATATCATTTGTGATTTTCAAGTTGACATTGAAATGAAAGTTAAAACAGCATTATTATATTGCACAGATTAGTGGAATCAGAGGTATCTCTAGCTGTCTTGAACGTGTTTTAGAAATCTCCTGTAAGCTGCATTCATTAATGGAAAGCTGGATCAAAGTTTAGTGAGATGGTATTTCTTTTGTTTTAAGACTAAATGAAGTTAGAGTGTCCCAAGTAGTGTTTTTTTACATTGTGACAGCCTCTGGGTTTAGATTTAAGCATGGAAGGTCCTGTTTCCTAATGTGTTGTTTTTACATTTACTATTGATTACAAAGATTATCAAAGCAAACTTCTGTGGGTTTAATTCTAATTTCTTTTTAAAATAGTTTGACAAAAAACTTGTACAGATATTTAGTGTCCTTAGCATATATCTTTAATTTCAGTGTGTTAGAGTTGTGGGACATGCTTGTCTGCTTTTGACTCTTTGAAGATGTCCCATAGACTTCTTTCAGATCAAATCACACCTCACAAAAACACTTAATTGAGTCCAAGTTCCTCTTTTGTTTGTCTTCAAAAGCATTAAAAACAGTCACTGAAAATAAGCCATGCTTTTAGGGGTGTTACAGTGTGAATTGGATCTCTGTGGAGCTGTTTAGAAAACACATTTCCTATTTAAGGTTATCTTCACTCATTTCTTTCAGTATCATGTGAACATTTAACAAAAAAAGCTGACATTCCTATCCTAGTGCTGTGTGTATTCTTCTCCTGTCCTATGCAGCTATTTCCCACATTTGTCAAGGCAAAGGTTGAAGGGGGTATGGACAAGGGAAATAGGTCTCCCATTCATTCCTATCTGTCAGGAGTTCACTTTGTCATGATAACATTCAAGGAGTATATTTATCTATCCTGCTACTGGAGGTTAAAGCAAGGGTAAAGAAGGAGAAGGGAAGAAATCATGTTTTAAAAGTTTACAAATTCTGCTGCAAAAACTGTAAACAGAAAGAGGCTTGCAGTGGAATGTGTAAAATACTGCTGCATTGATAGCGATGGGGCGGCGGGCTGCCACAAACCCGCTCATATAAACAGAGCAACTCTTGCTGCAGATTGGGTCTGTTTTGGCTTAAAGTCTGAGGAACACATTGCTTTCAAAGTGAATTCTTAGGTGTCACTTCCCATAACTTATAGCAGAAGATTACAAAGCTACTGATATAACATATTAGTTTGATGGACAGAATTATACCCCCAACGCTTCCTGCTCTCCCCAATGACGCACACTAACTTAGTGTGCTGTGACAGCTGCCTTGATTTACCACCAGGCTGGGAGGCCAAGTGGGAGAGGGAACATTCACATGAACGCAGGGGCTGATACTGGCCCACAGCCTAGTTTATAAAGCTGCCCTGTAATTCACCACAAATGTGTCACCATTAAAAGGGAAAAAAGGATTGCAGATAATAAATACTCTTTAATTTATTAGCTAACAACAAAGAGATCAGAGCCAGTTGTGATGTGATTGTTTGACATAATATTGTCAAGGAAAAAAGCTAAGTTGACCAAAGATGTATATTACACATTCAAGCAGATGCATCAACTCTTGGCTTGTCACAAGCAGAGCTAAACAAAACGCCAAACAGAGGAGAGAACTGGCAAACAGCACAGTCATTTATCTCTGAAAGAGACATATTCAAGAGCAAGTGAAATAAGACATAGTTCTTTGGACTTGGTCAAGGGCCAAGTTCTAACTATTATAAATTAAATGTTTTGTGTATTGTATTTGGCAACTGCAGCAGCTCTTACCATCTTGGTCATGGTAGGAGAGTGTTAGATTTTCCTGTCTCCTTTTGCCAGAATGATGGCTTTTGTTGTGGGGGACAATATTAGAATGTGTCTGTGCATACCAATAGCCACAATGCATGCTATTAAAAAGGCATATAGGTTTGGAAAATGCAAATAAAAACTGTTAGACTAGCCAGCCTATGGAATTTATGTTTTCCAAAGAAAACTTTAAGAAGTCCTGAATCTCAAAATCTTACTTTCTAGATTGAGTTTACACAGTATAGTCATCAATGTAATTATTTCAGGTTCATATGCTTTTAATCAGAGTTTTGAACTTCATAATATATATTTGAGGAAACTTTGCTTTTGGTTTTCTATAAGCATTGTTCATGCCACCACAGTTAGCTTGGTGTCAACAATTCCATTATAAATTATGCTTAACTATTTGAATGTCAGATGTGAAAATTCTTGCCCTGAGTTGAAAACTGATGCACAGATTCAGAGAATGAAATTATATGCTTATGCAACCCCATGCACATTAAAAAAAAAAATTAGATTCATTAATTCCAAAATTTCCAATAATGTAAGCCAGTCTACATTCTATCTGATACTTTTGTAAACACACACTTTCAGACATGTTAAGGATGTAAATCCATTGCTGAAAAGTTATATAGAGTGATTGTTTTTCATATTGTTAAAGCAAAGAGATGAGGTGTCAGGTATTATTTAGAGTGCTTTTATGTGACTGTTGTAAAAAGAATGTAGTTCTGTTTCCTCACCTCTCCACGTTTCAGAAATATGAAAAGTTTATTTCTGTGAAAATCATGCCAGAACAAGACTTGAGAGTAATTTAAACTCTGAAGCAAAAGCCCAAGCCAATTTTTTGTAGTGCATGGTCCTCAGGCTGAGTGTTTGCACAGGTATAAAAATTATCCCATAGTTTAATATCCATGAAATTGTTTGCTTCAACATCAGAAACATTGTTCAACAATCCTGGAAAGACCGAAGTATTGGAATTTTGTCTGCTTTTAATATAATGATATTGTCTTATAAACTTCCACAGAATTAATTTGGAATGGAAAATGACAATCCATATATATTCCTTAAGGACTTGCCTTCTCTCCATTACTCTTGACAGCTGGATCATACATTAGTTCTCCAAAGCAGGAAGGGAAGGTGCACGCTGAGGAAAGGTAGGAGACTCAAGTCATCCCCTCCTCGTTGGGAGGGTGAGAATTTCTGCCTGATCCAGGTCAGCAGCTCTGGAGGTGAATGTGCTTTTTGCACAGTGGCACCCAGGGGTGTGTGGGGCTCTGCAGGAGTGTGTCAGATGTTGAGCAGCCAGGGCACGGGAGCCTCTGCTGAGGCAGTGATGGAGCAGGGAGCCTTCCTCCCGCAGTTTCCAGCACATTGAATGATCTCTGTCCTCAGGGCAACATACATCACATTTCACCAGCCTATCTGGGATGAGTAATTAAAGGAAACTTTTCAAATTATATCCTAAATTAAAAAGAGAGAAGAGGACAGGCTGTGCCAAAATTGATAACTTTTGCTCCATTTTGATGAGCAGGCACTCAGTTCCCAGGAAGAGGGAACCAGCATGGAAAATTGCAATTTGGAATTGAGTGCAGTATGGAGTCCACTTCATGGCAGTGCTCGGGATAATAAATGAAAAACCAGATGGATAGATAGCAGAGAGTACTTTACCATTGGTTAGAGGTAATATGTGCAAGTATTTCATATTTATGCAAATACGTATGAAAAAATAATCTGCTTTAAGATTTTGATGGTCTTACAGTCCATCTGAAACCCAGGGGTATAGCTACAGATAAGGCCAAAATTATTCTACTGCTTAAATGGCAAATTGATTTCGATTTTATTCTGATTTTCAATATTATCAACATTGGTTTTACTAATATGCTGATAGTTAACAATTTCTTATATTCTGTCTTCTGAGGCAAGCTGTTCTTAAAATCTCAAATGCTTTTAATATAAAGAAGTGAAGATCTAAATTTTCTCCTTCTTATGTGTGCAAAAAATTCCACAAGTATGGCTGCATCCCTCGTCAAATGAAACAAATGTAGAACGAGGGAAGGCATCTACATTTCAGTAGTAAGTCTATAGGCTAAAAAACATATAACTGTTTCAAAATAATTCATCTGATTTTCAAAGATTATGTTCTCTTAAGTTAAGAAATATGTTCTTTAATGTTTGGAGTTTGCAGTTTTCTTTCCTTATAAAATGCAATTCTAGTTGGTATTCCTTGAATTCATTAAAGAGCATAGAAAATATGAAGGTGAAAGATAACATATAGGGGACTATTCTAGTTTCTTATAGTTTTCAAAGAAACCATATTTTCTTAACTCCCTGTTGAAGATGGCATTTAGAAATTCAAACACAAGACAAATGAATTCAACAGCACACCATGATATCTTCTAGGAATGATTCTTTATAAAGCTAAAGACAAAATTATATGTGTTCATGCTTATTAAAAGCACCACATTATATTTTACCTCGCTTCTCTTTAAATATAAGGTATTCTAAGGAAATTTGTACAGAAGCAGATGAAAAAAAATCACATTAATACCACACAAATGCTCTAAAAAATTAGAATCAGGATGTAAAAGTGTTTCAAACAGATACTGATGTGTGCTAGAACACATGACAAAATGGATGTAGCAGATGAAGAAATGGATACGACATGCTGAGGGCTTAATGTAACATACAGCAAAATTGATATACCTCTTACTGAAATAAATAAAACATGGCATAATATATACATTTTAATGAATTGAATAAAGCATGTAAGGGAATTGATTAGAAAGTATACTGAACTGAATAACATTAAACATAAAATAAAACATAATATTATGGATTTAATCAAATAAAAATATAAGGGATTGAACTATATTGAAATCACTAAAACAAAAAGGCTGGAATTTAACTGTGCTGAATTGAAGTAAAGAAAATATGGGGTGTGTAAAGCTCAGTTAGCTCTGGGTACGAGTCCATCAGGGCCACGTGGCTCATTTCATTGTTCATCTGCTTGCCACAGAGAAAACCACTAGGGTACAGAATTTGGATAAAGAAGATGTATGATTCATATCTGACTCCACCAATCACGCTTTTAATTTGGTTTTATCAAAGCAACTTATCCTCTCTCTAGTGCCTTTTATCTCACCATGTCTTTCTCTTCCTCCCTTCCCCCTTTATTCTGCCCCTTGTCCCCTTCCCTCATCTCTCCTCTCTCCCTTCCACCATCCCACACATGCTCCTCTGTGTTCTCACATGTCCTTTCTCTTGTCTCCACACTTTTCCCCTTTCACTTCTTCTCATCCTCTCTGTCTCTCATTCTCACACTCTTTTGCTGGACCTCTCTCTCTGGTGGTTGCCTGTTCCTCTCACACATTTGCTCTCTCTTTCTTTCTTCCCCTCTTAATATTGTCCAGGTAACAATGATTTCTGTATCACAGTTTTCTGTTAAATATATAAACAATTAAGAGAGTTGATAGTAGTGATTGCCAGATTAGATATCAATTTGATTTGAAGCCAGATATAAAATCCCAGTATTTTGAGTCATGATGAGTATGTACATAAATGGAAATTTCACAAAAAAGAAAGCATTTCTCTTTAGGCTTGTTTGCATCTAAGCAGCCATCCTCCCTGCTCCACTCTTCTTATGCTCATCAAAACCTGAGTTTAAATTCACGTGTAAAGCCTGAGTTTCATTGAGACACTTTCCTTCTAATTCAAGTAGTAAAAATCAGACCTGAGGTTTGGGTTTTTCTTGTTTCATCCTGTGAAAATATGATCCGTGTTTTGGCTGTGTTATTGAGCATGCAGAATCATTGGTCTCATTGTTTTTCTTTGGTTCATTTGTATCACAAGCTTTAGAATAAAAATACCCTGTATTTCAAACTTTGCCAAGACAGATTTTCACCTTTAGGTTTTCTTTTGTTTTTCCTCTTTCTTTCTAAAATTCATCCATTAAAAGTCTTAGTATTGGAAGGCAAACAAGCTCCTATCTTTGTAGTTTTATTTCTTAGCTATTAATCTCAGACTGTAAAGGAAAACTATTCCTGCCAAGGCTGGCTTCAAAAGTTTACCCTTTTAAATTCATTTTATTGTTACTCTTTATTCTGAGTAACGTGTTCATTCTGGTTTAACCACAGCTCATGATGACCTGGTAATTTTCTAGTGAAGTAATACTTGACATAGGAAGCCCTCAGCTGAAGAAAGAGGGACAAGAGAAGCTTGATTTTCTTTGTTTCATATTGAATCTGTGTTGAAGGCATTTGACTTCTGTAGCTGTATGGTCATGAATTGTTAAAAGAAAAATGATGTTTAAGGATTTTTATCTTCAAAGAACATCAACATGTGGATGTCAGCAGAATACCTGAGTTCTTCCTCCAGTAATAAAGCTGCTGGGCTGTCTCTCTTTCGGTGAGTGCCCCAAGGTGACAAGCTGTGTACAGCCAAGCGATTGTTGCTGAAGGTTGTCTATCCCCACTCTAGGCACTGGAAGGTGTGCTTTGGTTTATATTTTGCATAGCACACACAGAGCAGTACCTGGATTGAGAGTCCATCAGACCGAATGGTTGCTTGGTAGAATTTGCAGAACATTTATTTGTTTTGAAATCATTTTATTAGAGGTCGCAAATAGTTCTATCAATTCACTCAGAATTCTTGAATCTGTTTTCTAATAAATATAGTCTAAATCAGCATTTATTTATTCATAAAACAGAAGCTTGATTTTATTAAATACTGCCCCGATCTCCCAGGAGCTTATGATTTGAAGGGTGTAGTGGATAAATCATTTAGAAGTTGTAAGTGTTGAAGGTAAACAGATTCCTGGAAAAAACAGGGGTATGAAAAAGCCATCTGTGAGCTTTTCTTATTTGGTATTTCATAGAATCCTGCTATTTTTAGTATTTTACATATTTAAATAGCTGTTTTCTCACTCTTTTTTATTTTAGAGTTGTGCTGGAAATGTTTGTTTGCCAGTCATTGAAGGGTGCTAGTCAAGCAAGGTACCTTTATCTAGTCTTGTGAAACTTGAAGCTTAACAGTAGCTGTACAAGAAAGCTTGCAAAATGCCCTATATACTGTAGTTTAAGCCAGCTTAGATTTTGTTTTACACCCTAACACTTAAAATTTTTTCTTATAAACCCAGGAGTTCTGCTGCACAGGCTCTGAGCTGTGGTCTCCAGCTGCAACTCTGTTTCTGCTAGGATGTGCTGGGACTTTCCCTCCTCCCCCATTTTATTTTACTTTGTTACTGTTCTCAGTAGATTGTGTATTTAACAGTTCTCATCCAGTTGCCCTTCACCATTTTTTCTGAGGGGTAGCTTGCAGTGTATCAAGAGAAAAGGGAATACTCTGTTTCTAACTTAACCTTTTGTGCTTACATCTTTGACACTTGTTGACCATTCCAATCCATTAAACAAGCATTTTCAGTCAACTGTATACTGAAAACGGCCACAACACTCCATCAAACGGAGAGACATTAAGCTTTCACAGCAGGAATCAGACAGCCTTCAAAATGTAAAGGAATCTGTTGTAATTTTTAAACATTCAAACTGTATTAATTCTCATGACAGTTATCCCTTAAGTCATTTCAGGCAGTTGCACACTTCTCAACTTTCACAGCTTTCATGTGGAGATCATGATTTTTTTTCTGATTGAAATATTTCCCCCATCTCTCATACTTGTGTTCATAATGCTCATCTTTTGAATCTGAAAAAATGACTTGAAGAAGTTTGCAGGTAACAGATTAAACGACTAGTAGTTCCTTTTAATGGCACTTTAACTGTGACTCTTATGATATTCTAATCCTCTTGGTTTAAGTGGATCCTGTTGATACTGAGTAACTTTCACAGACAAACCCACAAGTCTTAGATCAATATAAGTTTATTTGTTGTATTTTAGTAAATTCCTGAGGTTAATACAAGTAAGTGATTTAAACAAAAATGCTTCCGTTACTTGCTTGGTCTCTTCCATAAGATCCCTTTTCATAAACTCTCTTCCAAAGCTGTTGTTTTCATAGAGAGGTTTTAAGAAGTTGTCTGCTGTGGATTTGGAAACCTAATCTGTGGAGTGTATTGTCTATGTCCTGACTTAATTGTTCTTTTCTGGAGCAGTCGAGGGAGTAAATGAAAATTTAGTGTCATTAAAGAAAACAAACAAACAGAAGATATGCATAATTTGAATGTAATGCATTTGCTGTAATGACTTTTATGAGCCAACCTTCCAGTGGCGTTGACTGCTGACCTCTGGAAGCTTAGCCATTATGGAATTTACTTCTCTGAGGAGTGCAATCTTTGCTTGCAGTGCGATCATCTTCTCCCTCTGCCCTTTCTACCACTGGGCTAAATTATCCAGGTGTATTTAATAATTTTCATTTTTTTTCATAGTTTTCATTTTCGCCACTGGGTCTGCATCAAGGACATCACTTAACTTCATTTCGAACTATGGCCACAGTGGCTGTGTCCATTTCCAGCTACCATAAACCAGTCATAAATCAGGAAAAAGTGCCGTGCTGCTTAAAACTGCTGAAATGAGCTTTAGAGCATTATGCTTACAAGAATGTCAGCCTGTCACAAAGTAAATCAGCAAAGTGTCCTTAAACCTTTGTTGCATCAGGGAATCTCTGGCTTTGTGGCTTGAAGCCTGGTTATTCATTTTACTGCCCTATTTCCTCCCCTTGCAACACACACATGTGATTATTATTTTGTTTGGACACTTCATCATGCTTTTTCAGCTTTATTTATGGCTGGTAATTATAGGTTTTATTGCTTACTCCTCTTTAGATTTTGTCTGAATATATTAAATGAAACTTCTGGTGGCTTCTAGGCTCTGAAAGGCCACAGATTTACATTAATGCTCTACAAACTGTGAGTTTATTTTACAAGATTGCTAGATGCTAATTCTACAGATTTACTGTACCTATTCCTGCCTTACTTGAAATCTTTTATCTCTGCTTTTTGAGGTCAAAGTTCGTGTGTTGAAAGCAGTCAGCCCCAGAGATTGCCACTGAGTATTGATGCTGTAGTGGGGCAACATCAGATCTTTTGGCTGTATTTGCACTGTTTGAATCTGGCCTGATGTTATTTGGCTCTAAATTACTCTTGTCTCTTCTGAACCTTTGCATGAGCCCAGTGTATTTCTGATTGTTTGCTATTCACTGTCACAGTCACTTTTGTTATGTCCAGCTATTGCTAATCTCTCTCTAAGGTGATATTGTATTAAAATTTATTCCCTTATAGCCTGAAATTCTAGTTGAAACCTTCTAGGAGTCGGGTTCTTGTCCAGGATAAGGAGAGGCTGTGTTTCATTATAATCTTTAAAACAGTCAGGAGCTGAGTAGGAGTAGGTGGAAGGGTTAAAAATCCCAGATAGTATTTCCACTGCCAAGCAACAATTTATTCCTGTTGCTACTGAATCCCAAGCAGTTGGGAATAAGAAGATTTTCCAGAGACAGTTCATTGTGGCTTGAAGTTAAGGAAGTAACTTCAAGACAGTGTAATTGATTGTGATTGCTTAATTGGGGTTTGAAATTTCTTTCTGGCTTTGTTTCATTCTTTCTGACAAAGTAGGGTCAAGAGTAATTTTTTTTAAAAAATCAATTACTAACCAAAAATAGCAAGTTCAGTGCATCAAAATAGATGAGAAATAAAGTTACAGTGTCTCCATTTCTGCTAAACTTGTGTTTAATCTCTGAGTTTGTATATGAATGATCAGATTTAGGGATATGTCACCATTCTCATGATATATATTATTGTCAGTTGTTAGCGTAATTTAATCTTCAAGCATAATTTAATTTTAAATTAGATTTTCCATTGCGATTTTTTTGCTTCTTCACTAGGAGTAATTAAAAAAACCACAGAAGGCTTTTTCAAAAATTTGATTATGAAATGCGTTCAGAGAATCTTCAGATGAAGACACTTTAGAAACAAGATAGGGAGGCTAGAGCAATAGAATGATGGGTAATTATTTTAAAGATCTGCTGTATGGTTTATAAATTAAACAGTAGTTTACATATACAATAATACCCAATTCGTTCTGTGATCAAAGAGTATATGTTTGGGTTTTATGGTCTATACCTTACATTCTTCAATAGCAGCAACATATCTAATACTGATTTCATATGTGAAAATTTCAATTTATCCTTACATTTTGTGTTTTAAGTACTATTTTGGGAACATATTTTTCTGCATGGAGAGAGAAAGAAATGACCTGAAAGCAGTGTATTCTGAGCTGTAGTTGTTTAGTTTGCCTTAAATCTGTTTAAAGTAGCTGCCAGGTATTCTTACAAGAGTCATGCAAGTCAATCTTGTCTGTTCTCTTTTTTTGGAGTGTCTTCTTGTAGCAGCCCTTTCTTGTTCCCTTCTGTTCTCCAATTGTCTTTGTTGAGGTGGATGGGGTTGTCATACAGGGAGCATAACGGTGACAAAGTAAATCAAGTGTTAAGTAGGCCATAATAATTTGCATAATCCTTTTGCAAATCCTTCTAGGTGCATATTTGTTAATGACTGAGATATAACATTAGGGGAATGTGATAGAAAAAGCATATTAATGGAACATGTATTTCAGTTTCTTGATTTGTTCACAGCTAACTTTAACTATAGATTTATTAGCAAAGACTATATTGATAAACAAATTTTTAAATCTTGTAACATTAAAAATGGAATCCAATAAGTAATATCTACTATCTAAAGTAGTTAATAAGTTCTATCTTCAACTCATAGAGAATAAGAAAGCACTGTAGTGTGTATTTTGAGTTTGTATGGTTTGCCTCTCTCTCTCTTGTCATTGAAATTAAACAAAAAGCAAACTTCAGCATAAGTTATTTGTAAAGCAAACTTCAGCATATCATAAGTTATTTGTAAAGATGTTTTATCTTGTTTTATCTTTTTTTTCTTTTTAAATATATCTGCCATGATGGCAGAGTTCTGTTGAGCTGCCTGTATGGGCACTGTCCTATTGCACTCCTCAAGGACTTCTCTTGGGTTCAGAAAAAGAAAGAAGGGCCCTGTGACAGTGCTGGAAGGAAAATGCAACAGATATTAACACTATGGAAAACAGAGGAATACTGATAATAATGAAGAAAAAATTATGTAAATTGTCTAAATTACTGGTTTTTTACTAATTCAGGTGGTGAAAAGGATTTCTGTGTGGGGTATTCCCCCTGCCTCCACTCCTGAATTGTTTGTTGGGGTTTTCTGTTTGTTTGTTTTGAGCTTGCATAATCTGTTTCAGAGCTCAGAACTATAATGCCCATTTTTGATTTGTGTAATTTGTTTTGTGGGTTTAAATTTATTCACTCACATGGAGAAAGATGGGATACTGCTTCTTAATTAAGTAAATTTACACCTGGAATGAATTATTCTTATGTATAAAGAAGCAAGTGAAGCATTCTGAAAGATTACTTATGCTCCTTTAAACAAGCTGTAATTTTACCAAACTGAATAATTAATCAAAACAAGATTGTTCTGCTCGCAACAGCGTCGTCAGAAATCGTGTTTTGTATTGTGTTACCTTATCTCAAAATAGGGTTCTTCACTGGAATGAAGATAACATCTAAAAATAATATGTGACTATTTCTATGACCAAACTTTTAAAATTCTTTATAAAGGTAAGGATTACTCGTGTTACTTCCAATTAATCTTTGGCATGTTTTCCTCGAGGCATTAGGGTGCTAATGAATCTTGAGACATTCTGTAAATTGATCCAGTAACAGATCACATCAACAGGTGTCCATTCCAGGATTTTCTTGTTTTCTGTCAGGATTTGCAGCTCTGTACTCCTGTTTTTGATGTCATCACTAAATGGTTGTTATGTGCTGTTTTGCCTTACACCCCTGCACGGGGGGACTTCTGTGAAAGGAAGGAGGTCTGTCTATCGTGGTTACCTAGTGAAGGCAAAGGAATTTTACTGGTTCTTGTAGGTGATCTTGCAATCTACATACACAGTGACGGTAATCATATGATCTCATCATAAAAATGTATGTTACATAGAATAACCTTGCTCAGAATAGGAAAAAAATATGGTGCTCTGATGATTGTATCCAGTTTATTCAGTAATATCACTGTAGTTGGAATACCCTTTACTAACATACCTAAAAAGAAATTAATGGTGTCATCTTTCTTGTTCCTCATTCCTCTTTGCATTGTCTCAAAAAAAAAAAAATCATTTCTGCCTCCCAGACAAAATCAGTTATGTTTATCCAGCTAGGAAGATACCCAAGTATTTGGACATCACACTTTGCTTATTTGGGGTCTCCTTTGTGTCTTATAAAATCTCGTTTGTATGTAAGGGAATTGAACTTCTGCTGCACGCAGTTTAAGTAAAAATTCTTTGGCAGAACTAATGCCTGTGCCATAGTAAAACATCCAAATGTGAATAAAGGAGAAGAGTAAAGAGCAAAAGAGATGGTAACAAGGAGTTTGATTTTGATTGGTACCTTACAGACACAGCCTTGTAAGTTTACCCCACCCTTCAAGACCTTTAGTAGCACAAATCCTCCATAATCATCTTGGAATTGAGGAATGAGGACCATAAGAGGCATGCTTTTGCTTATGTATAGATAGGAAATAAACAGTGGAAAATAGAATTTAATGTTTTTAGTGTTTTAAATTTTGAATGAAATGCCATATAGCATCAGTAGAAGTGAATATGTAGCTTTTCCTCAATTGGTTGGTCATTCCATTTTATTTTTCTCCAGCATAAAGAGTGGTGGGAAGTGGTTAGATGATTTTGTGTTCATATTCTGCTCTTTCTTGAGGTTTTCACTTTGGCATGGGAAAACAGTGTCATTGGTAGGGAGTCTGTCCGTTAATAAAATTTGAAATTTATATTGTGGTTTGGTAAGTATAAATGTTTTTGATGGCTCTCATCACTATATTGCAAGGAAGACACCATACAGTTTAATAGAATTTCAGGCAAATTGTTGTTTTTGACAAATATTGTTAACCAAAATCATCTACACATTCTGAAAAGAAGTTTCCCACCAGGAAATATTATGCAGAATATGAAGTTTTTCTTTTTCTCTGCTTTACATAATAAAGAAGACTCTTCTATGATCTGTGGAGTCATCTTGAAATTATTTTTGTATATCTGAAGTATTTTAGTAGCTTGATTTAGTTGTAGTAAATATTAGATGCACATAATTCTGCCTATTTTTCTCAATCACTTCTTTTTTCGGATTTCCATTAAGGATTTCACAATTTCTTCCAGAAACCTTGAATTCAAAAGCATTCAGTGTCTCTTGGGATATTCAAAAGCCTATTGAGTAAAATTGCATCAAGTTGTAGGTGGTGTGGGAAATACTACTAATAATGGTAAAGTTTATCCATTGCACAGAAAGTGCACGAGGAGTACTGCAGTGTTTGCCTTAATAATGTACTTTGGATAGGGAATTCCTCCCCCATCACCACCACTATAACCCCCCAGTTTATAAGCTTTAGCCTGAAAGTCATTGGTTTTTTTCAACCTGACACTAGATTGTGATATATTGTCCATTTTGCAATTGTTTTGATAAAAGATTTCTTGATTATGCATACTCATTCTTAACCAAGTAAGCCTAAGTTGTTTTTTAACATAACCTCCCAGAGCTCATTAAAGTGGTTTTGCTTGGTAACTTTGTTCTCAATTTTTGGGAGGGTTTTTTTATTGGTACTGTATTCCAAAAAAATTCTGCAGCTTGTGTCTACCATTTTTGACCCTTTTTTTTTTCCTTAGCCATTTCCTATCTTTAACTGAATTTTCAATTTTCTCCATATAGAGAAGAAATGTAGAAAAGTCCTTGACCTGGAAGTACCTGATTATTTGCTAATAACATAAGTAAAAAATACTTTCTATTTCTTTTTCTTGAATAGTTTCAGAAATGCAGCTTTAAATAGGTACTAAAGACCTGCTTGTTTTTAAGCATGTTCCAAAGTATTTCTTCAGGAAAACATTTATCTGCTTTTGAAACAGGGATAGACTGTGAGGGGTATTCAAGTGTTTTATTATTCGTACATTATTCTTTCCTAAATGGAAAATACTTTGAAATGTTTTTTCTTGCATGCTGCATGAAGATTGTTCCAAACACCACGAGCCATCTAACTCCTACACTTTGTGTTTGTTTTTTGTTTTCTTTTTTTTTCCTCTCTCAAGAAAGAAAAATTGTCTTGAATCAGTCATTAGGAGAGTTCATAACCGATGTCAGATTAGTATAACTCTCAGAAAGAGGTCTAAAATAAACCAAGCTGACTCTTCTTCAAAAGAAAAAGAAAACAGCTGCCCTTAAAATGAAAACAACTTTCCTTCAGACTTTCCACCCTTCACACATTGTCTTTGAACCATTAGACTGCTGGTTAAGGTTAAGAGTGTAGCTTTGTAACATTAAAAAAGGGATTTGGAGCCAACAAAAAACCCCAAACAAACAAAACACAACCAACCTACCAAACCAAAACAAAAAAAGAAAAAGAAAAAAACAGAACTAGCAGGAGAAGGGTGATGGAGCCCTCTTCCCAGTTGCCCTGGAACATCTTGCTTATTTCTAAATACAAAAAAAAGGCTTTTCAACTTTTAAGCTCCCAAAGTAGTTTTGATGTCCTCTCTGAGTGATCAACTTTTTCCGCCTGTTTTCTACCATTATTTTCTGTCCTGTTCCACCGCAGATACAGTTAGTGTAGATTCTAAAGTTGAAGTTCCCTTGAAATAATTAGGAGCAATTTTTTTCCGTTTTCTGACCTGTGATGATTGCTTCCTGAACTGCTAAAAGAGCTACCTACCTCTTTGCCATGGGAAGAATAATGGAGAAGTGGTACTTTCAGACTGGTTTGACTCTTTTCTCTTAGGCATTTCTTTTCCCACTTGGAATTTTATGATGAGGAATTTCTGCTTTTTTGTGTTCATTACACCATTAATTATTAACCTTTTAAAGATCTATACAGCTTTGTCATTGCATATTAATGAATATATAATATTGATATCTTTATTTTAAAGAAGATAGAGTAAAAGAATAGCAAAAAATGTCAAAAAGAAAATCACTTCATCCCCAATGTTGTACCATTTTTTGTCCATGTTGTTACTTAGGGTTGTTGTCTTCCTCTAATAAAAATGAACCATCTATATAAAGGCAAAAGCCACTCCATATTTTAATTAATTCTCTATTTTTTTATCTGTTGGCAAAGGCTACTTGATTTCATAGTTCACAGTGACTGGGATATATTTGCTTTAATTTCAGGAAGAATGGGGGAAGAGGGTGAAAGAAGGTTAAAATAAAAATTATGAAGTACTTACAAATGTGCGTGTTCTCATGCAGACCAGTTTTATGTCTATAATAACCCAAAGTAAGTAGCTGTATTCATGCCTCTGTCAATCTGCCCACTTTGATTTGTATGGAAGCCATAGCTTGAATTTTCTCTTGCACTGCACCACTGACAATGTTTTAACTGATGTGGAGACCCCTTGGAAAGAATAACTTTTATTCATTGTTGTGGATGAAAACCCATCCATTTACCTCCACCCCCTAATTATGACTACATTATATTTTTTTTGTGTATGTGATAAATATGCATGCAAAATGCACTTTTAGAAGCTTGAAAACAAAATAATTTTAAAAGCAAGCATAATCAACAGGATTTCACTCACTGTAGTTCTTGGCTTTGATAATGAGCCATCTTTTTCCCGAACAACAATTCTGTATCATTTTAAACCTATTTAAATGCAGTGTTGTGGAGGAAAGGTTGCTTATTTTTAGGTAGGAAATTTCATATTCCTGTGAAGTTTCTGTAATTGTATGGAGTTTATTTCTGTCCCCAGATGTCAGCAATCAAAATCTGCATAAATATATTTTGTGTAAATCTGTTGGCAGCTGCTCTCCAGTCAGGCTCCTCAAGATATTAGCCTGTCTTTGAGTTTATGACAAAGTTAAAAATTATTCATTAAACTGACCTGCAGTATATTCAGTAACTGTAAAATTGCCTTGCAGTTCTATTTGGTTTGTAGATGTGATCACGAGTAAATTTTTAACTTAATTAATTGGCCGTTTCTGTTGACAAGAAATTTATGTGGTAATAATTTGCTCGAAATAGATGCCGACTGTAGGAAATGAGATATCCATCATAGGCTTGTGTTCCACCAGCTGCACAGTGGCTATTATGAAAGTATTTCAGGCTGCGACGACCCCACTGTTTGTGCAGTCAGGATTATATATACCCACGATCCATTGCCTGCCTGAGAGGCGCTCATGGAGGTCTATGATAACAAAGACTTTGTGATTTATGGCTTGCTGTGAAAGCAGAGCTTGATGAGATTAAACAATTTCATAGCACAAGTGTTTCTTAAGACCTGATTTGTAGTTGCAAGCTGATGGTAAATCACATTTATATATCTGAAAGCATGCTCAGCAGAGGAGTGCAATTACAGTTTAAGACAGCTACTTTTTATTTAATTTTTATCCTGGTTTTGTCTCTTTTATATCCCCTTCGTCTGCAAACCATTCACCTTCACAAGTCCTTTCTTGGTTAGAAGGCTAGAGACTGAAGTCACTGATGTTCTTCCTGCTCTGTGTGCACTCTTAGGAAAAGAGAAAAAGAAAATATATCTCTGAGTCATTTCAGAGTAGCTCTAACTGGCTCATCTGGGCTGACCTGGGTTACTGGGTTCAGCTACAGTTCTTGATTTGCTATTGTGTTCAAAATCGAGCACATTTTTAGACAATTTCTACTCACACAAATATATTTAAATTTTCGATACTATGGTTAAAACATAAAGAACCCGGTTTTGGTGACTTGCATTAAGTATTTTGTATCTATTAATTTCTGGATTCCTTTTTTCTTATACACAATAGAAAACAAGACTATTTCCACTAATAGCTATCTGCTTTGTGTTTGCATAGATATTGGTATTGCCAGCATCATATCCACTATGCTTCATAAGCAGCTCCTACTAAATATTGCAGCAAAGACGTTTGCATCAATATTAAACCATGATTTGTGGGGCTTAGTTCTTCAAAAACAATATCAAGTGCTTATGATACACTTGTCTTAGAGTAACAAACATATTGCTTTTGACTCAAGTTCAGGTTGGAGTCTGACGTGAAATCCCTGATTTAACTGATGCTGCAAGTGTTAAATGCATTAAAAACAGAAAAGTAGCATAAGCTGTGAGGGGAGTTACTATTCAAACTCTTCATTTGCTGTTATAATGGAAGACCAAGTTTCTCACTATGCCAAACATCTCCTGTGGGGCTGTGAGCAGCTCCTCGGCTCCCATCTGTTCTCCCCAAAGGCTCTCACATCTCCAGTGAGCAGGCCAAGGTCAGCTCTGTATCGAGAGAGGCAGCGAAGAGCTTTGTCATAATCTAGTTTCTGCATTCTGAAATCTTTTGTTTATGCATCACACTCCTTGGCATAAATTTCTGGACCACAAACTAAAACAATAATTGCATTACAGAATCAAATAGAAGGAGAAACACTGAATTTCAGGAGGTTATTAGTTTTTGAATTGCTTTATAATATATCATTGCTAAAATTTCATAAGGAACTTAAGAGGTAAATCAATGCTTTTACAGATGTTTGGATGTTAGAAATCCTAACAATGAGAATATAACTCAAATAGGCATATTTGTTTTCCCATCAGTTTTTCACATCCAGTTCTCATCATAGACAGTTCACTGGAGTTAGGTGTTGAAGTGATAAAAATTGAGATGTCTTTGCCATAGCATTTAGGAGGTAAGTATTCAGAAGGGACTTATTCTTAAAAAAGAAAGTGACTGACAAAGACATTTTCATTACTTTGCATATTTTGCCCACAAATTTTCAGCTGAATTTCTAAGTTCAAAATTTTAGTCAGATGATAAAGTTATAAAAAAAAGCCACAAACCACCCCCCCAAAAAAAAACCCAACAAAACAAACAAAAAACCCCACAAAAATTAAATGGATGTATTTCACAGTTAAATCCTCTATTCCATATGCACAGTCCCCAGTTTACTGCTTGTGAGCAATGCAGTGGAATACTTACTTTCTCATTGGAGTGATAAGCTTTTTTTGAAAATATGTGGGGATTTACCCAAAATTAGAAGCTCATATTTCCTCTTTTGGTTTTGGATAAGGCTCGTAATGGTTCTATCTAGTTTTAAACCACAATGTGACCTCATGGCATCACAGTTAGACCAGTACCTGGTTTCTGTCTGCAGTAACTGAGATTACTAATCTGTTTTACCTCAAATTTCTTCTAAATAAGACAGAATAGTCATCAAAATAGGATGTGTTATAAACTGTGTATTTCAGCTGTAGAAAAAAAACAAAAAAACACAGTTTCATAGGGAAAAAGACAGGGAACTCACCACCACTGCTATTTTTTATCAGGTACTAAGTATCAGATTCTACCTTCTGTCTTCAATCAGTGGTAGAAAGATGGGAAAAGGTATTTCTCTTTTAACAGATGAAGCCTTGTAGGATGTTTGGTATTTCCTCATGTGATGGACAATCACTGGAGACTAATCAAGATTAGCCCCTGAAGTAAAACACCAGTGCAACCAAAGTGAATTATCAGCCCTCTTCCTTCTCATCCCTGCCAAGTACTCCTCCTGCCCCAGGTGGCTTTTCCTACTGGAATCCAGGGTACCAGGATGTGTCATAAGCCTTGGAAGTTAAAGACAGGAAAAAGAATTGCTGGCTTGTGCTGACATTGCCTTGGGTTCATTCAGGCTGTCCAACATATCTGCTTTAGAGATGATGTCTTTATTAGCAGGGCTGGCTCTCCTATTTCCTTTTTGCGTAGGGAAAACATTTTGTGAAAATGCTGCTCAGTGCTGTGTCTGTTTTTTTACCTACTCAAAACCAAAGTCTTATCTAATTTCTCTTAAAATTAATCTAATCCATTTAGCTTTTTGAAAGGCCCTGACATAATAAAAATACAGTTGACATTATTCAGTCGTCTAGTACTTGAATTTTGAAAAATTTGGTGGTTTAGGCCAGTGGAATTTTAGGATTATGAATGTAGGCATTAACATTTCCTTGATTAGGGTTCTGACAGATTGTGGTATCAGACACAATGTGCTTTTTGGTGACTGGAGTTTTCAGGAGAAGTTTGGGGGTTTTTTTTCTTTTGTTTTTGTGGATTTTTTAAAATTAATATTTCTGCCAGGAATTGTGACCAAGAGAACCTGATGATTTGTCCAGAACTATTTCTGGTAATTTTACAAATTTGAATCTCTGGATTAGGTTTTAAATCCACACCTACAGTGTTATTCTTAGTCATGAGAATTAAGACAATGTCTTGCAGTTGAAATGCTCCAGGTAGGTGCAGTGTGACAATTGACAAAAACCGATTTTCTTATGGATGAGCATGAGTATAAACTTTTCAGAACAGACTATGATAATATGGTTCCAATATAATTGTGAATTTCAACATCTGTTCCATTTGGCAAATCATATCACCTTATGTGACTCAATTTCATTGACTGTAAGAAAGATCTAAGTCATCCTCCTTTGTGAAAGATTATATTTGGGGTTTTTTGGGGCCTATCTACACCTTAAACCTTGTGTTTGGTTGGTTTCTTTTTGTTTTATTTGTTAGTTTTATTCTTGCTTCTTTTTTCCTTTCTTCTATATTCTATATTCTTTATTCTTCTCTCTAACTAGGAACTAATTATTGTATTTGATACACATTATTTTTCTTTCTAAATCTTTTTTTTTTTTTTTACCAGAAGTGTGCTCAGGTGGGTTTAGCCTGCAGAGTCCAAGTTTTCTTCTAGTGTACCACAACCAAAAAAACCCATTCACAAAATCATGAAAGAACCTTGTAAGAAACAGGAAAGCAGAAACACCTGAAGTCCAGATGGCAAAAGTGTGAGTTTGGCAAAAGCTGTGTTGATTTCAGAGCTTTTAAAGTGAATCTTGTCCTAAGACTCCTTAGGAGGCAGCAAATGCCTTTGACCAGATGTGCTAGAATGGATCAGTTCTTGTCCTCAAGCACAAGAGAAAGCGATTTCATTCTTTCAGGTGCTTGCCGGTCTCTGATGTAAATAAAAATAATTTTGTGTTCTGTAACAAGAAGGCTGGGATGTAATTCTGCTGAAAAGGACATAGTCTGGCTAGATTTCATAATTTTTCACTTATAGTTTACCTGTATATTTTTGAAACATGAAGGAATAATGTTTGCAGCATGCTGACTCCTGGGTCCTGACTGATTTATTACTGTAGAGTTGTGTAAATTGCTAACAACTATTGACATAATTTGTATCTAGCTGATTTGGAACACTAAAAACACTGAAGAGTGAAATCTCTTCCTATCTGAGTCAGTGGCAAAACTTGGAGCATTTCACTCCTAAAATTAAACAAATAGAAGAAAAGCAAAAAGTTTGAAGGAAGTTATGCCTTGAAATCAGGTGAATCAAAGAGGTAAATTGCAACTTTTTAGCACAAACCATTACAGTGCATTTCTATCATGGCTGTGATTATACAGTACAAGCTTTTAGCTCTTAGTAAATGTAACTTAATTTGATTTAGATCAACTGTCTTCTAGTCTAGATTAAGTTCACTCAAATTTCTTCACACAGATTGTGAGTTAAGTGCTTGTCCACTGACACTTATGGGAATACTGGTGATGCTCCCTAATTTATTAACTCAGAAATTTGATCATATGCCAAATTGAAAGGAGGAAAGTGGATTGAAATATGGCTTAATGGTAAAATTCATATCTTGTTTGACAGTGTAGATATAGAAATAAATAAGCATAGAAATTATTTTCATGTTTATAGACAACTAAATTTGTGTAAATCAACAACGTACCGTGACCTAACATCCATCTGTATATTTTGTTATTAAAGTTGATATCAAAATGGTGCAGTGTTGGATGTTCACTAAATATTTTCCTTATTTGAAAACAGACGTTTAGGCCAATATAAGATTTAAAAATATTTTAATTATTTTACTCTTTCACATGTGAAATAGTAAGGCTGGTGTAAAGCTTGCAATAAAAAGAACCAAGACCTCATTTTCAGCTATATAATAGAAAATGAATGAGCATCATTACAAATAAATCTGAAGTTTTCTTCTGTCTCAGGATTAATGTTACATTTACAACATCTGGCTTTGTCTTTCTTTTTCTGAAGTTCTTAGAACAAATAATACATGCACTTAATCTTTAGCTTCAGATAATCAAGAGTTACCGACACCTGGAATAATGTGATGAGCAATGTAAATTTTATACACATATAGTCATAATAATTTAAACTGTCATCCTAATCTATTTATGATCAGCTAATGACTGAAATGTTTTACCATTGTGTGGGATATTTTATAAGTGAAGTTTTAATGGGTGAATCAGTAACACCTGGCTGTCTGGAATGTCTTTCTTTTCCCCCTGTTAGACATTTAAATACATCTCTGGAAAGCCCACAGGGTGTGATGTGACATATAAGCTCTTAAAAGGAGGAAAATTAGTTCTTGATACCATAATGATCAGTGGGATGAACGTTTGCATACTTAGCATTAATGCTGTTAAATGTAAGAGTTTGATTAAAACTCTTAGAAAGGTTTTTTTTTTCTTTCTTTCCTTTAATGCCCTTTCTAGTTTCACTTTTTGAAATTGCGAAAGGAGCTGATGGTTTTGCATCTGCCTGTGGAGGAATTTTGAATCTTCTAATAGCCTTTTCTCTCTTAGTGCAATTGTTTATGTTTCTTTTCAAATCATCTCTAACACCAGCAGAGCCTCTTAGCTACTAAGCATTTTAGGCACCCAGGTGCCAACAATGAAAGAATACAAATTCAGTGAGACATTCTCCTAAAAGAATATCTAGTATTGCAATATTAAATCCAAAAATATTATTCTAGTAGCAATCTACTTTCTATTATTGAATTAAAGTAATATATTTTTTAACTTTGCTCCTATTCCATGTAGATGTTATGCATTTTTCATTTATGCACTTTTAGATTTTGTGACCTCTTTAGAGTGTACAAAGTGTAAGAGTGATAAAATTATAACTTCTTGTCTTGAGTGAATAAATGCTGATAAAGGCTATGCATATATATGTGTATTGAGGTTGTGCTACCTGTATTTTCCTGTTTTCATGTTCCTTTTGGGTGGATTTAGCTCTTGTTTTTCCAAGGTAATACTGAGGGTCTGGGCAGTAAAGACTGCTTTGGTGACACCTGTCATCTTGTAGATTTCTAATTAGAACTTCTTTTCAAAAAGATAACTTGTCTCAAATCTTTTTCCAGTCAATTAGTTAGTCTTCTCAGGCATTTTGGTGTTGCACAGCTAGTCCTGTGAACTGTAGAATGACAAGTTAGTGGTGTTCCTTTGATAAAACCATAGCCACTGTAGTGAACAGGAAGGAGACAATGGAAGGAATAGTGTGCTCATGTGATTAGTTCTATTTAGTCTTGCTGCATGTGATAGATTTTCTCGGAATATATTAATTTGTGGCTATTTTATGACTGTTACAAGTCCTGGGATATTAAGAAAGGCTGGCAATTTCAGTTTCTCCTGTGATGTCCTCTATTACTGTCTGTCACCCAAGTGTTTTTATATGTACACCACTTAATTTTTAGGTTCAATACACGTTATAAATAAAATAGATGTGCTTCCAGTATACTGATTAAAAATGATCAGAGAAAAAAAATGTAGGCCTTTAATCTTTTCTGTGAAGTAATGAAAATAACATTTTGTCTTCTTTTAATTATATTTCTTTGGAAGCACTACTTCTGATCACTGCAAATAGGTAGTGAATTTTTGCCTTTAGCTGCATGACAAGAGGAATAGCCCACTTCACATGTGGAATGCCAATGTGTTATGTGTCTGTGATGGCACAGAACTTGCATGGCCCTTTTCTTAACAGATTTCAAAGCACTTTCCAAGGCTGGTTAGGAACCCAGAAACACCACAACCAGGTAGGCCTTAGATTGCTCAGCTTCCAGAATGGAAAGACAAATGAGCGATCTTGAGACAGAAGCCAAACATCCCTTTGCATTCAGGCACCTGCTAATGCACAGACATTCCCTTTCTGCAGAACTGTTTAAACAGTTGTGTTCCATTTTAAATGGAAAATTTATGCCCACAAATACTACATGTATGCCCTCAGGCTCTCAAAATTGCATATTTATTTTCAGAATAGGCCTCTAAACATATATGAGGATAATTTGATCCTTTTCCAAGTATTACTTTTGGTTAATAAGTTATTTATATAAGTACATGGAAATAAATGAATGAGATTTATATGTTCTTAATTTACAAATCATTAAAAGTGATATCTGTTTTCGGAAAGTTTTAGTGCATATTTGGTAATTTTTGGGATTTTTATGTTGTATCTTTTGTATTCAAAGTGTATTCAAATTATTTACAGCTAAAAAGAATTAAGTTTCCTCAAATTTCAGCAGGTACTTCTGAAGTGAAATATTGCCACCAGTTTTTAGATATTTGCATTCTGTCTAGTACTGTTTCTGTTGTTTATATCTTATAGAAGGGTCTGTCTGACATTCATGGGGGAAACATCTAGCTCTTGGTTCTTGTCAAAACAGCTCCTCACAGAAAGTCTTTGCAGCTTTGCAGGAGCATTCCATGGTTGCCAGGTACTCCTACAGAAATCTTGAAGTGCAGGTGCCCCAGGGCTGCCTGCAACGCTGCTTTTGTTGAGTTTCTCTTTGATTTGGATTTTCTCCTTCCCTGAAGGTATTATGATCTTGACAGTTGCACTGTGATTTACTTATTCCCCAATATCAGACTGTCTTACTGGTATCATGAAGATCTCTATTAAGCAAGATGCAAAGCTCAGCATTTAGGTACCATGTTAGAAATGAAGTTTACAAGTGATGTTAGGACAGCCTTCCCTTTCTCCTGCACCAGGGCCTGTACTTTGCTTCTGAATATTCTTCCCACAGTTACCAAAAAGCTCCCAGATTAATCCACTCAGTCCTTTTTCTCAGGAGTTCAGGTGCACACTCCTCTTTGTGTGTTATTTTCCACCTTGTCCCTAAAGCTAGGTCAGAACACTATGCTTGCAAAATTCTTCCCATCTTTTTCTTATCCTAATCTTTATTTCTACTTTATATCTAATACCATTGCAGCCATGCTGACTCATATTTCTAGTGTCTTTAGGAGTTTAGACCTTAAGCAGAGGCGTAGATGATTTAAACATCTTTTAGTAAACTGAAACTGTTTTATTTTGGATGCTTTGTGACTATGTGTTCTTTGTTCATAACTTTGCTACAACATCATTTGTCAAACAGCCTGGACAGTCTTCCAGGACCAGTTGGGGCCTGCCAGCATCCCCTTATTAAATCTGATACAAACCCTGAGTTAAGTATATCATCCTGTCAGGTTCTCCATGCCTAGACAGACACTTCCTAATGCACATCAATAATAGGTGTGCAGCAGGGAGCCATCCTGCCTGGGCATGCTGCAGCAAGGCAGCTCCTTCTCCCTCCTGTGTTTGCTGAGCTTTCTGCTTTGCAGTGATCATAAAACACACATGTAAATGTTAACAAGCAGCAGTATCCAAACAGACCTTATTTACAGTGGTATTTTAGCAGAATGTTTCTTTTCAAGGGGAAGGATAAAGCATTAGTGGTTCTGTATTTTACCTCTGCAGGTAAAACCTGTCTAGCTTTGATGACACGTGGAGGTATTTGAACTGAATATGGGTGTTCTCTTCAAATTTAAAAACAGTTAAGAATTTTTCATTTTAATTTACCAAAAATCTGTGATGTGGTAGTTTCACACAACTGAGGACAAACTCTTAAAATAGCAATTATGTTTTACTAGAACTTAAATTTCTTTAGCGAAGGCATATTGCATTTAGGTTTTATGTAATCTAATGCAAGAATCTCCTCATTTCTCTTTTATTCATGCGGTATCAGGAATAATGTTATTTTCATTACAGATTTTAGGTGTTTGATTTAGTTAGGTACAGATCATAGATTTTTCAAGAATGGGTTATCCCCTTTTTATGCTGCATTCCAAACAGATATGCAGGATCAAATAGAGGAAGGGACTCTCCTATTCTGCTGTGTAATGAGAATTTAGACACATCAAGTATGAGCTTGTGGTCCTTCATTTAATTGGAGTGCTGTTGTCTCCTACATTATAAAAATAATGGATGAGTGTTCAGTGCTTTTTGTAAAGTTAAGAAATAAGTGCCGAATACTGGCTGGTTTATAATGGGAGATGGAAGCATCTTGTAGCTAGGTTGAATTCATGGACTGAGGCAAAGAGAGAAGATAACTTAAAATTCTAGAGTTTAGGGCCTATACTTGGAGAGAAGATAAAGGTTTGACTTTGTAACACGTGATGTTAGCAAGCCATCAAATGTCAGGTGCTGGATGGTCAGCTAGGAAATAAACTGAGAGCTGTGAAGTTCATTTTTGCTACATGTCACTCAGAGGATGTGCTGCACATTGGCTGAGGGTTGCATCCCCCTTGGTCTTCCTTTTCTTCCTCTAACATCTAAATGTCCTGCATCTTCTAATGTGCATGTGGAAAAACAGCGGGTAGCTATGAAAGCTGTGGAAGTGTTAGTACTGTTCTTTTGCTGTATGAAAAATAGATGCAACACACATTGCCGGGAAAAATAACAAAATAAACTAAAGACCATAAAAAAAATAAATTATGTAGGATAGTATGCTATAATTCATGTAGAAAGATCTACGAAATGAGTAAGAAGTCTTTGTCTCAGAAGTAATTTTTGACCTTAAAACCTTTTGTCCTTCCATGTAGAGCAAGGGCCTCTTCTTTATGCTATGAAATAGCCACACTTGACAGAGAAAGCCATTAATTCTTCATTAGTTCCAACCGCAGCATTGAGAAAAATATTAAACATGAGATGAATGCATAGGGCAGAGGATCACTGCCTTACATTGTCTCTTACATTTGGACTTGTGTTTTCTGCAACATGACTGATGGCTGTTTTTATTAGGTTCAAGCTGTGCAACTAGCAGCTTGCTGATCACTCATTCTTTTAATTTCATCTGCATGAGATGAACCTTTCTATACTCTTTTGGTTAATATGGCATATATCCTCTGCTTTGTTATTATAATGTTTCTATCATTTTAAGAAGAGCTCAGTATTTTTTTAGAGGTTGATTTGCACATTGGAAATGCAGGGTAAGGCAACATTAAGCTTAAAATTAATGGATTTGTTTATTGCAGCTTTACCTTTGTGTTACCTGAAGCAGGGCATATTTTTTTTTGTTTGTGTGGTTTTCGTTTTGAGTCCTTTCATCCACAAAGAATGGGGATTAGCCTTTAGCTAAAATAGTGCTTTCAGGCCCTTTCAGCATTCAGTAACTGTTTACTTACCCAGGTACAAATGGGTAAAAACACAGTTAAGGCTCCCAGCTGCAAGGTCAGCTACCTTTTTAAAATTCAACCTCATGAGCTCCCCTCGGCTGAGGGCTTGCTGGTATGAGCCATTAAGAGCCTGTTGCATGTAAGCTGCCCTTGTCTTACACAGGGCTGCCCACGAGCCTCTGGTTCTGTACAACACAGCCTCGCTCCGTGCCGGGCCAGGAACAAAAGCAGCTGAACTTGTGATCAATGATCATATGATCCATTTACAGGGTGCAAGCTCAGTCAAGTAGAACTAGTAAATCATTAAATATTAACTCAACACCATTCCTGCTGGGCAGAACATCACAATCTGATTTTCTCAAAGTCGCCAGTCATTACCAGCAGCCTTTCCCGGTTTAACAATGAGCTTTAAGAATCGTAAATTAATTTTAGATGTGCAAGACTCATTGCAAAGCACAGCATATAGTTAAAAGCTATAATGCAAAAAATTTATCTATTGGGCTAAATTGTATGCACACAATAAAATGACAGTAGCTCCTATGAGCTACTTTCTCCTTCAGGAGAAATCTTAAACTTACCTCAGTTCAGAACGTCTTGGAAGAACATGCTTAAATACCAAGCTAAGAAAACTAAAGCTACAAATAAGTCCTCAGCCCTGACAGAGTGGTTTCTTTATGTTTTATTTTTTCCAATTATCATGCAAACTTTTTTGCCTTTAAAAAAAATAAAAAAAAGGTAATGAATTTCATCCAACATCTAGAATCAGCATTTTTTCTT
>VZTB01005864.1:442785-507654 GCA_013397245.1 Thryothorus ludovicianus | reverse complement strand
AGTATCATTTTTTGTTTGTTTTTTTTTTTTTTTTTTTGGTTAATTTTTGTTGAAGTGAGGCTATTTCAGAAAGCAGCTACAGTGCATGGGAAAAAAAATTATTTTTTTTCCTCAGTCTTCTAATAATGTTAGTTATTTGGGTAAATGTATTTGGAGCCATATTAACTAGTGATAGATGGGCCTGCTGTTTTAGATCAATATCCAGCATTCAGAAGGAATGGGCCCCTTGTTCTGTGAAGCTGGAGAAGTCTTCTTTAAGATGAACTCACTAAAACAATTGTAAAAGTTTTTAAAACAAGCAGACTCCCTCCTGTAGATCAAAATGGAGACAAAGGGAGTAGATGCACTAATGCTACAGTATTAGAAGTAGAGAAAAAGAAGTAAAGTACATTCTACCAGATGAAAACCCAGAAGAGATGAGTACTGATGTCAAGTCTCCTGCTTGCTTTAGCTCTGTGCTTCTTTTTGTGAATGAATCTGAGCCTGAGGAAAGAGGCTCTGTAAAAGCAGTCATGGCAGAAGGGGATGATTGCCTTCTTATTTTTACTGGGAAAGACTCTTTTCTATCTCCAGGTGGATTTCTGATGCTCCTGTGTTTGTGTATGTTCATATAAAGGAGGATGAGTTTGGTTACAATTAGATATAACTTTAAAAGTATGTTCAAATGTTTAACAGGGGATTTTCCCCCTCAGATGAATATTGATGGTAAATCATTCGTACATTAAATACCATGTCTAAAGCAACCATTTCTTAATTGATTGTTTCTCTTCTGTCAAGATAGGTAAGATAACAAACAGATTGAGAAAACATCTCTTTTAACTTCCTTCAGCAACAAAAAGGAACATTTAGCATTTTGGTTTCAGAGACATGCTTTATAGGAAAAAAGAAAATAATTTTAATCTTCCCGGACCAATCTGAAAAATAGGAGCTGGAAGAAAATCCAGATGCAGAAGAATTTTACATATATAATAACATTTCAGACAACAAAATGAGATAGATGATGGCAGAGTTTTAATCAAGTTACCATCTTAACCAACCTAGAACAGGTCATTTTTCTCTTATAGTGATGTACTTGCAGTTCTGCTAAGTACAAACACCTAAATCTCTGTGTGGTAACATGGGAATAATTTGCTAAATGATGCAACAGTTTAAAGATCATGCTAATGGGAATAAAGTTAATTCCTTTCCTGTTTCAACAGGAAATTAATGAAATGGTGCTAGCACACAGGTGTCTACCAGCAGGGGAAAGGCATATATCTTCTCAAGACAAAACACATGGAAGTGAGATTGTTAAAAGGAACTGTCTTTTGGGTGCTCCTCCTGGGGAGCAATATGAAAGAGCAAATGTTAGACTGGACATTTCGCAGTTACTCTTCCTGATGATGGCACTGCAAGAAATGTTACAAATAACATTACACCCAGAAATTCAATATTTATAACTATGCAAATTGCTGAGGACATTTTTCTTTTCCTGCTCTGCTGTACTGTTCAGCACTATCAACCTGTAATCTCCTGCCTGTGGAATCAACAGGGCTTTTGACTTCAGTTTTTTGGTTTAACGTTCACTATTAGGTAAGACAGTGGAAAAGTGGAAGGTGCAGTTTTATTGCAGTAATAAAGTATTTCTGAATATTAAAATCATATCATAGATAAAGTGCCAGATTCAATTGAGGGGGGAAAAAAGCATCTTGTAGAATAAAGGTACTTTAATGGGAGAAAATAAGTGAACTCTAGATGCAACAGTTGCATTTTAAGGAACTGAGCAGTTTGTTTTTTACATAATGTTGTTGGAGCAGTTACATTGCAAAATGTAAAACTTCTGGTGCATCAGTCTGTTTCTAATAACTTAATCTAAAGTTATGAATAATAGAAAATGGATTGTGATGTGACTAGTCAAAATATGTCATCTTGGGTTTAACTTTGATACTTTATGCAGTCATAGAGATAGTATTAACAAAAAAAGTTATGCCACAAGGTGGGTGCTGAGACTGAAGTCCAATGCTAGAACTACAGAATGATATGAATAATATTTTTCTAGCATTTTTCCACAAGTTTTAGAGTAACTATAACTGGAAATATATATATTTTTAAATCTAAATATCTGAAAATATTTGCTGTAATATTTATTTGTCATTCCACACCTGAAGCTGGATAACTGCAGCAGAAGAGAGAGAGAGGTATGAAAACTGGCTCCTTTCATTTTATTTTTCATTATGGTGTCTGAGAATTTGTGGTTATAGAACAATTCACTCAGTGTTATAGAAAGTAGACATGCACATTAGATTTTCTGCTACAACCCCTATGTTCTACCTCTGTATTAATAGATAAAAGAAAAAAATCCAACAGAAGCCAAACACAACAGCAACAATAAACACAGGAAAACAGGGAAAAGCGACTCCATTAGAACAAGAGGCAATGGGCAGAGGCTGACACACAGGAAGTTCTGCCTAAATATGAGGAAGAACTTTTCTAAGGCGCAGGTGACTGAGCACTGGAATAAATTATCCAGAGGGGCTGTGGAGTCTCCCTCACTGGAGAGACTCAAAAACTGTCTGGATACTCAAATCCTGTGCCATGTGCTCTGGGCTGAGCCTGTTGGAGCAGGGAGGTGGGACCAGATGACCTTTCCACACTGATCACTTCTGTGGTTCTGTGATTTATGTAAGTACAGTGGAATAATTTTGGATCATTTTCATTTTACACAATTATTCTATGCACTTGGTTGTACTCCAAACATGAATGCAAGCAGCTCTTGAAGTTCCCCACTGTATAACACAGGCTTATATTCTCTTTCTCTTTATGTTCCTTAGTTTTGCCTCATCTGAAGTAATTGTGAGTTGTCTGCCTGTTGTAGCAGTATTGTTGCTACCCAGATTTTTATATCTGGCTATGGAAAAGAAAAATATTCCTTCCACATCCTATGGTCACCCAGTTAAGTGATCCATGCTTCTATCCATAAATTTCAGGATTCCTTTGATATTTCTAATATTATGAAATAAGAGTACATTCAGCTTCTGTGGACAGTATTACAATTCACAATGTATGTGTTACATTCTCTCATTTTATGCTTTGTCTGAAAGTGTCATCTTATTGACAAGAGGCAGATTCAGCTGCAGGTGGAAAGGATGAGACACAGATGACAAGAGGAGGGGAAGAAAGATGTGTTTCTTTAGCCCATCTTCTCTTTGATCAGTGCAAGCACTGTTGAGAACAAGGATTTCAATTCGTTTTTGTAATATAATTATCAAATATGACACATATTATTTTGTTTAAGGAGCTAGACTAGTACAAATTCAATATGGCATATGTTCAGGGAATTAAGTACCAGTGAACAGATTTTGTGTTGATAAAGTAGACAGGCTTTCATGGAGATCAGGTTTTTGCCCAGTGCTGTGTAACCTTTTTATGGGTGAGATTAAACATAGAACAATTAGATTTCAGTAGATGCATCTGATACTCTTTAGGGTATTGAGTGAGAGGGGAAATGTAAACATTAGAATTGTACTTTTTAGTGGTACAGCAGCTACTAGAACACCTTGTTTAGGTTTGGTTAAGTCTGTGGTTCTAGAAAGTTGATGGGACGCTGAAGACAGAATGGAGGGAACAAGGCAAATGATTTCTTGGAAGACTGGATGACGTGTTATGGGGAGAAATTCCAGGAAATTCTGTCTACCTTGGGCAGCCAAGGCTGTGTGAAGAGCTGGTCACAGTCTGTCAGTAGTGGCACCTCGAGCGAACAGCAGCACAGGGAGTAAGATTCAGAGTTTCCATCTACTATGGGCAGTGGATATGAGAAGAACGAGCTGTTGCAACTGAAGCTTACACACCCAGGGTAGAAAAAAAGAACAATTTTAATGGCAGCGCTGATTTGTTGGGACAGATTTCCCAGAATTGTGACAGACTGTACATAGATGGCAATTTTTTTAGACTGAGACTGGAAGTGCTCAGCGCACGTCAACTGTGTAAGTAACCATGGCAACAGCTGAAACCAAGAAAAGTTCAGGAGCCCTATAAATGAGCAGTTACCCTGTCTGACAAATAACCTTCCCCTCATCTCTGAATTGTAGTACGTCCTGAAGTTTTGCAAAGTTGGAGGAACGGTTTTTTGAGCTGAGGGATAAACTTTGTCAAGTGCTTTCTGGATTTTATGGGGACAATTAGTTAGAGCATTTCTTCAATGGGAGCATAGAAAGCCTCTTGAAGAGGCAGAACCCAACGCATTTCAGGACAGTATTCATTAGATCAATCACCTTGAGGAAGAAAACCTCATTTACCAGTATTTCATGGCCAGACTGATCTCCATACGGAGCTTGGAAAACACATTTTGAGATAAATCTGTTGCTGTTTGTTCTCTCCTCTCATTCAGGGTGAAGGTATCTTTCAAGTGGACGTTAATTATGAATAAGTTCAGCCAAAGTAATTATAAAAATTAGTTAGGTTAGCTATGTTATGCAGTTCATCTCCCACTTTTTCGGCATTTCTGATGTATAAACATGGACAAGCAGTCTCAGACAGATCTGAGTTACTTCGTGTAGGATATTATTTTAGAGTTAAGAAAACCTAAACCAAAAGCACTGGGACAGTGTTTTTTATATACCCCAGTTCTGTGTTTCTACAAAACTGGAGTTTTAACAAATTGATATAATGACTTTTCCCATAACTATTTTGATTGCCTTTTCCTTTTATAGCGTCCAGTGTTTTCATTTGGTTTTCCTTTATTTTGATTCACCAAAAACTATGTAAAAAATATACTGATGGAGTACTGCTCTTTTGTAATTTAATGCCTTTGTGTATGATTTCTTATCTCTCATGCATTCATTTGTGAAGATCCTAAAATTAATTCCTGTTCCTGTGGTTAATCATTTCCATTGGAGATTGTTTCTGTTTTCTAAGCAGATGCTTTGCAAATTACTAAGATATTGATTAATCACATCCTTTATGTCCTTAAAATTTCAGTGCTTGTATTCTGAAATCGTAAGTAAGGCCTAAATGTTCTTTCCTTAAAATTTTTAAGTGTGGCTGTTGCATTACCTTCTTGTGTCTGTCCACTGTGGAAAAAAATCTGAACACAGACACGCCTATAAAATCATCAGCTTTCAAGATAATTTTACATATTGAGAGATGGCAGCTGAAAAGACAAAAGAGACAAAGTGTGTCTTTCATACATGCTGGGCCTTCTGTCTGGTGCAGAAGTCATCATAGAAGAGTGAAATCTCACTTTACAAGTGTATGAATAGTTCACCCTGGCAGCTCTCAGGCCATGGCAGGAACTCCAGCTCTTCTAATGGGGATCCAGAAGTGAAAGCCTTCAGAAGATGATGTTCCTGCTCTTGATCCCTCCCCACCCACACACCTCAAACCATGTGAAGTTTACCTGCAGTCAGGTCATCAGCCATTCAAAGGAAGACACAAGAGACAGAAGGAGGAACAGAGGCAAACTCAGAAATTATTTTCTTTTTTTTTTTTTTTTCCCAACAATGCTGTCAGTGAGTATTTCTTATTGGGACAACAACAGCTTCATCTTTGCCTCTTCTCTGTTTCCTGTGTGTATGCTCAATTAAATATTGCTTTTCATTTATCTGGAAAAAGTCCCTTTAAAGGTTGCTATTACAGACCAGTACTCCTATTGCTATTTTATTGTCTGATG
This sequence comes from Thryothorus ludovicianus, assembly GCA_013397245.1. Classification (NCBI taxonomy): domain Eukaryota; kingdom Metazoa; phylum Chordata; class Aves; order Passeriformes; family Certhiidae; genus Thryothorus; species Thryothorus ludovicianus. The sequence goes on along the minus strand of VZTB01005864.1, from coordinate 502,007 downwards.
GCTTTGATAATCTGGACTTGTATTATTGTGATCTGGGTTTCTTTCCAGTTTGCTGCTGACTAAAAGCATTTTAAAAGCCATTGGACATTTGACAAACACAGCAAATTGCTAGGACAAACAAATTCACCAAAATTATCCATAGAAATATTAATATGGATGTCATGTTTGAGTTACTCATATGACATTTCTAACTGGAATAGTGTTTTAGTTTGCTTATTGGGGATTTTTGCTTTGTTTGTTTGTTTCTGCAGGGGTGGGGGGGAGAGTGCCATAGTTTTGTAACCTTAAGGATGATCTGAAGGAAGTAGGTTAGCTCCTACAGTAAACAGTACCCACACTGGCTTTAAAATTCAAATGTTTCATTAGAATACCTTTTCCACTGGCAGCTTTCCTTACATTCTGAAATCCTTCAAAAAAAAAAAAAAATAACCAAAACAGAAAAACCACAATAGAACATGGAGCTATCACATAAAGTTGATTTTATATTTTCCCAGTCTCAAGCTACTTAGTGCAAATAAAATTTTGTGCCAGTCAGCGTGAGATATGTTACAGCACTGTTAAAGCCCAGCCTGTTAATTACAAATGTTTTGCACTGTTGGGGTGATGCACAGATTTCTTGGAAATAGGTTTCCTTCAGCAGCATGTAGTTTTACAGTACAGTCAACAGAATGTTGCAGAATAGCAATTATGGGAATAAGGAGAATGCACAAGCTATTGGAGTGAACGCTTTAATGCTGATACATTTTTCCTGATAAAAGCAACTCACATAAGAGGATATGCAAGTTATTGTAGCAATTAGCTTTTCTTAGATGTCTATCTCTATGAAATGCTTCATGGTAGGGAGAAAAACCACAACTTTGTAGTAGAATGCAAAGTTTATTACATTTCTAGACTACATTATCCTTGTCAGCTAGATTAAAGCATTCTCCTAGTTTCTGTCCTATATTACCCTAACAAGTGAGGAAATAATGTAGTGTTGTTACAGGGAGTAGCTTATAAATTTTGACATAAGTGTGAGAGAAATCACTTGAAATGTGAGGCAACCAAGAGGAATAATTAGGAACAGCAGAATGATCTCAGTAATATGACAATAGTTTCTATAGCACCCCACAGGATTGAAATCATCAGGTTTGCTTGACCTATATCTTTAATAATACAGCTCATTGCCTTTGTATTGAAGCTAGAGGGTAGGACAAAGTATAAGCTTTATCATGTTTTAGGAGAAATTGCAAAAAGTTTATTTATTAACACAGCATGAAATGGCCCATTTCTATGATTACCAAACAGGAAAGCAAGTTGGGCCACAGTTCACCACACAGAACACTTTATAGTCAGGCTTGGCTGGCAAAAAATATTATGTAACACTCTAATAAGATAAATGGCTGCTTTGGCAGTGGAAATAACCTTCTGTTTAATTAGAAAATAAGAGCTGTATGGGACAATAAAAATGGTTACTGCTGCCCTCAGTCACTGTTTAATAAATATGGGAGTGCTGAAGATAATGCTAAGTGTTATTTATTTGTGTAATATCATGGACTCAGTAATTGTTCATGTTCTTGATAGTTACCCTGCATGTAGAATGAGTCTGTTTCATGTTTTCTTTGTTTAATTTTTAAAAAGGAAAGAGAATTTTTTAAAGCTGATTTTAAAAGCCAAAGACATGTTAACACTTCAGTGTTGCTGTAACCAAACTATGGGTTTTCTTAGCTCACCTTCGGGATAATTAAGCTTTGAAACTTAGTGCTTTATACCTTCCAGGCTGGATTATCTATGTCCCTTGGATATGTCTTTGAGAGAGAGCATAATTTGAATTTTCAGCTGTCCATTTAATTGTGGCTGTGTTTGGAATAAGTAGAGTCCTAAGGTCTGGTTTTAGCTTCCTTTAGAGGTTTAAGCACTAAACATGCAAATCAAGTCCAGCAAGGCACAGTGTGGAAGACTGAAGATATCAGTGAACCTTCTCCCTAAAGGGAACAGTTTTCACTAGTAAATTGAGCATCAAATTGTGCTATGTGCATATGTATCAAAAGTTTCCTTTCTCTGTAGAGCATGTTTATTGGATATGGACATTGTTCCAGGCTTCACCTCTTCAGGAACATACACATATTTATCAAACACTTGACAGAAAAGCAAAGCATGGGATGCATTTCACAATGTATTTTTAACAGGCCTGGTATCCCAGCCCTATTGCTTTTAGTCACAATCTCTCTATTTCAAATCTACATTGAGTACAGGGATTTGAAAAAGGATATCAAAGACTTTTCTTGGTTTTATCCAAAGGGATAATTCACAAGATGTTTCATCAACAAGATTTAACCCCTCCTTCCTTCCCTACTTTCCTTCCCCCCCTAAATGTGGACTGTATGTCAAGAGGCAAAACAAAACAAAACAAACCCCCTTTTCTTCACACAATTCACTTAAAGCTTTAAAATCCTCCAAAATCCCCAATCTCCCTTTGCAGTCTGGTTCCCACTCTCCAGCTTTCCTCATCTCCCTCTGAAAGAAAAAAGCTCTTCTTTAAGGGACTGATAGGTTGTAGAGCGATGCTTAGCAACAACATTCCTGTGCCTTAAGTAGCTGCAAGCCCCTAGCTGAACCCTTTGATGTGACTGTCAGGGCAGATTTATTTTGTTTTAGCACATTGTCTACTTGTCCAGATGTATCAGGAGATAAAAAGGAGTCATGTTTACACTCTTTTTGGGAGGGGGAGGAGGGGAGGAGATGTAATTAAATCGCATTTTTGATGAATCTGAGAGATCGAGATGAAGAACAGAGGAATTGGCTTGAATATAGAGGGGAAACCCATTTGCCTGCCCTGACACCTGACATTGTAGGAAGATGAAGTGTAAAGCCATAGCACAATGTGTTGATTTGCTTCTGCTGAACCCTTTAACTTTGTGTTTTTTCATGTGCTGGTCGCTCACGAGAGTCCAGAAAGGCCTATTATAGAGTAGCAGTTGTGCACCATAGAGTCTTTCCTGTGTATGTATATATTTGTCCAGGTTGAAAAAAAAAAAAAAGTAGTTTTCTCTATAATATTAATGTTATAGATCTATAATATTAGTGTTATAGATCACATATCCCAGGGACTCTGGCTGTGGTAAGTGGCTGTCAATCAAATAATTAAAGAAAAAAAAAAAAGTTGAATCTCAGTGATCTTGGATAAACAAGTGTGCAGTGTGTGGCAGGCCTTGCTGAATTCTCCAGGAGAACAAATACCACAGATAAATCCATTTTTGTTTATTTGCTTTTAACTTGCACATTTAGCAACACCACTCCGAGCTCTATTAATAACCCGCGGTGTGCAGTGACAGGTCTGATTCTGGCATTCGGTGTGCCGTGGGTATGCCCAGTGAATAACGCGCTAGTTTTAATCGGCTGTTACAGAAGTTACTCTATTTGCATTTTAAATAGGTTACACTGCAGCACCCCCTTCTGCTGACTGAACAGAGTGACAGGAGGTTTGAACTGCAATTCCCTTCCCACACGACAGAATGAAGATGCCTTGAAAGCATTTTTAACCTTCCAATTTCTTAATTCCTGTGCCTGTTAAGTAAGGAGGTCAGCACAATTTAGCGTCAGTCACTAAAGTAGTTACCTTATAGTTTTTAGGACCTAGCTTCCATTTTTTTTTTTTTTTTTGCAACATTTTCCATGCTTCCTAAAAATCTGAGGCAAGCAGAAGGTATTAGAATGAATAGCAAAGCAAAATGAGTGCTCTAGCATTGCAAACAATTATGCCTGGCCTGTGAAATGTATACAGGGCTCTGCATTCCTCTGATTATCATTGCATGTGCTGGCAAGTGATGATATTACATTACTGATTTAATTAATGGAACAGCCTTGGAAGTTCCTGTCTTAAAAAAGCAACTTAGCTTGATGATTTTGTCTTTGCTTTAGAAGAATCTCTGGGTATCAGATTGGCAAAAGGAGGTGGAGAAGTTCTGAGTTACCTTATTTCAAAAGAAAGGATTATGAAAAGTTACAGTATCATATGTAATGTACATCTGAGTTCTGCACCAGTGTTTATATGCAGTTTACATACTGTTGCTATGCCATAGCATAGCAGGAATCTCGCCAATTACTCCACTACTGCTATGTTTTGTAGTTTTGATGTAATTGGTTGAAAAATATTGCTAGGAATGACTGAAGGAAACTCGGAATTTTGTGCATTGTCAGTGTACTTCCCTTCACATTGAGTTACCCATGCTTTTGGCACCTTCTGTGGATGCTGTAATCTCCAAAAACTCCGTATTTCCCTTTCAGTCCTTCAGAACTGTTGGCCAATGAGTGAAATTCAATAAATGTCTTGTTTGGGTGTTGGTGAGGTGGGGCCTTACAAAAAGGCTGGTGTCTCCTAACGTCTCAAAATTCATTTGTGGTTCACTTCATGAGGAGCATCAAAGAACAGTTGATAATGACAACTCAAAATTCTCTATCAACAGTTGCAGAGTTCTGAGGTTTGGAGTATGGCTGGCTTATTTGTGGTTTGCTTTGTCCTTATGCTTTATCTTACTAGTGTGGGAGCCCATTGAATCCTGCACAGTGAAAATGAAAAGAAGGCATCAGTCGTGTTCTCAGAATATGGAGGTAAAGATGCTGACAGAGAAATATAAGGTAGAATGTATAAAAATTGTTTGGACTTATTTCATAAAAATTGTTTGGGTTTACTTTCACAATCTCAGATTAGGATTCCAGGCCAGCAGATTTTTCTTTGTTGTTTTATACTTCTGAGAGTCTTGTTGAGTTCTTGATTTTCATTAGTACCAACCTGAGATGAAAAAGCATTAAGAAATCTGTTTTAGGGATGAGTATGATTGAGCAACTTTGAATTTATTTTGTAGTGTGATTTGCAATGAGTTTATTCTTGTTTTAAAACCTAACATTATGTTTTACAGTGAACAGGTTTCCTGCTGGATTATATTAATGGGTATTTCTTTCATTCACTGTTGTGTGGCTAGCATGTTAAAGTGCTCCTTTAGGGACCGATTCTGTTAACTGCTGTAATGAAACATACTGAGCCACTTGAGCAGTAAGGTTTAATTTATAAAAAATGAATATGCTAGAATGTGGCATATGATTAGGGAGAGGTGGTAATAGTTACTTCCCTTCAACTCATTAAATTGAACCTGAGCTGAAAAATCTCTTGTATCCTTCAGCTTTTAAGTATGAGCAGCTGAGATACACTTTTTAAAAACAGAAGGCAAATGCTGTGCAAGAACTTCACTTTTTATCTAATGACCTTGAAAAAATATTAAGAAGATGCTAAAATTCTTGGCTTTTGAGTGATATAAGTTGAAAAAGAACAGTCTTGGAAGTCAGAAAGCCTAACGGGTGTTTTTGTGCGCTGTATGTTACAGTAGAACAAATCAATTCAGGCTCCTTAGATGCAGTCATTGCCTTGTGATTATATTTGTGTAAAGTCTTGGAGCCTTTGATCAAAGAAAGGCATTTGTGACTAGGTCTAATCCAAGCTCTTTAAGGTGTTTAACTTGCACGGGGGGGAAGAGGTTGATAACAGCTGGGATTTAAATTTAGTTTTGCTGAACTTTTGTTTTGAAAGGATTTCTATTATACACTGCTTCCTTTTCCATACAGAAGATGGATCATTGAGTAAACCTAAAAGGGAAAGAGGATATGGGAGGAAATGGGTGGGGACTTGGAATTAATCTTCTGAAGAAAAATGTTTGATCAGCGGGTAGGAGAGTATGAAATCCTCTGATGTTGACAGCAGGCAACTTTCTGACTAGTGTGTGATTGACAACTTTGATGCTCCAGTGGGGAGCGAGTGTCCAGCCGTGCTCAGGCATCCTCTGTCTGTGGGTGGTAGTGTTAATAATGTGGCAACTGGAAAGATTAATTGTGGACAAGCAGCAGGATTACGAGGAGGGCTTCACAGGTCTAAAAGGAACAGTGGTAGGAAGGCCTCTGATCTGTCAGCCCAAAAGGAAATTAGTTAGGGCAGGCTGGAGCAGGCTTAAAAAGAGAGGAGGGGGGGAGGGTAAGATGGAGTAATGGAAGAAGGGAAACATTTAGGATATTAAGGCAAAATGAAGAGGATATTGAAAAAGGTCATAAGGGGATGGGACCAATGTTCCTGAAAGACCTTAATATACTACGTCCTCTTACAGTGCTTGCAGAGTTCAGCTTGTTTTGCAGAGAACTGCAAAGTGATTTTTGTAGTGGTTAGAGCGGCCCCATTAAGTAATACCTGTTAATTGTTTCCAAACAAGTGTGAGAATAAACTCAAATTAAGGATTTTCAAGGATGTGTAAATGCAAAATACATAGCAAAGAGTTTTCTTAAGCTGTTTCTGAAGTTACTAACTGCTGTATGTTTTACTTCCCACCCTTTTTGGTAGAAGTAGAGATTTTGCCAATAAATTCTGTGTTACCATTAAGGAGGCCATTCATCATGCTTACTAATGTTATTAATCAAGATACACCACAGTACTCTTAAAATGAGATCATTTTGATAAATCATGTATGACATGAAAAGACTTTATTCCTTTTAAGTGCAATTTAGACTGTAATTTTTTTCCTCATTTATGATTCATGGGAGAAACATGGATAAAATTCCCTTGCACATTTACACCTTATCTTCAGTAATAATTCAAAACTGCTCTTAGATGAAAATTCAAGGGCTGATTCACCAAAGCTGAATGCCAGCTCATTATTTTCTGGCATTCAGTAGTCCAAAAATAATGTCCATACATTAGGTGCTTTTCACAATAGTTGAATTTGGCTGCACACCAGACATATCGATTACACTCAATTAAGCCTAAATGCATAAGAATTATCTGATGTTCATTTGCATTTTTGATCCCTACTTTCAACCTTGCAATTTAACATTAAGTGAAAACCAAAAGGTAAAGTAAATTCAAGTGAGAAGTGATAATCTCTCTTATAAGAGAATAAGGGAATGCTTTGAATCTTAAGTTCTGCCACTTCTGTTAAATGAGAAAATATTCTCTTTCCTTTCTTGTTAAAGGTTATTAAAATTGGATGGCCAAACAAAATATAAGATCACTGTTCTCCTTGTTGTCCTAATATTACAATAATTTGGCTGCTTTATTAGTAACACCACATTTGAAAATAAAATGGTAAAGTATCTGGAATGAATATTTGCTAAGGCAAAAATCACACTCTTGATTAGAGCTGAAACACTTGTATTATTGATTAGATTTATAAGTGTCAGAAGTGGGTTTTTTGTTTACTCCTTTGTTTAGAGATATAAAAATGAAATATCTAGTAGACAGAAGATTTAGATAGCAGAGTCATTTGAATTTTACTTTCTCAAACCATGATTCAGAGAGGATTGGCTTGTCTGAGTTCGCCCTTTGCTTCCTTCAACAGCTGAGATATTTTAAGGAACTTTTGTGGTTGCCAAAAATAGCATAGCATTTTTATTTTTGAATCTTTGGTCTCTACAAATTTGTTTTGATGCAGCAGAGGTACAGTATGTCCTGATACTACACATGATGTTCTCTTACTATCCAATCCAAGTATTGCATTTTTTATTCCTTGAAAAGTGGAATTCAGGGATTAAACAAATTAGCTTTTTTTTTTGTTGTTTAGTCTAACTAGATTCCTCCACTCTTGAGAGCTAGTTGTTGGTGTGTGGCTGACAATTTTCTTTTAAATGGGTTATTTTTTTTCCCGTTCTTTAAAGTGACTCTAATTTATGCTGGAGTTTTAGCAAAGACAACTGCTAACTCATGGCTGTGTCTGCTTGGCTGTGAAGTACGGAAATGGGAAAATCCCATTCCATCAAGAACAGCCTCCTTTCCTGGTAGGGATGCTGTGCCACCTCTTGGTTTTCCAGACCAGTCCAGTGTGTTGAGGTGTGTGACAAAGTCCAGGCAGCCCATTTGAACCCTCTGGGGAGGGGAGAGCCAGGCTGGCTGTACTCTGCCGTATGGAGTGCTCCACTCAGGGCCTGCTTTTGCATATTTTCCAGTCTCTTTATCCCCTCTTTCATGCTTCATCCTGGTTGGTTTTTTTTTGTTTTTTTTTCCCCTCACTTCGTCCCAAGTTCATAGAAAAGCAAATATATTTCAATTAAAGTTGTTCAAACCTGACCATTCCCTAGGATGGAAAACTTAAAGATTTGGTGTATTGTTGCTTTCAAATTTAGTTTTTCATGTTTTGTTGTGTTTTCTTTTGGTTGATTATGTTTCTTCCTGCACCATCTTCTACAATGTCTGTAATTTTGATGAAAATGCTTTGCAAATCTGGTAGTCTTTTTACAGTGCATTTAGTATAAAATACAACAATTTGGACAAAACACACAGGTTAATATGAAGAGAGGTACCTCTGTTTAGCAAATTTTGATTATTTGCATAACAAGGGGGCTGTGAGTAGTCTAACTTTATTTGTCTTGTAAGTCTTAAACCACATATGATATACTGCAAAACTTGGATGACTTCAAGGTTTGCAAAACTGCAAGCTTCTTCTGTAATAATATGGTTAGAATTTCTTTGCTGAGTTATTTTGTGACCTGTTCCTGTTAAATTGAAGCTACCAACCAGTTTAAACAGCTTTTGTCAAAGCTATTTGTATGTATAGTTACTTTCCACTGCAAGAAGAACTTCTGATGCATATGTCACCAATACTTGAAGGCATAACTGGCACATGTCAATGCTGTCACTGTCACAATATTCCTGTGAATATTAAGAGTAATGCAATCTATACAAATCTCTTTGGAAAATAGCTTAGGGCCAAATGTCAGTATGTGGTAGGGAAAACAAATAGTTGTATTTCTGCTGGTGCACAGGCTTCCTCAGAAACGTGATTTGGAACTTGAACCGTGTTTGTGCAAAACAATCCTAACCCTGGATGATATTCCATAGAATTAAAGTTGCTCTAACTGAATGCTTAGCTCAAAGGTAATGAAAACTGTTCTATATTTGACAGGGAATTATATACTGTATATAAAATAACAGAAAAACACCAATAAACAAACCCTTCTGTTCTTGCATTTCCTAAAATTGGAAATAAAGCTAAATTGCCCCTTCACTCCAATATCCTTTTTAGAAGCTCTTGAATTTTGCTCACTCAGTGGTATATTGCTGAAATGGCGAAGTGTCTTCCAGTAATTTTAGGAAAAGCTATCATCAAGCTGTCAACAGTCTAAATTGAGATTAAAAGTACCAAAGAGAAACCTTCACTATTACCAGAGTCCCAAATAAGTACACTTGAATAGGCAGATAACATCTAGAGTGTACAGTATGAGACCACTTATTCTTCCAGTTTTTTGAGTGATTTACAACAGGGATGAAGTCTGATGCTAAATAGTGACGTTTTTCTCCTTTTCTTACCCAGAACTACTCAACCCAAAGGAAACATGTAGCCGTGAACAGATGCCTGTTCTTGGAATTAGTTTCAAATGTCACATAGCTAGATGTAAGGGGTTTCTATCTCTCCCTCTTATGTGTTATGTTCCCTTGGCTCATATTGGTCACCAGAGAGATTTCCAATAATTCATAGTCCAGAGTAGATTGAGCTGCAGGTTTGCAGTTCACCAAATCAAGGTATTATTCATTCTGGCTGCAGGTGAGAGTTATGTCTGTAGCAATATGTCTCTGAACAGGAGGTTCCCTGAAAAGGGTTCATTATCACCAGTGAGTCAGGATATTCTCTATTTTTATTTGGATCCTAAAAGTAGCATCCTTGCTGTTTAGGCCAACTTGTCTCTGTTAAGTTCTATAAAGATGTTTGTTTTGATTCATGATACATCTTCATGGTGTGACCTGATTTTTCCTAGGGACAAAAATGGGATTGTTACTATGGTCTGACATAGAAAATGATGGCTGGTCTCCACAAGCAAAATCTTAGTATGCTAATCTAGTCAGTCACCTCTTAACATTTTATGTACCATCATTTAGGAGTCCAACAGCCACAACAAGGAAGATCTCTAGTTACAGCGTTTGACAAACCATTATCATGATTAACTTCCATTTTTACAGATTTCTGACTACTGTTCTCAGGTTTGGTCTGCTAATTATAATTTGAATTAGTATTTATGCTTTTTCTTTCACAAAACACTGTAGCCCTATTTTATACTTTTATATTAACCAGAGGTTGGAGACCTGAGGGTTCATAAATTTTGAGGAGGTGTTCAATTATAAAGTAAGATTGAGGTGGATTCCTTTGATTGACTTTAGCAGCTTAGAAGTCAATATATCATTAGGGAACAAACTGCACAGAAGATAGCAATTGTTTTCTCAGGACTTCCTTTAGTGAATTGTCATGAGATTCAAGAAATAGCTTAGCTTTTGTATTTTTCTCTTTGTTTGCCTTAGTTTTTCTACTAGAAATTATCATGTAACTTTCAGTGAATGCTGTCCTTTGTGTCTTCTATTTAAACACATCATCTTTTTGTTTCTGTTGAAATGGGTAGATTGTAAATAGTCCAGAACAAACTCTGAAACTGGACATATCACTACCATGTCACCAACCTAAGTTAAACTTAAATTTAAAAACTGACAATGATTCATGTTCATCAACAAAATACTGTATTTTCACATCTTCTCCTAACAATGCAACAATGATGTTGTGTAACTTAAAAGCAAGATGGTAAATGTGGCTTGTTTTAGCTTTATATTTTTTTCATATCTTTTTCCTTCAGCTGAAACATCCAATGGAATGAAGTCTAGTTGATTGTAAACCAAAGCTCTTCAATCTAATCTTTTAAAATTGGAATAATAGGATCTTGAAACTTATTATGGAGAAAGCTCCTTCTCCCTTAACATTTTGCTTTTAAGGGTTCAGAGCAAGTCCTCTTGGGTACTTATTTTAAATGTTTATTGTTAACAATTCTATGTACTTGTGGACTTTCTTTGCATTTTAGGCACTGTAATGTTTAATAGATCCCTTCATTTAGCTCACAGGGCAGTGGAAGGAGAAAATACATTTTTTTTAGATTTCAAAAGTACAGTATCTTACTCCAACTTTCTATTTTCTGTCTCCTTTCTTTCATGTGGACTCACTCATAACTTCCTTTAGGTAAATATTAATCTGTTTCACCAAGAGCAAAATTTTTAACATTGCCTAAGGATTTTCCTGACAAAGATGGTAATCTTTTTTAAGCTGTCTGCAGTACGAAAATATTCATTTAGTAAATGACACCTAATGTCATTGTGTTAAGTCTTGTGAGTACAACAACCTTGAGGGATCCAAGCAGCCTTAACAAGGCCAGATGAGCCCATGGTGGCTGTAATGGGCCCATGGTGGCTGTAATGGGCCCATGGTGGCTGCAATGGGCCCATGGTGGCTGTAATGGGCCCATGGTGGCTGCAATGGGCCCATGGTGGCTGTAATGAGCCCATGGTGGCTGTAATGAGCCCATGGTGGCTGTAACTCCCTGCAGCTGTAGCCGCATGGCAGCGCCCATCCTGCAGGTGCATCCGCTTTGCCCGGTCACTGCCCAGCCCTCAGAGCCCTGACAGGGTTTGTTTTGTCTCCCAGGCCTCCAGCGCTGCTGCCTCTGCCTCTCCAGAGATGCACTACACGCCTCTGCCGTCGGGATCCAGAGACCTCACCAATCACAGAGGTACGAGCTGCGTTTTATTGTTTCGCTGTGTGAGCTGCTGAGAGGTGTTCAGCTTTGCTCTAAGGCCTTCTCTGTGTTAGTTACTGCTGCATTTCACTTTGCAGAGATCACCCTGCCTTTCAAGCACCGTATGAGAAAACCATACCTGTCAAGACTGCAGATTTTAACTCATATTAAATAGGATTTACAGGTAGTCTACCGGGAAAGCAAATAAATCTATGGATAATAACGCTCAGTGATTTTTGTGTGTGAGAGAGAGAAAAATGTAAAGAGATTAGAGTACTTAAACATTGCTAAGTAGATGATTACATGCAGCACTGGTAATTTTGAGAGAATTTGTAAACTTTCTAATATTTTTAAAATTGGAGCTTTTTGGCAGTTAAGAAATTTAGGACTATAATTTTGGAACACATTTTCATTGCAATAAAAAGGGATTCTTCTCTGTTTTTCAACATTAAAGGTGGATCAGTTTTCAATTTCCTTTTTCATCAATGCTTAGAACTTAGAAAAGCACCTTGGGCAAATTCACAAATTCCTTCTGCATACCTATGAAACAAAAAATTCGGGGTAGAGGTGAAAACTGAAGCAGTTGGGAAGGGTGTATTCCAAGCTTTTTCACTTTTTTCCAAAAGAAGAAATTTGTAAAGCTTGCAACACTTTTTCAGCTTAAAACCAGAGCAACAATCCCTCTTGTTTATTTCCCACATTACCCCTTGTTTCTATATGGATCGTGTGAACCATTTGTGTAGAGGCCGGTTTTGTTTAGGATACCAGGATCAAAGTCAACCTGATATTTATGAATTGATGGTAGCTTAATTTTAATGTGCGTTCAAATTCTGCAGCACTTCAGAGGATGGAAGCAGCTTTAGTACAATTCCATATTACTTGAAACCTTCTGAAAGAATCAGGCAGGTAATGCACCTGAAGAAGGATCTGTGGTTCAGGTGTGAAGGATGAGGAGAGCTGCTGATTAGAATTGAATTTGTTGCACCTGTATCATTGTTGTTGTGCTAGAGCTGAGGCTGAGTATGAAGCTACATCCTGGCCTTGGGGCACTGCAAGTCAGATGTCCTAGAAGTGCTGTGTGTGCATTGTATTTTGGTTCTGAGCTTGTATGGAAACTGATACTCTTTAAAGAGAAAGGACCAACCAAAATCTTGAATTTGAGCACACACCTGGACTTCAGAGATTAAAAAAAACTCTTCCCCAAAAAAGCCTGCAGCCCTTCCTCTGGACTCGCCCTCCTCTGCCATTCCCAAGATAAGTAGCTTTGATTTTCAGATAAGCATGTTGTCCTTGAGGTTGGATTTCTGCTGCTGTATTAAATGGCTAGGGTCTGCTAACACAATAAATAGAATGACAGAATCTTGAAAAATACGTGTGTTCTATAAAATACTTTAAAAGTACCCTTAAAAGCCAGGTATCTTCAGATTTTTTTTTTATTTGGATGAGAGTATATTAGAAGAGTGGCTTCGTGGCTGATTTTGTTATCTAACTTGGCAGAAGAAGTGCCAGTAGAGTTGAGCATCCAAAGCTGTGTGCCTGCAATATTGATTGGCCCCTCCTGCCATAGAGCAGGTGTGTGGCTGCAGTAGGTGTTGCAGACACATCCAGCAGGTGTTTGTTCAGGGCAGGGGCTTGCCAGGCTCTAAGTACCCACTGTCCTCACCAGGGTTTCAGAATGCCTGCCCTCTTGCTATGAAAGGGGAAAATTATATTCCCCAAATCACCAACTTTGTACCCTTAGCAGTTCACGTAATTTTTATTACTTCTGTCTTTACTCTTCATGGAAATATTCTGCTCTGTATGCTAAATATGCTGCAAATTTCCTTGTGATTAAGCACAGCTATAAATAAAGTGAATAGAGAATAGAGTGTCATCCAAAAAAGGGCAAAATTGGTCCTTAAAGAGACATTGTTAGCATGATTCAATAAGTTTATATGTATATATTTATTCACAAAGAAATAATTAAGGACGCCTTCCAAAATTCCAGGTGTTGGAAGAACCAATTCCAAGCTTAGAACAACCTGCTGGCAAGGCCCATTAACTCAATCAACTTCTTTTATACAAAGAAAATTTTGAAGTTCACTAGCCCATAAAAGATTAATTGCAGTCAATAGAAAAAATCTCCAAGGAAAGAAAGAAATATTTAAGCATGCTATTTTAGGTTTTGAATATTTTCAATTTTTTTCCTTCACGGAATGCTTTCAGAGTTGTAAAGTAGAATTGAATCAGCTGTTGCATATGTAAATATTGGCAGTTCTCAGTGCATTCTGGAATGAAGAATGCTGTAAGTTTGTGAGTGTTATTTGTCCCTGGAGAAACTTGTTTACCAGAATCCTGAAGTCTGGCAAATGGTTTGGTGCAGCTGTAAATTGATTTTTAGGGGACTGGGAGGGGGAGCAGGAGCAAGCTGGATGTATTTGATTGGTACAGTTTCACTTGGACAGTTCTCACTCTATTTAGCTATGATTTTTTACAGGGAGAACAAAAACATATAATTATGTGTGAGTTTCACCGTGTGTCTTACAGCTTTTGTGTTCATGCATGCAATATATATTATATAATTTCCAGTCAGGATCTGGTCCTTTAGGCAGGCTCCATATTTTGTGCAGACAAGTTCAGGGATGGTGAAAATCCCACTCTCCCTTTCAAAGCCCACAGAAACAGCATGTGACAGTGTGATGCCAGCCTGGAATGATCACTGCAAATACTGTACTGAGTGTTATGATGCTCGAGTATTTAAGTATCAGAAGAGAGAAGTAAATATTGCATCATGTTTTTAAGCTTGGGAAAGTTGTTTTCCCTGGTATTACAGTGTTGCTTTGACCCTTTTTCTAAGTTGAACCTTACCTCTGTTCATTGTTCGTATTTTTCAGTGAAGAATCTCCAGGGCTTCTATTTAGATTTTGGGCATCTGACAGCAATATGACTCGATTCTTTATGTGATCTAATTGCTATTTCGTTAGACAAGGCTTCCAAAGTGGCAATTTTATAGCTGTCTGTACTTTTGTTTTGATTCCAAACAATGACCTTAAACTTCTAAGGGTCTTTCCTTGGTCTTTGTTAAAGTGGGATTTTGTATTTTACTTTATATGGATTTTGAACCCAATGATTTATTACTGTCAAGTTTGTGCTCCTAGTTAAAAGAACTCAGTTCGAAGACACAGCTTCCTGTCCTACAAAGTGGATTTTTGTTTCTATATTCTATACGTTGCTTGTATTGTTCTAGCTTTCAAATTTTCTGGTGAAATAAAACATATATGCCCCACATTCCTGTCAGCTTTTTAAAATCAATCTTTAAGGGAAAAAAAAAAGTCAAACAAAAGAGTTGCTTATTGCTGTTTTTGAATAAAAATAGCCATGCTCCCAATACACAAAAGTGATGAAATGTAGTGGCTTTTAGAAGAAATTGGTCAAAAAATTTTGGGATTTACCTCATTTTTTTTAATGGTTTGTGTATATGGCCCAGGTACCCTTCTGTTCCTTATTGATAATTTATTAACTGGGTACTCATCTTAAAATAGAAACTTCAATTCTTAACATAGTTGACATTGCTGAAAAAGAATTTTTAAAGTCAATTTGTAAGGATAATTTGTCTAGTGTGTGGAAAAAGGTCTCTCACTCTTTGCCCCACTGAGGTTATATATTTGTTTTTTTAATAGTGGCATCCTTACTAAGGATGTGCCTTTATGTGCAAGCATTCAAACTCAAATTGCCTTCTAAAAAGAACAGTGCTTTCCAGTTGATGGGGAATATAGTAATTTATCATTCTATCTCTTCAGAAGCAATATCACTAAATCATGGCTATCATGAAAATCTGTTTTACCCATACAAAAACATGTGCTGGATGCCTTTTGTATAAACAGTCATTTTATAACATTGTCTATTACCTGATTTACTTGAAAACATATTAATTTGCCAAAGCCATTTGGTTTCCAGTAACAATTTACAGATGACTCCTCCTTTTCTTGTGCTCTTGTTTCTGGGAAAACCCAGTGGTGAGTCTACCCCATAGCTTACTGGTAAAAGGAAGAAGAAGCAATTTCCATTAAAAACTAAGCCTGTATTTATGTAAGCAGTTTTTAGAACCTTAGCTTGGATTTGGGCCAAGGTTTAATAGTTCTAATCTATTATAACTTGTAAAAACTTTGTGAACAAATCCACTGTCCTGTTTTGGTGTTCATACACCAAAGTTAATTATTCAAGTGTTCTGGTATGAGCAGTCATTACATTGCCTTATGTTTGAATGATGAGTGCCCAAATGAAAAATTGGTATTTATTCTGCCAATATGTTTCAATCAACTGACAGGTGTGTTTTCTTATTTTGTGATCTTATATTGAAATTTATCAACTGCAGTCAAATCCCATGCCCAGAAATCCAAGAACAGGATATTCTGAAGCTTCTTATTAACCTTCTAAAGGTAATTTTATAGGGCCTTTTTGAACAAAGGAAGTGAGAGCTTCCTTTTGCTCTGTTTGTCTGACAGTGCTGTGCTGAAGGCTTCTTTTGGAATGAAAATTTTTCCAAACTTTCCCATTCTTAAGCAAACAATTGTATGTAGACATTTCATGTGTTAGAGAGAGACCTGAACTTGCAAGGTTTCCTTCTTCTGTGATCATTGTGCTGTGCTGTTCTCAGAGTATTTGTGTGGTAAATTGTCACCAATGACTCATGTCAAAATTCTTTCTGACTGATTTTTAGGGCATTCCACACAGAAAACCAGCTAGCAGCTTTGTAGGAGCTTAGATAAGTGCTAAATAAGATAGAAGTGGGCTGCAGAATGCACAAGGGTTTAGCCATCCAGTTGAGCAGGAATTCACAATCCAGTACATGTCAAAGGATGTATACTACTTTCAAAATTTGGTGTTGAAGGAAAAAAGCAGAAGTTTTGGAGAGCCAGAGGGAGTAGTATAATTAAAGTGATTATCCTCCAAGGATTTACCTGTTCTGTCTCAATTTGTTCAGCCTGATCATGCTTTATAAATATTCTTAGGTTCATGTGGAACTAAAATGTCTATCAATCTTTGCAGATTTTGATCTAGAGTTTTAATATAATACTTCAAAATAATTGAAGTGAAATGATAAAATTGACACACACCTCTTGATAACAAATGTTAATACACAAAGTTCTTGTTTTGCACATGCATTGTGAAAAGCTGAACTGCCTTTAAATCACAGACATAAAAAGAAAAGGAAATTGGTTTACAAAAAACTTACTTCCAGAAAGATAAGTATCCTGTTTATATTATCATTGCGGTCCTCTCTGTTGTTGTTATTGACACAGTTGTTAGGTACTCATTGTGTTTTCAAGCCAGAGGCTTATTTAGAGTTTGAAATTGATTGCTGGGGAAGTTGCAAAGCAATTTATGTAGCAACTTATCATAATTAGTTAGTTTTCTTAATGTGAACTGCACTTTATGCTCGTCAATTGATTTTTCTGTGTATATGCATAAGGCATATGTATATGCATTATATTCTGTCAAAAAAACCCAAACCCCAAAAAGACTATGGTTATTACCTTATCATTCAGTTAACAAAGTGGATCCATATATACATATAAGACGTATTTGCTTTAACTTGTTTAATAACTAAGAATAGGATGAATAAGAAAATTCCTAGCAGATGTACTATGTGAAAGTTCTGCTTCAGGCAGAACAACAGTGAGATATTTTCTTTATTGTTTTATATAAAGTGTCCTTTGAAATACTTCAATTTTAACCTGCATTATGTTGTGGTGTGTCCTACCACTGTCACTGAAGGCTTCTTAGGTCAGGATCTTCTCATCATGAGATGAATAACCTTAAAACAAACAAACAAAAAGTTCTCAATAGCATGGAGCAGAGAAGATCATATTTTCCAGGGAAGGAACACTCAAAATAAGCTGTGACATTTCCTATTAGTGCCAGGAAACATGTCCCAACAGTGAGATGTGATGTGGTCATGACTTAGCCTCAAGGGGAGTGGGTGGAAGTCCTCTTCTTTTGACACTCTGAGAGAATGCTAAAAGGAGTCTGTTATTTTAAAAAAAAATCCCATGTGGTTGTTTGCCTGTATGAAGTGAGAAACTGGGTTCTAGTTCCTTGGTTTTAGTTTGGAAAATAGACATTAATGGAAGCTCAAGACACATGAGAGAAGCATGGAAAGCAAAGTGATGGTATAGATGAGAAAGCTTGGTTGAGAAAAGATTCTGTTTTCTGGTCTTAGTTCCCTTTAGCTAAGGGGATGTGAAAGAAAAAATAATCCATCAGAGGTTAGTTGGGGTCTTGTAGTCCAGATGTGTGAGAAGGTAATGTCAGGAACTTAGGGTTCTGGTGCAAGGTGTTCGTGGTGCAGCTGGGAGGAAGTGGAGCAGGTTTCTCTCACTGGATGGCTCCTGCTGATGCCCTAGGCTCCCCAGGCCTTACACCAGGAGATGAGGTGAATGGCACTGGCTCATTTCTGTTTATTCAGTGGTGCACCCGGTTTCTTAGCTCTGACGGTGTTTTTTTCCCTTCTAAGGTGAATTCCAGTTTGCTGCTTTCTCAGTATTTCTGATGTGTTTGCTTTGTGGGCAGAAGGATAGGTATGAGGAATGAGTGGAACAAAGTAGGTGAGGAGAAATGCTAGAAGGCACCATACTCCAGTGAAATGCTTCTAGCTGATAACTGAAGTCCACCTGTATTAGTGTTTGCCAAGTCTGCAAATGCATTAGGCTTCTCTCCCAGTTTTGTGAACTGACACGCGGTCAAAAATTTTGCCTTTCAAATGAACTGAGATGCCCAATACCCACACATGTGATCAACTCAGCACTCAGCTGTGGACTGGTTTCTTGCTGGGCAGTCATGAAAGAGCAGGTTAAGGTGGGTCTCATGTAGTCCCTTTCCTGAGCCCTATTTTAATTGTTTATTTATTCTGTTTGGAATGAAACTGCCACCAATAGCTGTGCCGTTTGTGGACCGATTTACCTCACTTGCTCAGTTGAGATAATTTCTGCCAGCATCTCCATGTTTCTCTGTAAAGCACAATGACTTTCCCAAATGTGGAATAAATTGTAGCTGGATTTGAGTGTGACCTTGACTAATATGGTTCAAGAAATAAATTTTCTGGGTCATTGGATTCATATTCTTGACACTTACAGGGTCAACAGTTTTTTGTCTGTGTATACAAGGAATGTTGGATGTGAATCAGGATACTGTAGATTATTATGACTTCAGCATAAAAATGTATTGTTATCTTTTTGTATATTGCAGTGATGGGAGCAACTAGTCATGTGGAAGTAGGCTGGGGTAAATGAGGTGGGGATGATATATAAAGTGATGTGCAGTTTTGTGTAAAGTCTTTCTTGATGGCCAGAAAAGTTAAGATTTGGTTTTAAATGACAGCATATTTAAATTTGTGAGCCTTCTCTGTGTTCTGTGGTTTGAAACTGAACCCAAGGGATGTGACTGAGCTGACCAGAAGTAACTTCTAAGAGGATCACTTCCTGGTGTGCTATGTCTCTGTGGGAATAAAATATGTGTGTTTCTCTGCAAGAAAATTTTAAAAGAGAAAAATAGAGTAATTAAGTGGTTAATCAAATTCAGATCAAAATATTATTAAATATCTCAGATGTTGAGCACAAAATTCCCATTCTGCATATAATGGGATTTTATAGTCTAAGACTCAGGCAGACTTTCATAATCATCAGTGTTTTCTTCCCGAATATTATAGAGACTTTCATTTTTTCACAGTGCGTATTCCCCGATTTGACTGTTGAAGACTTGATCGTTTTCCATATTTTTGTCAGTCTGAGGTTTTTCATTGTAACTTTTTCCATATTTCCCAAGACTAGCAGTCTAGGCCCAAGTCACCCATACAAGTGTCACATCAGAGGGAATGTGATTAATGAGGAAAAAAACCGTAACTTCGTATTTTTGGTAGACTAGAGAGTGTCTGATATTTCACAACATAGCTCATTTTGTCAAGCTGGCAATAAGAAACCATAAGAATGCAGGGTGACTAAAAAAGTGGCAGAAATATATAGAAATATATATGGCTTCTCTAAGTGGAAACCTGGGATCCAAACCCAAATGCCTACCTAAAATCTTCTTTGGATATGTGGGAGAGCTAATGATGCAGTTTGCAAACAACTGACAATTTAAAAAAAACCAAAAAAATCTAGTAAATTTGGCACTTGGCCTTATAATTTTTTACAATAAAGAATTCCAGTCATCAGCCACAGTATTACAGCTCTTCCAAGGAAATTGGGTTCAAAGCACACCAGTGCTGTGCAAATACAGTCTCCTGAGAGATCCCCATGTTTAGTTAGCACTCTAGTCAAGCCTGTTTTTGCAGGAGTCCTCCAATTTTATAATTCAGGCATTTTTATGGCCTCATTGGAACAAATAAACAAACATCTGGAATCATGTGGTATATTTAATTAAAAACTTTTTGTTTGGCCAGAAATAGTAAAATCATGAAAAATTGCCTGTCTCCAAGCTCAGAAAGGCCAAATGGTGAAGCTGTTGGCTACAGACAGTTTTACAATGTATTGAAATTCATAGATATGCACACCTGCTGCAAGACTCCCCCTTTTTTTTGATTCATAACCATTAATGAGTGTTTAGTGCACAGATTGTAGCCCTTGTTTAAACGGAAATTTACTGTTTTTAATAACATATAGACACGTGTTGATATATTCCATACAGCCTGTACTGTTTTGTAGTACACAGACAGGATAAAGCTTTATATTATGGGTTAAAGGGAGAGAAAAAAAAAGTCTTTATGGTGCATGTTCCATTTGAATATTTTTCTCATATGAGCATGTTTTAATTCCAGAGTCAGTAAATACCTGCCCCATGCTAAGGGTCTGTGTAGCAAATGTTGGAAATGTGAAGGATGGTGTTTTCTCATTAAAATTAGTCTGTAATGAAAGTGTACATTTTCATTGTTGCATTGAATGTATTTTTGAGGAAATTTTCAAGAGACTCTTGCTTTTGCAGGTAAAACTGCATGATGTCATCTGAGATATTACTATATAGTCACAAAATATTTTACAGACCAGGTTCGTAATTTATGAAAACTAATTTGTCTATTGGGCTGCAGTCTATTTGAGATATACAAATATAGGCCTTTGAACGTATGGGACACAGAATTTTATTTTTGTGTTTGTATATCTCAGTTTTTAAATAGCTGACCCTTCTATTGAGAAAATGACCTTTATACAGAAAGTAGTACTGCATCTGAATATTGTTCACTGTTCTTCATATTTCTCATGATTAAAATAATGTAGCCATTCCATTTTGAGCTGTGTTTCTCTGAGAATTTAGACTTTTTAGCAGGACAGGATGGATGGAATACTTGCGTGGCTTTGGCCACTGCCCTAGAGTTGGTGTTACTGACCTGGATGAAGGGGATGTGGGTGTCATCTGCAAAAGCACTGATTTCCACATAATCAAGACATGTAGAGAAGCCTGTTTTGAAAAATGGGGGAGAGGAGAAATTTCCCCTGCAGTCAAAGGGCAGCCATCTGCATAACAGCAGTGAAACTATTTTATCCCCTTGTGTGTTTGTTCTTTATAGCATGCACATCTTGCTCTAACATCTAAACGTCTTTCAAACTGTGAGCAGTCAAAAAGATGCAATGTATTTTGCATTTCATTGTTTAGAGTGTGTGCTGTGCTAGAAGTGGGTGAAGGGTCCTTTTAAAAATTTGGTTTTTGGAAAGGGGTAACTTTGTAGGATTTCATTGCATGATCTTATGCAAGGGAAAGCTGTCAACTTCTTACAGGATATGAATATCTGTATTCATGATCTAATGATATATTTACTGATCAAAGTTCTTGAAGAACTCTGAAAGCAGAGCTCTGAAAGCAAATGATAAGTAGGTTGATGACTTCCTTTTTTTCTTGTTTTGTGATATTTTTGTAGTCTGTTAATAACCTCGTTGTGAGAAAAGTAAATGATAGGAAGCCCCATGACATCCTTCACTAACTTCTTAAACAGAGAGATCACACCTGGGGAGAAGAAAGGGAGGAGACAGAGAGGTAAATAATAAGTATAAACAAATGCAATTGTTTTATGTCCCTTACCAAACAGTGGATGGCTGATGATTTTTTTTTTGTTGATATTCATTTTGTTACCTTTTACAGTCTGAGGTATCCTGAAAATTGTTTCTATTTACACAGAATGAATTTCTGTTATGGTATGATTGACAACACTGATATGTTTTGTAAGACCCTTTTTGTCTATGACTCTAAAGTGCTTTGTAAACCTAGGCAACCACCTGAAAGGGCCCCCACCTGTGGCTGCATAAAACTGAAATAAAGAATGGAAAATAACCCATTGAGTATTCACTTTCCCACCCACTGAGTGCAAAATGCAATGTAGTGCAATTTTAGTACTTGCGTGCCACTGGGGAAAATAGACTCCTAAAATCACATAGTGAAGCATTGGAAAAATTCAGTGAATTTGTGCTAAGCGCTGTGTTATAAAACCTAAGGAACCGTAGGCTTTGCTTCTCAAGTGAAACAGATTTGTATTGCAGTTCTGTTAGAATGCCTCCAATTGCAATGATGATATTTAGCACAGTAGGCTGAAAAAATGTAAGGCTGGTGAATACGAGTCATTTCACAGGAATGCTTAAAGAGAGGGGGGAAGCAACCTTCTGATGTCTACTTAAAGACCAAACAAGAAAGACTGCAATCTCTGATTTGGTTTTTTTTACTTTTGCTCAGTGTCAGAAAGAGCACACGGCCCAGGTTGCCTCTTTCAAAACCATTTCTGTTACCAGACATGGCTTCTCACATCTCATAGAGAGCCAGATTAGCCTCCATGTCTCGCCTGAGAGGAGTTAGAGTGCCAAAATGCTGCCAAATTTGCTGGGCTACCACACCACTGTGCTGGGTTCCCCACAGTAACTTGGCCTCCTCTGCACCCGCTGCTGCAGAGGCAGAGATTGCAGTAGCTTCAGTCAGTTGTGGTTAGAAAAACTGCATCTACCCCAGCTGTACCTTTCCTCACAGGACAGAGGCAACTTCTGGATGGGTTTTTTTGCTGAACTGTGAGTGGGAGCAGCCAGGCTTAACAGTAAATTTTATTTTCATGAAATAAAAGTAGCGGGCTCAATGGAAATAATCCCCTGGGCCCCAATGGAAGAATTAGAATCTGTCTTAAAGCCAAGAGGTTGGCAAACATCCCCTCCACACACACCAAACAGACCAAATGCACACTTCCATCCCTCCCAAATCCACATAATTTATTAATTTGGCAGATTGTGTCTGTCTTAAAGATAATGAGTGATAAATTTCATGGGGGCAAAAAAAAAAAAGCAACTTAGAATAAATAGATTAAATATAAGCTATTACATCATTCAGAAGCAATTTGGTGCTGTCAAAT
The DNA here is from genome assembly GCA_013397245.1 of Thryothorus ludovicianus. Lineage (NCBI taxonomy): Eukaryota > Metazoa > Chordata > Aves > Passeriformes > Certhiidae > Thryothorus > Thryothorus ludovicianus. The sequence goes on along the minus strand of VZTB01005864.1, from coordinate 479,095 downwards.
GCCAGTCGTTCCTGATGTAAGGTACGTGATATGTCAAGAAAAAGAAATACCAGGTGAAATTACAGTAAGGTAAAAAGGAGATATGTAGACATCCACTCAGCTGAAAGCTGTGGGTATGAAGTTCACCTCTGCCCTGTAATCTCACGCTAGGTAACAATGGCAGTAGAAGTGTGGAGGATAGCTTTGGAAGGAGTTCCTTTGCTGTTGTTTCCTCTTCACTTTTGTTCCACTGTCAATATAAAAAAATAATTCCTTAACCAGAATGAGTTCAGTAGTAAAGCAAAAGAGAAGCTGTCAGCTAAATTAATTTTTTTGTGTTGAAAAATCTGTTTCTTCTTAAGGAGTATAATGGCTTTATTCAAAAGAGAATGAGATGAAATAGAACGTAATGAGAATATTATGAGAAGAATTAGAACATCAGGAGATGCCACAAAGGAGAGTGAGTTTGACATATTGTTAATGTCTGTTAATTCTTTTATCTTGCCAACCCGTAGTAAAAGTTTGTTTGGGTTTTTTTCCCTGCTCTCTGTGTGTTTAGGGAAGATAACTCTTCAGATGAAATTTCTGGATTAAATGAACTAGTTAAAATAGTTTACAGGATTTGGACATGGCATTCATTTAGGAGATGTAGGAACAATAATTCAGGAATTCAGCCAGAAGTTGTTCCCACAAGAAGCTAAAACATAGACTGCAGTTTAGCAAATAAATTAAGAAAATATGCAAATAACTGGTATGTTTTGCAGAGTAAAAAGCAAATTTCAGAGAGTTCTGGAAGTGACTTTGTCAGTGAGAATAGATGCCAGCTTGCTGTGGTTGATATGGTACCTGGGAATGCACTGAGTGGAAGATGTGTGTAGGAAAAGGAATGTTTCTTTTGCAAGCAGGAATGCACTTGTAACCTCAAAATCATCCATCCTGAATGGAGGCAGGATTTTCCTGACAGATTGATATTTAGGATCTAAAATGTATGGGGTTTTTTTAGTGAACATACCACCTAAAGGAGCTACAGTGTTTCACCAGGGAGTTGAGCCTTACTCTGTCATTCTGTTTTTCAGTAGCACAGGCAGAAAGGGAAAGCCTTGGTACTGCTGCTCTGAGGTTCTGAGAGTTGTTCAGGATTTATTCTCACGTGTGTGAGAGAGCAGATGTAGAGCTATTCTGCAACAGTTTTAGAAGATGCTAGTTTCTAAGAGATCAAAAAGCTCTGCATCACTTCAATCCCACTTAGAGAATTTGGGAAGGCAAAGAGCATCTGATTCCTAAAATCAGGTCTTGGCAGTAGGAACCTAGTTTTAAAATCTGTATAACTATTGAAGCTTATGCAATATGAGTTATTTAAAATTGCAATAGAATTGTTCTGATAACACTGAATGTTAATGGGACCTTCTTCAGAAAATGCTTTTAAATAAATAAAGGTGCAAGAGCAAGTTCAGATCTTTGAAGTTCAAACTACCTTTCATTGGAAGTGTTTTATAAGTATGGTGATGGGGCAAAGAATGAAATGAAAAGCAAAAGCCAAAATATGAATTGTTTTATGTACTTTTAAGTAAATGAAGTAGCACATTTCTTACCTGAAGTTTTTACTTGTTTTCTTAGTTTTTTCTTCCTGGATTTGAAAGAATTTTCTAAACTTCTAAAGTTTAAACTAGTTAATATCAGCTTGTAAGTACTTTGAACTGCCCTAATTTATGACTTTTGAGATAAATCTATTTTTTTTTCAAATACTATGATGTTATTTCCTAATAAAAAAAGATATCTGACTCCTGTTGTCCATTCCCAAGTCTCATAAGCTTAATAGAAAAGATTTTTCAGTCAGTCTAAAGAAGGGTTTCTCTGATGTGTAGGTTAGAAATACTGTGTTGGAAGCAACTACGTTAGTGCAGGAGGAGAATCTCTAGGTAATTTCTCCCTGTGGCTGTAGTTAAACCTGCACAGATTATGGGGAGGAAATCCATACACATGCAAGACATCTCTATGCCTTAAAACAACTGCCTGCAGGTGTTTTAGCCATGCACATGTGGCTGGATATACGATGAGGCTTTTCAGATTTTCAGCCAAGCCTTCACTTGCAGGGTAATGAAATGTTGAGGGAGAGGGAAACAAGATACATATCCATGTAGAGGTTATGATGTCATATGTGGTGAGTTATTGCTGTTTTGATACTTCTCATAAATTCATTCCAAATCAATCACTAAGCCATATTTCTGTAGTATTAATTTAAAATCCTGGAGAATGTGAAGTTGTGCGTAGGCACACGTGTCATACGCTCTCTGTAACAGTCAGCCATTGTCTCTGAGCTGAGGGAAGCACCTTCACCTACTCACTGAGCTACAGCTAGATTCCTCATGGTGGTGTTCAGGCATCTTGGAAACAAATTGAGGTCAGTGTGGAAAGATCTAAAATTCACTTTCCTATAGGCAAAACACATCAACTGGGCATAGATTTTTTTTTTTGTTTGTTTTTTTTTGTTTGAGTATCACAATGCTCAAATGTTAGACAATACGTCAGTTTGGTAGCACATCCTAAAGCCTAGCCCCAAGCACTTTAAAAGTTTGTTGAGAGTAACAGGAGAGTAGCTTGGAGAATTATTTCCTCCTAAGTATGAACTTTACCTGTAGTGCCAATTTATAGATACTACAGTGCCTTTCTACATATACTGGCTTTGTGTTTTTTGATCTGGTTTGCCAAGCTCTACACAGCAACCGAATGAACAGAAGCATATGGGTGAATTCTGTCCAAGATATATGCAAACTTTCTGCTGCTTTTGTGAAGTAGTTTAAATGTTTTGATAGATCATCATCAGTACTACTATTTTGGTGAGTCTTGATTTGAAAATAGACTTGGAGTTGCTTAAGAATTGTTTGATAAGATTTAACCTCTCTAATGAGAGCTTGATAGATAACATGTTTAAATTAGAAGGGGAAGGGGGGCAGTGTGAAATAGATCATGTTGTAATTTCAGTAATCACATGCACTGAAATATGTCATTGAAAAGATACTTAAGAACCTTAAATCTTAGGATGCCTGTCAGATTTCTTTTAGTCTATGAACAATGACAATCATAATTTGACGGTGAAATACGGTCAGAGCTTCTGTCTCCTTGACAATCACTCCAATATTTAGACAAAAAAGCACATTCTTACAGATTTCATTAGTCAACTTGTGCTTTTACCTTTTCCCTCATGTAACTCTAATACTCTGAGAAGCCTAGACGAGCAGAATTGAGTGTTTTCTCTTACCAGCATGAAAGAAATTACATGTGAGTATAAAAAGCCAGAGGAACTCTAAGGTCAATCACATAGATTGTTTGAAAAACCCAGGAAATATTAAGGTTGCACTTGAGTTTCTGTTTACTCTTGAGCCATGTTAGAACCTCCTGTGACTTGTTGAGCAGTTGAATTAAGATTTTTAATTTAATTTTTTCATATGCAGTTGCCATGATGCTTCACACATGATAAAAAAACGACCAAAATTTAAGAACACTGGAAAAGTCCTGAAGAGCTGCTTTGGGTAACAAATTGGGGGAGTGAGGAGATTCTGATTAACAAAGCAATCTGCATTTATGAAATATCTTTTATGTAGATTGTCTCTGGGCACCTACAATGCACTAGTCTATGGAGCTTGGCTAAGCAAGCGAATAAGCTTGAAAGAGTGGGGATTTTGGAAGCAGAGAAGGAAGGGAGCTTGATCTAATGTCATAAGGCAGGGAGCTTTAGAGCCTTGGGGCACAATTAACAAAGGGTCTGGCACCTGCCGTCTCCAGTCTTTGCATTTGTTTAGAGAAAGATTTAGTAATTCTGCACATGGGATGTGTTTCCTTTTCTTGTCTTCATCCCATTGTGAGTCAGAATCTATCTGAATATTTGTGGTAATAACAAGTTGTAAGCATCCTTGGCTCAGGTGAGCACAATAGGCGAGGGTTACTTAGTGAAGCTCACGAGAGACTTTCCTTCTCTTTTGTCCTCTTGAGTCCTCCCCCCTACACCACTTTTTTCTTCTCAAACAGCAGGAAGGTGGTTCTAAGAGGTGAGGAAAAAACAGAGGAATTTATGTTGCTTTTACAGCAGGATTATTGCAGGCCTCAAGAAGTTTAATTTTATTTATATAGTCTCATCTGTTATTGATGTAAATGGCATTTCTATTGAAAAGTCAGTGTTTGATACTGAAACACAAGAAGAATTTTAATGAATATGCTAATTTGGAGAAAAGTTGAGGATTCTACTATGTGTCCTCTACTGTCCCTGAGGATGCTATGATTTCTACTTATGAATGTATAAAAGGGAGCATTTTTCTCTTACAGTTGTATTGTCATCTTTTTTGGGAATACTGAAGTGTTTTATGGGCCCTTTGTCAAGCATAGCAAGAAGTTATGTATGGCCCAATGCATTTACTTAGTTAAATGGGCGAGGCAGACAGTGAATAAAAGATAGGAAAAAAAATATTGTTTTCCTTACATTCATATTTGAGAAGATGAGGCAGAAAGCACCGCATACAGTGGTTTAGCCAAAATGTTTGTGGCACTGTATGGTTTTAAGTATCTCATTTCTTGGATTGCAGATTTAATAACTAGAATACCCTTTCAAATTATAGTTTTCACATCAGAGGCTTACATGCTTCCTAGATAATTGTCATGATATGTCCTTTATCACCACTATCCACAAAGTTTTCTTTCACATCATCAGGGATCAGTTCTCCTGTCTAGATCATTCTGACCTTGCCCTTATCTCTCATCTCCTATTTTTGAAATCTATCGATATATTTGTGTAATTTTTCAGTCTTCCCATAAAAAGAGCATAGTTAAGCTTGGCCAGAAACACTGTACAGTCATTGAAGCCTACACAGTTTAATAAAAAAGGTGTAAATCTTGATATACAAATCTCATGAACTACAAAATTAACTAGAGAAACAGGTGAGGGGAAATGTAGAGTGGCAGGTGAGAATTAGCAGTGCTGGATATCAACTTCCTGAGCACATCAAGGAACCTTCAGTGCAGATAAACTATGATTTTTGAAGGTTAGAGGTTAGTTTCTTCTGAATCATAAGATCTTTCTTGGAGACTCTCATCTGTAATGGATTGTTGGGGGTGTTTCGGTGCTGTAAAATTTGCATTTTAATAAATTATTTTTGTTTGCATATAAGATGCTTTGTCATTAAAAAGACTTTTACTAACAGATTCCTTTTTTGGAACAGTTTTTGCTTTTAGCAATTGCAAAACATACTTTCTGGAAAGAGCAATACTTTAATATTTAGCCTGTTCAAACTCTTTGCTTTCTAAAGGTATTGTAAAGACACTGACAGCAGCCCAGCTCAGCTTTAATGGACACATGATTAGCAAGCCAAGGGCTTTTTCATCAAGGCACAAGTTTTTATCCTGTCCAGTAAGCCCAAAAATAGACATGATGTAAACTATAGTTTTCTGAGTTGTCCACAAAATTAGGTGTTATGTGATCGCTTCTGGTGCTGTGTCATTCCTTTGCTGAAACTGATGCTATTGTGGCTACACACTGCTATAGCATAACAGCTGTTTATCAAAATATTCATGAAAATTTTCTGTGACAGGAGAAATGGGCATGCTTGTAATACTGTTTCCATGGAAAAAGATGCATGGGCTTAGATTTAGTCAAAATTATGGCATACTGTTCTAAACTTGACAGAACTAGTTCAGCACATAATCCATAATAAAATAGGAACTGTGGTATTTAAACGCTAATTCAGTGCATATCAGTTTGTATGCAAAGACTCTGTATAAGATATTGCAAAACAGGTTTTTTTAGCTACCAAGGCTATGGCATGTGTCCCAGTCCTGGGATATGAGTAAAGTCTTTATCTGGGCTCCAAGCTGCGGTTCCATGGTTTGCTCTCTCTGCCCAGTATAACAAATAGTGGATGTTGCATGCATTTTTGATTGATGAGGTATTGAGGAGGATTTGGAAATCTGAAAACTCATATTATTATAAAGATTATGGAATAGTGGGAAATGGAGCCAGGAATGTACCTATAATTTAGGGTAAAGAGTAATAATGAGTGCCCATAAAAATAAATAACCATGATGTTAAATAGACTGCAGATCATTTGCACCTTGAGGCTTTTCTCAGATTTTGTGCCAGTAAAGAAATGTGGTAATAAGCCCTCATGTATTTAGGCAAAAGAGTTTCTTATGCATGAATTTTATTTAGGCAATTTGAATAATCCCAGAAATATTTAGGAGCATGAAGGGGACAAAAGAAGGAAGATGAAGGCAGAAACATAAAAAGTCTGCACTATTTGGAAGAAGTGCTTTATGTTTAGATTATTCTTGATCATACTTTTTTTCTTTTATTGCTTCTGACTCTTTCATGGCTGATAATGCTGTTCTGAAGTTGTAATTTCAGTTCTGTTCAGTGAGAAATCCTTTTTGATCACTGTAGACATGCAAAATGAAGCTGTGTGATCGCTGGCCAATTCTTATAACAATCTTAAATGTTCTTTCCTAGTTTGTCCTCATCAGTCAAAAAGAAAAATGCTTCATATATTTCTTCCTTCAGGGACATGGTATTGCATGGAGGTTCTAGAGCTACAGAGTGGAGGGCAGCTTTTCCTATACCTGCAAGTGTAAGAGAAAGTGTAAGACAAGCTTTCATTACTGAGAATTTAAAAGTGTCTTACTCATTGCTTCTGCTTTATCACAGAACACTTCTTCAGATAAATATTACTACTCTGATGATTTTTGAATAACATTTGTGCCTGTCAGTATTTATTCACAGCCCATGTTGTAATCAGATTTGTTCATAATGTCTGTGTGTGATAATCAACACTGGAACCATGTTTTGCAGCTTCCTTTCTTTTCACAAAGTTTCATAGAAATTGTTAGTTATATGTTTAACATTGCAGATCAGTGATTTCCCTCTTACAGATTGGGCAGATTCAGGCAGTTTGCAAATCACTTGGTTGTCATAATTTTGTGTAAGTTTTTTTTGGACATCTTTCCTCTCTGACTAAATTTATTGAGCTACAAGTAAAGGAAATTTGGAAAGCAACACATTTTTAGTAAAATGTTGTTAGTTCAGTGAGAGGTGGAATGGTCAACAGCTTTCTCCATACTTCAAGTTCCCAAAGCAAAAAGGAAATTTATACTCTCTACTGAGATATAAACTAGTTTATTTTCAGTCATTTATCTGAAAAGTTGATGCTCACCATAATAATTCATCAAACATTTTTTGTGAAGTATATCTGGCAAGGCTTCCTGGCATCAGCCTTTGAAATCCTGAGTTCTTGCATCCTCTGGGAACAGAGTGACTCTCTCTTCTTATTGCACATCTGGAAGGAATGTTGCTGCCTTTTTGTTTCATCAGGGACAGATTGCTAGGATAACAATTTAACCTCTCTAAACTGTTTCTAGTATCTTTGGATTTGTGAATACAAAAGAGGTAAAGTGATATAATTTATAAACTATATTCATATTTCACTTTTTAATTTCAAATAATACAGTAATAATTATTTCATACAAATAACTATATTGGTACTTTCCTGGGCTTTCCATGAGGAATGAGAGGCTAAATTCTGTTGCCACACATGTGATGTGTGTTAACTCCATTATCTTATTTAATCTCATCAGACGCTCTGGTTAAACAAAACGCAGACACCTACTTTTGTTGTATGTAGCTGTTCTTTTTCATGATCTAGAGAGCACTTCAGACAAAAAAAAAAACCTGTGAATTTACAACTTGTTACTGGCAAGCTTCTATTAGGTAAAGTTTCCACCTAATATCCTAATGTTCAATCCTACAGTTTATCTGAATGACAAGACAAGCTTTATTTCCTAGTTACAAAAATAGGGTTATGAATGTTTATGCCTAATTATCTAAACTTTTTGTTTCACTTGAAAAGATTTGAATTCAGTTTACTAAGGCAAACATCCTTATTTAAAAGCCAATCCCTCTTATTGAGACTCATTTTTTGTTTAATAGGAAAATTACGTTACTTACCCTAATTCAACAAAATCTCTGAACTGTCACCCAGATTCCATTATGTGCTTTTGTCTTTTGCTGAATATGGATGATTTTAAACATATGCCTAAAAGACTTATTGAATGAGAAACTCTTGGAACAGGGGTTAATGCTGTTTGCAAGCTTTATGTTACTAAAAATCTAGAAAAGATTGAATTTGGTTTAATATTTCAATGAAAAATGGTATAAGGCAGAATGCCAACAGGAGATGCATTAATAATCCATAAACCTGTGGTAGCCAACTAATTTGGGACATTATAGGAAATCTTGGCTTTATGCTGCCAATATTTCTAACATGAGTTTCCATCAATAAGTGCAGGAAATACTAAACTGAGTTATTAATCTGCAAGGAAGAAACTAAAATTTAGAGAGATCTGATTTCTGTTCAGGAAGAACTTTTCTTTTAGGTATTAAATTTCAATCCAGTGTATTTAAAAAAACAAAAAAGGTTCTATATTGTTACTCTGAAATTCTGCAAAATGTTTTCGCATTACTAATTAGTGGCAGAATGTCAGAAATCTTTCATTAGGGAGTGTCTTTTTCCTTCCATTTCTGCCACATCTCTCTATTTGTGACTGGAAGCCTTTGCATAATGATTGAATGTGTATTTACTGTTATAACTAATACTAAGTATCATGATGAATGTACTTGCTGAATTACCCAGCTCCCTGCTTGCCTTGCAGTTTTCAGAAAACATTACATTATTTGGTAGAAATTTCTTCTGTGTGAAATCTCATTAGAAGCTTGCTGATAGAAGCATAGATTGGAGTACGAATTGATAATTTTTAAAAAATATTCCTATATAGTTTTATCAATTTTGTCCTTGGGCTTCCATCTTGCCATAGCAAAGTTTTCTTTCAGTGGATTCTGCAATGCTAATCTCCTTGGAATTTAGTGATTGTCATGCCCAAAGTAGATATTAAGTGTGACATTCCAGAAAGGATTATCACCTTCTATCACCCAGCTAAGCAGGAGCTATGACTAGCACTTTTCTTTTCCAAGAAAGAATGGACAGATGAGGCATTTGTAGTTTCAAGTCTTGCTGCAACCATCACCATTGGAAAGTGAGGAGGAAATTTCTGTCAACATGTGCAGGCAGCAGAACAGAGATACCTGCAGGGGTGGGTTGTGTGCTTTCCAGCATTTGTATTCACAACAAATGAATGGGTCAAGTGTGAGAAAGGCTGGTGTTTATTACTGGTGGCTTATGATCTTGATCTGAACATAACTTGTCAAGGAAATAATATGCCCTTCTCAGCTTGATCTGAAATAGCAACATCTAGGGCAAGGATACTGTGATACATTTCGCTGTGAGTGTGACAGTGCTTATTCCAGGAAGCTCATAGAGTTTTATGGTTTCCAGCAGGGGTACCCAAACGATGCCTCCAGCTGCAGGTGGCCTGCTAGATGGATTTGTCCATCCTCTGCTGTGTTTCTGGCTGCTCCCTTCCTCAGGACCCCTCCAGTGCTGGCAGTGGGTGTGCTGCAGCCCTGGATTGTTCTGGCAGTGACAGCCTGTTCCTGGCTGGTCTTCTTCCCATGAGTCCTCCATGAATGGGCAAAGGCTTGGCTGTGTAAATGTGCTATAATGTTAACACTTAAGGTCTGGACCTGCTGCTCACATCCAGATCAGCTTACCATGCTGTGAATGTGCTGTGGGTCTGCTTGCTCCACAGAGAACTTCATCAAGCTGGAGCTAACTGCTGCGTGGAAAAGCCAGGTACTCTGCTGCTTTGGATTTAGGAAGAGAATGAAAGCTGAACTTTCTAGGAATGCATTTATTGTCCCCATTTGCCATTTTGAAAAGGTAGTGTTGGAAATTATCAAAACCATTCAAGTTTTATTTATAGTAGATCTTAGGGCATTCAATGCAGTTATATCAAGGTGAGTAGCATTAAGAATGCAAATAATGAAGATTTAAAACAATCAAATCAATAAATGATAAAAGTTGAACTTGGAACAAAAACTTCGTAAATTTATATAAAAATTTGACCAGTTCTCTTGATAAAGATTTTTTTTCAAAAATTGCAGAATTATAATCAAAACATTTGAAGGAATCTTTCTCAATCTTGCAAATTTTGGTGGCTTTCCTCTCTCCCCCCATAGGTGTCTGTTAATCTCAGAGGTTTTTGTGGTCTAAGCTATTAACAGTTCCGTTGTGCAGTTCATTCTGTCATTCATTACTCAGGATTTTTAGAGAACTGATGCAGGGGTTGATAAGCCATCAAATATTGGCAAAAGGTACAATAGATATTTCAGTAAAGGTAACTTTTTAACAGCAAACATGAAAAAAAAATGATCAAGTCCTACATTTCACTAATTATTTTTTCCACTTTCAAATAATGAGGCCTACAAAAGATCCAATGTATTGAGCATTTCAAAAAAATACTCAAAAGTGTAACACAGTGTCCTGATTTTGGCTGAAATAGAGTTAATTTTCTTCCTAGTAGCTGGTTCAGTGCTGTGTTTTGGTTTTAGTATGAGAATAATGTTGATAATACACTGATATTTTAGTTGTTGCTCAGTGGTGCTTACTCTAAGGCTTTTTCAGTTTTCTCCTCTGCTGCTGAGGAGGTGCAGAAGAAGCTGGTAGAGAGCACAGCCAGGAGAGCTGAACTGGCCAAAGGGATATTTCACACCATGGAATGTCCTGCTCAGTGTAGAAACAGGGAAGAAGTTGGCTGGGAGAGGCTGACCACTGCTGGGAGTCTGCCTGGGCATCAGTCCAGAGGTTTTATTCCTCTCTTCTCTCTTCTTTTCATTACTGCTATTATTATATCTGACTTTATTTCAGTTACTAAACTGTTGTTATCTCAACCTAGTGGTTTTATGTTAATTTTTCCCCAATTCTCTTCCCCATTGCACAAAGGGGAGAGAGGGAATGGCTGTGTGGTACTTTGCTGCTGGCTGGGGTTAAACAGCAACACATGGTGTGGATACTAAAAGTTAGACTGGGTTCTGAAGCAAATGAAATAGCAAAATAAGATAAAAATGTACATTTTATAGAAGAGCATCAATACAAATATTGATCTCCTGTCTATATTCTAGTAATTGCTGAGGTGAACACATCTTGCCATTTGGATTACAGCCTTCATGGGCATGCTGTGATCACTGAAACAGGGTAATGACTTAATCTCCCTGAGGAATTATCCCACTGCATTCTACTGAGAGTTGTTAGGTGTTTACCCACATGGCATGCACTGTGAAATTCAAACTGGGGATGAAAGAGATGTGATTCAATCCTCTACTACATTCTGCTGGATGCAATTCCCAGAACAACAGTACACACAAAGCTAGTAGTAAGATAACTTCAGTCCAATTGTGATATTATGTGCTTCCTGCTAGAATGCTTGGATATCATTAAGATGAACAAGGACTGAGTGTGAATTGGCTATTGAATTCTTAACTTGGATCCAAAGGAAAAGTTGAAATAGATGATGGGAACATGAGTGGATCATCTTGAGAAATCCCAGATGCTCTCTAAATCTGCTGCACTCTTGTCCATATGCCTATTTCAATATTTCTAATGCCAAAGTAGTGCAAGCAACACTTTTAGTTATGGACCCCTTAGATTTTCCCCAAAACCTTTTCTCTTGATGGCATTTGCTTAGTCCACTCCTGTAACTCTGCTTCTCTCTTTGTCTCTGCCAAATCCCATGCTAATTCTGTCTTTTATCACTTGGCATCCTAATCTTAAATGCAAGATTTGAGTGATGCTAGGACCTTCCTAAGATTTATTTTTTTTTATTATGGGGAGCATTATTTGTGGGGACATAGGAGTACCAAACAGGCTGAAAATAATATTGACAGCAATGCAAGCTAAAATTTTAGGACAAAGTGAATGGTGTAAACAGACTCACAGAGACCACCTCCCAGGTTTCTGAGTTAGAAATTGCTCCACCCTATAAAGTGCATGTTTGTGTCATGACACCTATTGATAATATGCAAGAGTAAATAGGAAAATTAAAAGTTTAAAATATAATAGGAGAAGAAAATAAAAGTGTGTGAGTTGGAGATTGGACGTATGTAACCCTTGCTTTACCATCTGTAAATGGAGATCCCAATGTTCTAACAACTGGAGTAACTTGTTTGAGAAGTAGCTGTAGCCTGTTAGGAGTTCAATATGTGGTAATGAAAATAGTCAGATGTCTAGAAAAATTGTCTTTGCAGAAATAGAAGAGTTAAAGATACTTGTTTTGTCTCTGCTAGAGACAAGAAGAGCATTGGTTGGATGGGAGGCAGTGCATCTGAGAATAATTAAGTACTGCATATATGAGCAGGAGCACAGAAGAATCATCCACATCTTTCAGTACTGATGGATAGCTGAACAGTAGAATGGAATGAGTAAAATAAAAATGATATCCAGAAACAGATGGTGAGTAACTGAAAAAGAAAATAAAGCAGGGCCTACCAGACAGAACTCTTGAAGAAAGGTGAAAATAGTTCGTATCACTGGCCAAGAAAGAATCTGTAACTGTCTAATGAAAGGAGACAGAATTATCACTGGGATGGCTGTCTATAGTATGTAAAATGAGGAGATGGAAGGAAACTGAGTGATGTCAAGGCAGAAGCTGAGTACTGGGAAAAGCTGCAGTGTTATTACCTGGAGAAAAGCCTTCAAATTTGGTTACAGAAACTTTACATTGAAATGGACTTCTGCCATCAAAGGCCAATAAGTAAGAAGAGGGAATTCAGAGCTGACCACTTAAATGCCTGAGACATTACAGGGATTTGAGAAATTAGTTATAGTTACTATCTGGCTAAGCAGTGCAAAGAAACAGAAATACCTTTGCCAATCCATAGAAATGCAATAAATGTTGTTGAAAATACTAAGAGGAAAGTTCTTTTCGCCTTTGTTGCAATTTACTGAACCTTCACCAAATACTTTTTCTTTTTTAAAAAAAATTAATTGAAAGTTCACTCAGGTTATTCGAGGTGCATTTGGAATTTTTAGATGTCATCAATTGTATATGAATAGAAGGTTTAGTATTAGCCATCATCTATATTAGAAATATTGGCATGAAAAAATTAATACAAGCTCTATACCAAAGCTTATTTTTGTACATTTAGGTAAGGGTGGAAGTTTTGTGCTTGGTTATGGTGAAGTTTTTGTGGCTTTTTTTTTCTGCATAGAATTAGAGCTCTTTTTATTCCTCATCAGTATCTTTAGTTATCTGAAGGGAGGGTGTTGAAATGATGGAGCCAGGCTCTGCTCAGTGGTGCTGAGCAACAGGACAAGAGGCAACAGGCAGAAAGTGATACACAGGAAATTCCGCCTGAACATGAGGAAAAACTTCTTTACTGTGCAGGTGACCAAGCACTGGAACAGATTGCCCAGAGAGGCTGTGGATCTCCCTCACAGGAAATATTCAAGAACTTTCTGGACACAATCCTGTGCCATGTGCCCTGGGATGGCCCTGCCTGAGCAGGGGGCTTGGGCTGGATGGTCCCATGTGCTTCCTTCAAACCTGACCCATTCTGTGAGACTGAGATTATCATCTTTGCCTTCCGATTTTTCCAGTCTTTTTAAATTTATCCTTAATAACCATGAAACACTAAGAAAATATTGAGTTACCAAAGGATATTACAATTTCTGTCATGCCTATTTCTAACTTTCTCATTTGTCTCTATGAAAATGGAAATAAAGGGATTAAAAAGAAACTTAAACCCCTAAAATCAAATTCCAACTAAAACCAAACAGAACACTCCCCGGCTCATGATCCAAAGGCTTCTTTGGAAAACTCAGGACTTCTAATTGCCCATCCACAAACGGATCTAAAGCTGTATATCTGGTAAAAATGCAGTAAAAATGCATTTTTTTAATGTCTTTTTCTATATTTTTGACATCTGAGTTCTATTCTGCTGTTGCCAGTGTGTTTTCAGCTGTGCCAAAAGTGAGCTGATCTGTGTTTCCTTTGTAACATCAAAACGAAGACATTTATCATTAAGATTTATCATGGGACAGCCAACCAGATGGTTTGGTGTTTTAAAGGTGAACTGTTTCAGTCTTTTTTAGCTCATGTGCTCTTTCAGTTATAGAAAACTGTATCAGCTGCTCACTGTAAAGGCTTTTTTCTTTTCCTTCTCCTTTTTAGTAATGCAAAAAACATTAATATGTGGCATGGATTGCCATTTTAGAAAGGAAACCGAGTCATAAGCAATTCTACTGATTGCATTCCAATTATAATGTGACCTCCCGTTGCTTTGCATTGAAGCAGCATTCATTTCAGACACATGCTGATAAACAACATGCACAATAAATGACCCTTTAGAAGGGGCAATTGCAAGACTCAAGTTTGGAATTTTTGCTCATACCAAAGGCATTTCTTTTGCCAAGTCTGTAGCATTAGGCCAGAAGGAATGCATTTCATTATACAGAGACCAGACTTACTGGGAACAGAGCCTTGTGAGCCTTGAAATGTTTTCATTCAAACTATATTCAGATTTCAAGTCACTAACGATTATGATATAGACTAGCCAGTGTAAGGCACTGAGGAGACAAATGAAAGTCTGTACTCTTCTCTCTTTTCTTGCTGAAGTTTGGGAAATCTTTAGCTGTTTGTGTGTTTTGGTTCTTACTGCCAAGGAAGATGAGGATGCTTATTTGACCCTGAGTTGTAAATCAGTCTGGAAAGCTGAAGAGGAGACTTTCCCATGAAAGGCCTCGTACTCGCCAGTGCTTGTCAAAGTGGAAGTGTCCTGGCAGTATCTTTGCCTAGATCATTTTGATACTTTGGATTCTGGAAACAGCACAGAGACAAGAGGAGAAGCAGGTATCTCTTCCCTTGCATCTGAATTACTTTAGGGAATTTTCAGAGTTTATGCAGAATATGAAAAGGAACTAAGGCAAGGTTTACAACAACAATACCTTTTATTAGACCAAATGATGTTTAACTCTTTGGACACATATGCCCTCTTTAGGTCTTTTTTCAGCCACAAAACATACCTGTTTGATCATCTAATAAAAATGAATGAAACACACCAGGGCTAGGAGGAACAGCAAGCCTGAAGAATGGCACATCTGCCCAAAAACTTGTCCATCTCTTTTTTTTCTCCATTAGTTACTCTAATTAAATTTATCACTTCCTGCTACAAACGATATTTGACCTAGAACATTACACTTGTCTCCACAACCACGCTGCTGTTGGAACAGGTAATGGTGGCGCGTAAGCGAAAGAACAAATCAGATTCTTTCTCCTGCTTCTTCTGCCCTGAATTTCACCTGATTCATTGTTCCCTAATTTTCTTATCTTATTCTGGTGTGCTCAATGCTCTAATGTATGCAATTTATCAGCCTTGCAATATATCCTAGACACACTTCGCAGTGAAAATGGGATTGTTGGCTTGGGTGGCTCCTTGTATTCAATGGTCTAGACTAGAAATTAAGGAAAGTATGAAGGCCCAAATGGTGTCTAAACTGAGATATATGTGGCCTTAAGGTGTTCCTTCTTTTTTTATGTCCAACAATTGAATTTATAGAACCTTGAGAAGTGGCATCAGACAATGAAAATAATTTGGCAGCCGACAAATTTGTAGTGTCTTTATGTGTGGTACTGGTTTGTTTGGGGGTTTTTTTACATTATTTACTTTCAGAATTGAGACTCTGTAGTTCAATTAAAACCAGTATCATTATTAGTAAAAATTAAATGAAAGAGTTATGGTAAAAAAGTTAGGTTAGTGGATCTGTTAATGTAACTGGTCACTGGAAACATGGAAAATGAGTATCAAACTTGTCTTTTCCCTGCCACCACCTCTGCTTGGAAAACAAATCAACAGCAGATTGATACACTCTGCAGTTGTCACTCTTCACTCAGCATATCCAGTCTTGGTTACTATTTGATGATAGGTAAAGACAATCCTCTGTTTTAGGCCCTGAGTAGTAGCCCTTCCAACTTCATGTCTCATGATTTTTTGTGAGGTCACTGAAGTCCATGGGATTTTCTTTACTCACTCTTGGATTTCTTGGTTCTTTCTCAGTTGGGAGCTTTTGCCATGCAAGTTTGAACTGCATTCAGGTTTATCTTTGTACTGGTCATTTCTATCCCATTGTGTTTTAAAAGTAGTTCTCTTCTTATAAGAATACTGAGTTTCAAGTCCATAAATGTTTTTATTTCAACATCTCTTTTTGACAGTATTTGTCTGGCTGTTGCTCTTAAGTATTCAAAATTATTTATTCCCCCCAAGCCCACTATTTTATTTTTTCAGATTTAAAAAAAAAAAATTTGTTGTGTAAATTGAGTCTCAGCTTGCCTATGAGACTGCAGAATTGCACACGACCTTAGACCTTATTCTATACAATCACCAGAAATTAAATCTGTTCCTAATCAAAATTACTTTAGAGCTCTCCAGACTGCTTAGGCTTTCTTATAAATTCTGTGGTCTTGGGCAGTAAAGTAAGATTGTTTGTAAAATCTGTTTCTAGATCAGAACCAGCATGAGACTGATTATTCAGGAAAAAAAAAAAGTGTATTTCTTTGTTTGAAACAAATATGGACGAAATGATAATACATTTCTGTAGGTAGACTGTGTAGCTTTTAGTAGATCAGAACATCCTCTCAATCTTAGCGTTCAAGGATCAATTATTTTCAAGGACCAATTTTTTTTTTACTCAGAAGAGTTATTGACACTTCAATGCTGTTTGCATGTGTTAAATCTCATTGGCTACCTCTTGTCTATCAGTTCTGGTTTAGTAGGTGTTTGATCTTTTAGATGAATCTTAGAATTGCAGAATATCCTGACTAGGATGGGACTATCAGGATCATTGAGTCCAGCTCCCGGCCCTGCACAGGACACCCCAAGAGTCCCACCCTGCTCCTGAGAGCAGTGTCCAAACTCTGCTCGAGCTCTGTCAGGCTGGTGCTGTGACCACTGCCCTGGGGAGCTGTTCCAGTGCCCAAACACCCTCTGGGGGAAGAACCCTCTTGTGATGGTCGTGTATCAGAGCAAGGATACAGCAATGCCTCCTGCAATATATATTGGAAGAGACTTGGGCATGCAAATAGTAATTAGGAATATTATGTTTGATGATGATATCAGGTGTATATGTGTCTAATATTTTTTAAGAACGTATCAAGTAATATTTTATTTCCAGGGATCTCTTCATTACCCCTTTGTGGCAGCTTGTATCAGTATATGTGTGTGTGAATAAAAGAAAAACGAAAAGTAAGTTAGAAGAAATAGAAAACTAATGATTCAAGAAATCACATAGCATCAGATAATTCTATTTTGAAATAATAGCAGCAGCACCCAGAGGCATAAACTCCCCAAATTGTTAGTAAAAAAACCCCTCTGATATATCCAGTGATACAGAAGCCTGAAGGCATTCTTTATTAGTGCCTAATGTTTCCTGAAAGAAACATTTTGCAGACATTAAAATATATGTTCTTGTTTAATTTTATAATCCAGTTTCTTTGACACTTATTTACTGATGCTTCATCTTACTACTTGGCTTTAATATTTGGCATTATCTTTACTGCTTTACAGCTGTGAGTATTTCAGGTTCTCTAATAGATTGCCACCTGTACTTTAAGCAAAATATTTTTATCTTGTCTTCAAGACTGCTTTTATTTTCACCTTTTCACACACGTTTTTAGGCACCTCTTTCCTACAGGCTGGTGTGGCTCAGTGGAGCAAAGGGAATGCCAGAGGAACCCATATCCACGTTTTTCAGCCAAGCCTCTAATATTTGCAGTGGCATTTGTCTTCAGCTGTAGTCCCATGACTACGTAAAGGTGGATTATTTTGTGTTTTGGCAAATTATTCCTTCTGTGCTTTTTCAGTCTTTTATCTGCTGTTGCATTTATTCAGAAGCATGTAATCTCAGATTGTTGCTTAGAAATGCAGTTGGTCGTAGCAGTCCTAGACTCATAACATTCTGTTCATCACCAAGAATTGAAGAAGCAAATTAAATGGACAGACGCTGCAAAACTGTTCCTTTTGAAGGATCAACTATTGCTTCTGTTGAATTTGACCCTATTCTAGCTTTGCCCAAAATAAGGTTCCTAAGTTTAAACTCTCTGTAGAGGATGAGTGTCTTCAGAGGTGATACTGAGCATAAGCACAGTATTCTGGCAGGCTGCACCAAGGCTTGGGATCTCACATTTCAGGGAGTTTTCTTTGGGCTGGGCTAACTGCACCAAAGAAAATATTGAGAAAGCACCAGTGTGCAGGTCTGTCTTTCTCCTCACAGTAAAATCATAATCAAAGAGAGAATTATGTAGCACTTTTTTCTTAAAAAGGGAAGAATTTGTTGTCCTGAGATTGAATTTGTGAGCACGTCTGGCAGCAAGGGAAGAAAGGAGGAGCGGTAGGAGAGTGAATGCTAAGGTTTCAGAAATTGGCATGAGTTCCTCTTTGTTTCCCATCTGGTTTAAAAAGAAGACATCTTTGAACACGATAGAAATATTCTCACCTAGCTTGTTACTCCTTCATATTATGTCAGTTCATTGACGTGAACTTCAAATTGTATGCCCACTCGCCCCTGCCCCATGGAAGATTGAGAGATAAATGCTTGTATTGTGATAAAGTTTCTGAAAATGAAGTTGATCCTGACAGAGAAGCACAATGCCACTTTTGTATGGAAAAGTCAGGGGAAAATATCATTTTAATTTAAGAGGACAACTCACTTCAGTTTAAGAATTTGATTGGCTGATGACTTTTGACAAGCAATGTCAATTCAAGAAGACTCAGATGAATGAATTCCAGAGCTCAGATCTAACAGCTGACTCCAAACTGCTGTAACTTTGTGTAGTAATGGATTGTTTTGGACTAGAGGGGAAAAAAAAACAAAAATAGAAATGGTATGTAATTATGTGGTTAACCTTAGCACTTGTGTTTTCTCTGTCTTTGCAAAGCCCGTAATTTAACAAGGTAATCAGAACAGCCAAAAGCCTCAGATTATCCTTTTTTCATCCTTATAAAAACACATCTGAATAATGATGGAACTCACTAAATTATAAAATAAAAAGTGAAGGTGGTACATTCAATTTACAGTATCATATTATTTAAAAATTGGATTGCACTTAAAAAAATCCTGTTGAATGGTTCAGCGTAACTGAATATTTTTTTCTATTCATTTGCTAGATGAAAAGAGGAACATATCCTTCTATTTTTGCAACTCAAGGCTGGATAGGTAGGAAAAAGCACTTGGATTCCTAGCACAAGTCATTTGGAATGCTGCAGTACTTCTGTGTGCCAGTCTTTGGGCTTTAATATGTACCTTATGCATACTTTTAAGTGGCACCTGTTCATTCAAGAGTTACATTTGTATAGGAAATTTGTTTTACTTGGATGTGCTTCTCTTGGTCTCTACTCCTCGTTAAATTTGACTTTGAATCCCTTGTGGTCAGTCTGTGACAGGCTAAGTAGGTGTATTTTATAGCAATCTGAGGACTAATCCAGAGGCAATCTACATCTCCAGATTTTGGCAACAGGGTGTGTTATCAGTTTCATTCCCAATACTTTTTTTTTGTACTGTTTGGTTATTCACTTTTAAAATCACGTGCTTTTTCTGCTCTATCTTTATTTGAATTGTATTATGGTTTCCTACTGGTTTGTATAAGGCAGACCCCTGGAATAGGCACATGGCCCCCTGAAGCCATGACAAAAGGCATCATGAGAGTCAAAATCCTAAAAGGTTGACTGTATTTGCTGGACAAATTTTTAATAGACTATAGGTCACTAAAGCAATGTTTCCATTTGTTATTTGTTTCTTATGGCTTTTGGGTTTCCTACCCTTTTCCCAAAACATTATATCCTCATTTAACATTCTCTCTAACCAGCTGTGACTTGGGAAACGGTTTAAAGGGAAAATTTACTGCCAGAAGGGTTCCAAAAATACAAACTGGTGAAACTATTTGAAGTAATCATCATAGCTTGAAGCTTAGGTTTTTCCTCTGAAGTGCTTTTGTGCAGGAATCTGCTGTCTTTGAATTCAATGAAGAGATTCACTATTGACCTTCTTGATTAGTCAATTGGTCTGTGTTTTTACAGAGTGGGGCTTGCAAAAATGCATTTGTTACTCGTTCTGGTATTACCAAAATTAATGAAAGGTCCTGCTTGATTTATTTGTAACATGTTATTGAAAATCTACTGCTGTCATTACTGGTTAATATACTGAATTTTCTTCTTTCTAGAAAAGTTATTTGGAATCAAGCTCTAGCTTAGGCACCAGCTTAGTGCCAGTGCTGGGCCTGCAGCAGCACCATGTCAGACAGCCCAAGCTCCCCCTTCCACTCCATGCTAGTCACTTTTCCTTTGAGAATTCTGCATTTCCAGAGAGATGTGCAGCTGGCAGGCAAGTTGTAGGTAAGCTTTTGGCTGAACACTCTTTCCAACAAATAACTCCCCTTACTGGAAACTCTGTTCCTCACAATGATGGTTTTAATATCTGCATGTGTGTTTGATGGGGTGGATAAGGAGAGCAGGGTAGACCAAAGTGTAGGTTGAGGTGTGTTGGAACAGTGCCACGTGGAAATTGTAATTTGGTTCCTTCATGTTCTCATTCTCTTTGATGATCTATGAGTCTCAGATGGACGAAAATCTATTTTATAGACACATTTCTCTCCTTTGCAAGTCAGTACTTTATCAATAAAGTAACGTAGTACATTTTCAATTAATTAGCAATGAAAAATAATTAAACAGCCTGAGAAATTTCTAAAATTCTTTAAATCAATACTAAAATTAATTTAAAATAGTGAGAAAAAAGTTGTTTCTTTTTTGTTCAGACTTTGCTTTAGTGTGTCACCCTCTTTTTACCAAACTTAAATCAAAGGGAGTCACTCACAAAACTCTTTAGTATCACAATTTTGTTGCCAAAGGACTTTTGTTTGCTTGTTTTGCTTGGTATGGAGAACTAGATCCATGTGACACCTATAAATATTAATTTTATAGAAAAGGAGCATTGGGAAATGTGTTGTAAAAATAAGGTGTGCATTATTCACATCTTAGATTGTTTTAATATTGAAAAGGAAGGTCAAAAGACCATTTAAATTTTTTTTCTTTTCTACATTGCCAGTAAATGGTGGGTTTGGTACTTACGGTGTGTTGGTAGCCAATGTTAAAGAAGTCTCATGTCAAAAGCTGCATTTTGCTATCACCAAATTTCACATCATACGTTGGAGAGTAGTTGGTAATTCCTCTAGAGCTGAAAGCTGATTTACTTCACCTCTCTAACCTAAATGAGAAATTCAGAGAGTTTCCAATATTCTCTAACTAAATTCTGAATAAATTTTTATGTTTCGCACCGTATCTCTGCATGTTCAGCTAAATGAGATTGTTTATTTCTTTTTCTCTGCTGTAAATCAATTTGCAAGTTTTTAATAACTGTCATGGACTAATCTGTTCTCTGCCTGAAGAGTATTCCCAGTTTATTTCTTATGTCATGTTGTTTTCAGCTTCCAGAACTGCCTTCTAAAGGTTGTATTACAGGAACAACATGAGGAAGCCTTTCTTGCATGTTTCATAAAGTATTCATAGACTGAATTTTTCATTCACTAATAATGTTTTATATTATCTAGTGTAAGTGCTAAAAACTCATGGAAGCAACTTTTTTTTAACTTTGTTATTTATTTTATTTTAGCAGTTTCCTGTCCCTTTAAATTTCATTCAGATCATCTCCTTATTATGGGTTCTTTGTCCTCAAGACTGGATGTACAATATGGAGATCTCATTTTTCCTTTTGGCTACCACTGTTAATTGTCATGCGTTTTTTATTGTGTTTTCTGGAGAGTGTCCCAGTTCCATCTCTCCTATGGCTGATATTGTCAATGTCATGCTGTCCACATTAATTGCCACTAGGAGGAAAGCACCTAGCCATGTGTACCTCATGGTTTTTTTTACTTGAATTAGGTGCCCTGCAATCCAAACCTCTGAAATATATTGAGCTGATATCATGTGCCTGGCCCTGTTAGTTTCGAGGCAATTTTGGCAATAAAAATGTTTTGTGGTTTTGGGCATGACATTAACATTTGTTTCCCCTTAGTTCTTGTTCCATTTCCTTGATAAAAAGTCTTTGATGCCCAAGGGGGTGACCTTTTACTTCATATTTCCATAAATTGAATATTCACGTAGTTGCTAAAGAAGTTGCATGTGTAGCTTGGCTGTTCAGAGTCTGTGTTTGGTCTCTGTGCTTTGGTGGGGTTTTGGTGGCCCAGCTTTCCCTGTAGCACATTGAGGTGTTTCCATGTCATTGATGTCTCAGACCAGAAGCTTGCAGGACGTTAGGAAATTTTAAATCAACAACTCACTTTGAGGCAGAATTTTACAGCTGTCAGAAGATATTTTCCTTCTTTTTCTGAGTTTCATGGCTCACTACCTGTCTGCTTTCTCATCAGCTGGGTAACTGCCAGGGTGATGGTTACTGATAATACAGTTCTGGGGTGTGTTTGTTTTTCCTTCTTCTGGATCTTGATTACTTCACTATCTCCTTTGTGCTACTGGAACTTCAACTCTGCAAAAGGTGCTTTTAACCATAAATGTTTTTCCTGGAAAAATACAGGGTCTGACATCTCCATGTTTGTGTCTGCAGTCATCTCTCAAGGAGTTTTTTTTACCCCTTGGTAGAAACAGAGGTTAACATTTAAATCTAATTCTTTTTAAAATCCCACACTGTCTGAAGTCTTAAATGCAAGATCAAATAAGCTTTCAAGACGCTACTCAACTTCAGGCAACATTCTTTCAGAAGCAAAGCACAGTATATAGACATAGCAAGATCATAAACTTATAAAAATATGGGTAGACTAAGCTATTGTTGAAAGGACAGCGTAATATCTGACACACCAAGGTTTGTAAAATTTGCATTTTGAAAATAAGAAGAGATGTTTTCAGGAGGGCAGTCATAAGTTATTCTCTCTTTTTTTTTTTTCTTCCCAGTAGGGTAGTCTGTGAATTTGTTGTTATGAAAAAACTTCTCTTTTTTTTAAACAGGAGGCAAATCTCAGTAAATTAGATAACTGAAAGCATCTACATAGGAAATTTTGATCTGGCAAATATTAAAGTAGGTCTGCCTATTTTGGAATCTCACTGATGCAGTGATACAATGTCTTGCTTGGAGAAAGGATCTTATTTGGAGCTGGGGTCCATTGGCTGGGATAGCTTCTCTTCCCTGCCTTCAAACAAGGAAAATGCAGAACCTTGTGCAGCATGGTTTGCCATAGAATCATTATATCATACTGCTCAGTGCTTATATACAGTAAGAAATGTTCCCCACCAGAAGTGTACAATATAATTTATTCTGGAGCACTGGCATCATATATTTGCAATTCTGAAACTATTCTAAGAGTCAAGTTTGTGTTTCCTACCTGAAGGGTGGATGTGAATAAAAATTGGCAAAAACTAAAAGAAATGCAAAAAAAATAGATCTATAAATAAATACATAAAATCACCAAAAATACCCAAAGGAACCAAAAGAAAATCCCCAAACAAGCCTTCCACTAGTTCACTGTAGTAGTGCAGTAATTTATATTGATTTTTTATATAAAAGCACAACATATGCTTTGTTTCTTGCCTGCTTTCCCTTTTAAAGTAAGGGAATGGCCAGTAAAGGACTGGGAGATGCATTTTGTGCCAGTCATCCCAGAGCAGAGGTGGACTGCACCTGAGTGCCAAGTGACAGAGGATTAGCAGATATTACACAGAGTAGGAGGGTACACTGAGGAAAGGAAGCTGCTGCAGAGGAAGATGAAAATTTATTTCTGTGGAAAAATGGGAGACTAATACACTTTGTTTAGCATTTTAATGGAGGCTTGCATGCTTTTGGAAATGTAGAAAATAGTGTAGCAGTATGTATTAGCTGTGTTCAAATTTTGGACTGTCAGTTTGCCATGTGCATATGTGTATTTATAGATACACTTTTGGGGACTGATGGAAGGGCAGGGAAAATGTGATTTAAGTCTCACAAATGAGAAGGACTGCATTATTATAGATGAGCCTTTGGTTTCTTCAAGAGTTAAGTACTTCCAAATGGAAACAGTTGAATTCAGAAATTCTCACTGCTTGCTTGCTTATGAGGAGTGTACGAATATAATCTGTATAAAACATTAAACAATAAAAGTAATAGTCTCTAAGGGAAAGGGAATTATTTTCTTTTGAAACCATGATGTCATGTTCTTACCTCACCTTTAGTTTCAGCCAAGCAAATAATGTGTACTGAGCTCTCTATCATGTACCATTATAATTAGCTCTGTCAGGTCTTAGCCCTGCAACCCTCATGCAGATAATATGATAATATGTCTTCATAACCAAGTGACCTTACATGCACAATATTTCTCCCCTTATGAAGATTGCATGTCAATAAAGTAATTGAGTCTCAGAGGCTGCAGCGAGTGGAGATTTAGATGATTGGACTTTGGGGGCAGTGATGTATGACCGTTATTATTCTGCTTGTCAGAGAGCTGCGTACAAGCAAGGATGGCCAGAAGATGACAGGGATGAAAGGTTGTGTTTCATTAAAAAAAATATTGCTGTTAATCACCACTCTATTCTTTTCAAAGTCATGGAGGAAAGAAACTCCTTTTTCATTTTAGCTCTGGTTGAGAATTTAAACCTCTGCATGTAGTGGGCCTTCAGAGCCTAGTTATACAGCTTTATTATTGCTTAACTAGAGAAATAAATTATTATTTCAGTTAATAAAATACAGCAAAATGCTAGGCACTGAGAGCACCTGTATACTTTTATCAGGTCATTTTAAATTAACATTAAATGCATCACACGAAGATTTAAATCACATTTTGCCTACAGATTTAAATAATTGTAACAAGTTCTATGAAGCTGGTACAAAATCAAACTGTACTGAATTCAACTATTTTTGCTTTTACTAATTTGTTTGGACAGTTGCAGTGCTTGAAACATTTATATTTCCATACTTCGTAAAAGCAAATGTTTTTTTTCCCTCACCAAGCTGTTTTGTAGCTGTAAATTTATCTTATGATATCATAACAGCTGGAAACTTGTAACTTGACAAGGTTTTGTTTCATATTTAAACAGCTCAGAAATTATGTTTGAAACATAGTATATTTCTCTCTGTGAGACTTTTCTCATTTTGTTGCACATTATCTTGGAAGTATCTGCAATATATTATAAACCAGATTATTTATGCAATCCTTTAGTTAATAATTCCTAATGATTTATATATGTAGCAGATCTTTCTTATATACTTTAAAAAAACACCCAAACTGGGCCAAAATAGTATTTACTGGCAAGTGCTATATAATGGAATACGGATGTAAGTTCTGGAAAGCTGATGAACAAAAAAGTTTGGCAGTGTTTTTAGAGAGTGGAAAATTGTAATAGAAACACATCTTTTCTGAAGAACTACTTTCAGAAGTCTTTAAATCTTCATAGTTAGGAAAATTGACTGAGATATAGCAGCTCTGACAGAGAAAGAGCTAATCAGATGATTCTTGGCTATACATAGTAAAGCAACAATTTATTAACTAAAATTAGCCACAGCATCCTTCCAGGATTGACTCCCACAAGGACAATTTTATGAGTGCAAACAACAGAAAAAGAGAATGAAATCTCTGTATGACAAAAAAAATCAAGATCTCTTACATTTCCTCCTGGGCATATTTTTAACCTAACATGTAATTGTAGAGTTGAGTTTATTTGCAAGCTCGTCTTCTCTATTATTAATGAGTTTTTAAACACTAATGCTTTATGTGATGTAGGCCCTGTTTTATGCACTGTATGAAAAGTGACACTACCTATTAAAAAAAAAGAAAAAGTACTTGAGTTAGGAAATTAAATCCCCCCCAAATTTTAAGTGTTTAACATCTGTATTAGCATGTTGTCAGCTGCAGTCAGGAGCACGAGCCGGAGTCCTCTGGTAAACTGACCTCTTTTTTCTCTCTGTATATGCAGCATTAGGGTCATAACAGCTGGTAAATCAAGGAAAATTCATACTTTATACCTGAAGATGGTGTCTCTTGATGTAGATTTTCTTGAGGCAAATCACTTCACTGTTAAGTCATCCACAACATTAATAGGAATGTTAGCTGCTTTCTTTGACGTGTCTGTAGAACAATCTTCAAAGCATTGAAAGTTAAGAAGTATTCAAAATACACAAGGATCACTTAGAACCTGAAGAGAAATGAAGAACTTACCAAAACTTAAATGGGAATGCAAAAAAAAGAAGAGTTAATAGCCCATTATATTTTTACATATCCTTTTAGATAAAGGAAAAAAGACTGATACCTTCCAGTCAAATGGAAGGCTGATGTGAGTGATCTGACTCCTGTATCAATGTGACATCTGACTCGCTGTTAACAGTTATTGGTGTTGATAGGCACACCCCACACAGAGAGCCAAATGCAGTTGTTTTGATCCCTTGTTCTTTTATTTCTATTCCTTCTCCCTGTTTTCTGTCACAATGTCATGTTGAATCATTGTTTGGTGGCACAGGCAGGACCCCTCAAGTACTGAGGTATCAGACTTCAGGAACTGAAGCATTGAAATGAATATAATAATGAGAACCAGAAGGCAGCACAAACCCTCTGCTCGGGGAAGGAGGCAGCTAATAAGTGTTGTTAGTGGATTCTGGGGAGAAGAACCAGAGGTGCATCCTGTGGACAAGCAGGTATAGACTTGTCTCAGGGTCCAGTTACAGGCACGCTGAGAAGATCAGTGCTGATGTCTGTCACTTTGTACACATCAAAATGCTTATTTGAGAAAACAGATCAGTGGTATGAAGAGCAGCATTACAGATATATATATGTGTGCGTGTTTGTGTATGTATATATGTGTGTGCACATATATACATATATATACACTAAAAATAAGAAGTACTGTGCTTGTGAGAATTCCATGTATGTCTTGCTAGCTCAGCTTTCCACAGTCTTTTGGAAGCAAACACACTTTTAGCTCCCTCCCTGTTGCTTTTCCTGGGCACATCACCTTATGATGCTGAACTGTCTGGGTCTGTGCATACACGTTCAGTGTACATCCATACCGTGGGATCCTCTCCCATCCCTAGGCACTGAGTTGGGACTCAGCTTTCACATCAGTTGGTGCTTTGTGTGTGTGCCTCTTCAGAGGGCAGATTAAAATTTACTTTCTGGTTTTGTAAGCTTTTAGATGGAACTCTGGATACTTGTTCCACTTTGTTTGAGTCAGAAAGTTTGACAAGGATGAGAAGTTTGAATACTATTCCAGCTGCAGACTATTTTTGTATGTGTTGATGTGTATATATGTTTGCATGACAATAATTCTATTTACAGCAATATCAACAGCAATGATTGATGTGGCCTAAATGTTTCCATTTGCTTATAATTATATGACATTTATAGCTATGTGAGATAATTTAGTGCCTTATTTCTGTCCAGAGAAGATTTTTTTCAGAGTTTTTTTCAGTCTTTTTCTAATATTTAGTCAGATAATCCCATTGTTTTTCATGTATTTATAGATTCATACAGTCCAAAGCTATTTAGGCTGTCCTCATGCTCTGTACCTTATAGGCCTTGCATTTCACACAATTATCCCTTAACTGCACATAAGCTGTAGTTGCTAGTGTCTGTCTTCCATGAAAGCCCTGGCTTGATGCATAAATGATCCACTGATTTACCTGATGGCCTGTTCAAATTGTTAATTACCATATGGTAAGAAATGTGTCTAATTTTGCTTGGCTTCCTCCTTCAGCCTTGAGAGCTGCTTTGGTAATACTGGTACTGAATATTAGTCCTTTCGTGTTTAGTGTTTTGTCCTCATGTAGATAGCTACAGAGAGTAATAAAATCACGTCCCAGTTATTATTTTTTTTAATAGACCGAAAGCATTGTACTGTTGAAACCTCTCTATTTTCTCCAGTCCTTAAGAATGGACTGTAGCTCTTTTCATCACTTTCTTTAATTTGTCAACGCACTTTAAAAATATGGCCATCAGATCTGTTTTTACTAATCTAGTCTCGTGAATGAACAGAAGTAAAATAATTTCCCATGCTTGCTGCGTTCCTCTTTTCAATTCCCCTCCCTGTCTCTTTAACCCTCAAAGTAAAAGCAATTACTTTAACCCATCTTCCTTTAACATCATTAGGACTTGCTCTTAAATTGCTTACCCACCAAGTTCCCTAAGTTAATTTTCAGAAGCTCTACTGTGTGCTGTAGTCTCTCATTGTATGGATATGGCCAGTCCCCCCTTGTCCCCAGCAAACACCTTAGGGGGTGGTGACACACTCATGACTAGCATTTCAGCCGACCTAATCTACTTAATTTTTATTTTGTTGCTAATGCTTGATACTTATTTAGGATCAGTTGTTTGTTACAATGTGAATTTGTGGCGTGGTTTTTGCTTTTCCATCAAAACCCAAGCGATCCTCTACTAGTGATTTGGGCAAGAATGTCTCATGTTTGTAAATCAGCATCTGCCTCTACCCTTGCTTCCAGCCCCACGGAGCCCTGGTGGGAGCACTGTGCTGGTGCAGAAGTAGCAAAAGGTGAGATGATGGCCGAATGCAATTGTATTCCAGCTTCCAGAAGCGCACAAAGGTTGTGCCAGGAGGCCACAGAGCTTGGGCTGAGGCTGAGAGTGAGAACACCCTTGAACCCAATTTTCCTTCCTGCCTTCTCTTTATTTTGAGAAGTGTATAATGAGAATCTGCCTCGCTTTGTCTGTAGCAGCGTGTGTCTTTCCATACAAGTATACGATTTACCATATTTATTTAAATTATGAGTATATTTATTTGTTTTTCCTTTATGAAATAGCTCTTTCATCCAATCTTTTCCACTTTTTTACCTTGAACCTGCCTTGGATTTAGTTTTTAATGTAATTAGTTTGCACCAGAAATAAAAGTGATTGGTGGCTTACCAATGTTTTCTTCACACCCATCTGTTTTCTTTTCTGCCTTTTAGTCCTGGGAAAAGAATGCACACTTTCATTAAATCTAACAACTTAAAGGTCACTTTTAATTTGCATTTTGGAAAAAGAAACTGTATAAAATTAATGGAATACTTTTGGCCTAGCCACAGAAAAATCTAGAGGGCAGAATGTTTTAACTTTGTCTTTTTGAGATGCAATCAATTTACTTGGAAATTACTTTGCTCCATAATCCCATTGCCTTCCCCATTTCAGGAGTTATAAATACATGCAGAAGTATCTGTAATTTTTGAGATGGTGAAAGGAAGCGTGTTTTATAGTTATTTAATACTAAAGTATTTCATCTGGGGATATCTTTCAAGCATTGCTGCTAAAAGACACCAGGGACCTTGCAAAACTGAATGATATCTACATGATGATGATCTTGAATAAAAAAAAAACAAACTGTCTGGGGAAGATATTTATATTTCCATATTTTATTTCTTCCTCTATGTTTTGAAAATTATGTGATCATTTGTATTTTTTAATCTCTTTGTGAGTATCATGGAGGTTTCCAAAAGGATTGTTTCCAAAACCATTGAAGGTAGTGGCATTTTACTGATCATCCAGTAGTTAAGATATCTGAACTACAAAATGACATCCACAGGAGAGAACACTGAAGAAATCTTTCTTCAACAAGAGGATATTGGCCGCCAAGCATGTATCTGGATTTT
This sequence comes from Thryothorus ludovicianus, assembly GCA_013397245.1. NCBI lineage: Eukaryota > Metazoa > Chordata > Aves > Passeriformes > Certhiidae > Thryothorus > Thryothorus ludovicianus. Next base: position 449,594 of record VZTB01005864.1, on the reverse strand, counting down.
TGAACTTTATTTTCGTTTTAATATCCCATTCTGGCCAATTCTTAATATGTGGAAAAAACAGCTGCTGAAAAGGTCATACTGGACTGACCAAGTACAAGCATCTGCAGAAAATGTATACATTTTATCAAAGAAAATTCGTAGATTTCTTCAGGTATGTCAGCTTCACATAGGCCCACTCACAATCTTTTTGTGTGAGTGAGTGTTAGGAACCAGCCATTGACCAGGAGTATTTTTTGGGTGGCTCTCACATGTTTCATCAATCGAGGTATCCCTGTGCAGTGAACAGCTCTTAACTGGGATTCAGTACTATTTTATCGCCCTAAGTGTTATTTCTGTGATATTTGTGTGTGTTAAAAAATAGGTAATAGTTTTTTAAAGGTTAGCAGTGGAGGTACAATTCAGTATATCGAAGAACTTACCATTATTGGTGTTCTGTATCCCCCCTTGTGTTCATTGTTTCTCACTTGCTGAGCACTTCCGTGTTTTGGAAAGAAATAACCCACAAATGCTCTTACTCTATTGCTCCCTTTTAAAGTCTTAGTCCTTAACTGATTTTTCATAGATAGTCTTTCATATCTGCTGAAGTAGTTCCTCATCAGAGAATATTGTGTGAATATCTGGTTTAATAAAAACATGTGCTGTAGCTGTAAGCCCTTGTGACCTGGCAAACCTGACATTATCCAGATCTTGCTCATGTGTTTTCATTATTTGTCAAATTCTTTGATAATAGTGTTCCTTCACTCAAAAAGGAATGAGGAGCCCCTAAAACTGCTTACAGTGGTAGCCTGCAGAAACCAGACCCTGAGCTGATGAATTTTTTAAAACCTGACACATACCAAGCCCCAAAAATATGCTCCAAGTTTTTTCTCTGTGCGTGCTGTCCTGGGAGGAGGTGCTGGGGAGGATGGCCTCAGAACCAGGTATCTGTTCATAGCAACTGCAGCCTTTCTGCTCTTCAAGGTGACTTGTAGAAGCTCATGAGAATAACTATAGCAGTAAAAATACGTGGCTGTTCCGTGTGTGTTTGGCCTGATCAGAGAGGTAAATGAGTCCTGCTGATGTTTACAAATAAATAATTAGAAAATATTCATATGTAATATAGGAATCTTTTAACATAATATTTTTGTTAGATACTCATCCAACAAGTCTGGGTGGCTTCTTATTACTACAAAGTTTAACATTTAGAACAGAATATTTGTAACTTTTTTTGTTTTCAGGCTTGTGTTTTTCAGTGCAAATAATACTTTATTGCCTGTAAGGCTGTTTTTGTTAAGGGTTCTCAGAATGCTTTGCCATATAGAGATAATTTCTCAAGATTTTATGCTCTCTGGTGTTTCTTCTGACAGTTTTGTTTTAAAGCATGTAGCATGTCATAGCTGTGTCAATGCAAACTAAAAATTGCACCATGAGTCCTGTGCCAAGCAGCTTTTGCAGAAGGTTAGTTAAGATATAGGAATAATGTCTGTAGGGTGTGGATGTTGCTTCTTTTACTGGAGTTTTGTTGTAACTGACTCTTGGGAAGAATGTTGCTGAAGTGAGTGCTGTCCTAAAGCTACAGAACTTGAGCTGAAACTCCTCCAGCTGTTGCTTCATCTGTGTGCCCCATCACACTCGCTGTGGACCCCCAAAACCAATCTATCTGAGATATTTTCTACCCAGCAGCAACTGCCCCAAAGAGGGCAGTGATTCTGTACTCGGGCACATGAAGATTAAAAAGCTTGCTCCAGCTACAAGTCTTAGACTTTCTGACCTGTCCTCCAGCAGAGCAGAGCAAAGCACAAGTTCAAAGATGTTTTGATGTGCATGTAGCTTCTCTATTCCATCAAAGCTGGGTGGCAAAGTATTCCAGTAGTTAAGGCAGAAGGAACTGTTGGGAGACATGGGAAGAACGTTTCTCTCTAAAGCTGATGTTTGTAAATACAGCAGCTTGTATGCAGCCTGTTTCCTCCTTAAACCTAGAGATCTGAACGAAAATGCTGCTAATGGAATGCAGTAAAACAACAGCATTGTTTATGGGGATTGTGGGGTTTGTTTCATTTGTCAATACTTCAGGACAGTGTAAATAAGCATAATGAGGGGAAGATTATGTAACTCAGTTACATGTTTTAAGCAGATTAATTGCACATGAGAATCAGAAGAAAGAAATGATATTTTATGTAGCAATATATTGCAATATGGTGCTCTTTAACACAGAAACAGTAAAGTGTAAGATTTTGGAATGACAGTTAGACATACGTGTCAGTAGTTTCTATTTCCTTGCTGGATTTATGATACTTTTTGTTGTTCTTCACACTAATGAAAGTATCAAAATATTCAGTTAAAAAACTGGTGCGTACTGAGTTAATTGTATGGGTAAAAAAAATTCCAAGACATGATAAAATTCAATGCTGGAGTAGAGAAAAAAAAAAAGCATGCCTTCCTGAAGGCAGCTGAATGTGCCTGAAAACTCCAAAAGAGTATTTTGGAAATGTGTAATATTTAACTAATTATTTCAAATGGAATTGAGAAACAGTCTTCAAAGACTGTAATTAACTAAATTCTGCTAAATAAACCTTAAGGTATTAGTTTATAATGGGAAATGGAGAGGAAGCATAGTGTTAGGGCTGGAAAGCAGTCTGTCTGCAGAACAGAACAGAATTTGACCAAGAAATACAAATGTTGTTTCAATTGTATTGATACCTACATGGGAACAGTGCAGCAATTAACTTCCAGTTAATCTTCTGGTGCTAAAGCCGAGCTTGTGAATACCTATTCCCTTAAAGTGATGCGAGTTGGATGAGATGGTGACTTTTTTCATGAATCCTCTCTTCCTAACTAGCTGTGCTCTTGTAAGCTAATTTAAAGGGTGTGAATGTTTTCTGTTTGATGTGTATTATGAATGCCCCAAAATGTAGCAATTTGTGGTACTTTATTCTACCTGTTTTCTCCACTATTTCCTTTCCATATTTTATTTTAAAAGTCATCAGTGGGAATGATTCCCAGCCAGGAGGGGTGTGTCAGATAGTTTTCTCAGACAGTATTCAGCCCCATAATATTGATTATAATGTACTGTAGGGCTGGGTGTATTGTGCTTGATCTTCCTTACTATAGAGTAAGCAAATGAAGTTTTCTGGTGAAGATCAGAGGCTCTGTCTGTCTGTAATCTTTTATAATCAGGAGAAAATAAGATGACCTCCTATATGCCAGGTCTTGTAATTCACCTTGGACATAATGCAGAGATGCTACATCTTTAGTTGCTATTGGAAATTTGTAGGAAACTATAATTTTGAGCAAATGGAGCATCAGCGAAACTGTTTTTAAAAGTTTACATTTTAAAATAAAATGTGGCAAATTTGCTATTTTTACTTATAATGGAAACATAAGCGTAGAAATATATTAATATATATGCAGAAGAGGTAAAATCAAAGCATGGTGTCCTAACAAAACAATCCACATGCCAAGGGGAGGCTTGCTTCCTCATTTTTTTTTCACTTTGATAATTCATCTGTCTTGGACAAGAAGACTTGACTTTAAAGCCCCTTCTAGCTGTTGTAAATTGAAAATAGTATTTTATCATTATTAATAACAATCTCTGCTATGTAAAGAAATACTAAAAACCAAAAAGGAAAATGACTTTCCATTAGTAGATAAAACCCTGACATTGCTTACTGTTCTCCAGCTATTGACAGATTCCTACCTTGACAAAGAATTATATTAATAAATATCTTCAACTAGGAGACTCTAACTGAGACAGCACGCTGCAAGAACCTGTGGGAAGGGGGGGTGACATGAGCCAGGATTGTCATCCAGAATTCAGAACAGCAAAGAGAGGCCTAAAGTGACCTGACAAAGGACTGCTGTATCACTGGAGGGCTGCTGCTCCCTTCTGCTCCACCTGCCTGTGCTGCAGACAGGGCTGCCACGGAACCAGTGGGAGCACGGCAGACATTGGGACGGCTCCGATGCCTCTCGGACTGTTTCTATTCCTGTGTTCCAGCACAGCCCCTGTGCCTTCAGATGAACATCTGCGGAGACTGCTGTCATTCAGCATTCTCAGGAACACGGCCTTTTCTGACGGCTTCATTCCGTAGCAATGGAGCACGGTTTTTTTGGGACCTATTTTCAGCAGCCTAAGGCTAGGAAGCTCAATTTTTCAACAGGATTGTTTACTGGAAAGAAAAGGCTACATGATCTTGGTGACAACTTGAAGGCCATTGTCTCAATAACTAGTGATAGGACTCTGTTACAGACACAGCAATGCTCACAACAGCAGCTCCTGTTTTTCTAACTGTGCTGCTGTCATGGCAAGCTTGTAGAACCAGGGTGACACCAAAGAAGAAGAAAATGTATTAAAAGAATTACAAAGTCCAATCTTATGTGATACACTTTCTCTCCTGTTGAAAACTTTCTTTGAAAGTACAAGAAATGCGATCTGTGATTTATACAAAATTACTTTTGATGGGTTCTAGTGCTGTTTTTTGTCGCTGACACCTATGGCCTCACCTCTTTATGTGCTCTTTAAGCAAAGTTAAAAGCTTCAAAAACTGGACGTTTGTTTAACAAACTTGTATGAAATAACTGAGAACAGGTTCTGGAAAAGGATGGGTTGTTTTATGGCTGTTGCTGGAGCTTTAAAGCAAATGATAGTTTCAGGTGTTGCGAAAAGTTTAAAAGTATTTAGATATTTTTATTATGTAATTCAATTTCATCAAAAATATTGACTATAAACTCACAGTAACAAATTTTTTATTTGTCTTTACCTAAATAAAATTGTAGCATGCAATAAATTTTGGACATCCGAGTATCTATTTGAATATTCAATGTTTATTCCTTATTGATCCTGGCTGATCAGAAGCAGAGCATCCTTACCAAAGAACACAGATCTCTCTAAAATATAGTCAAGTGTTAATGCTATCATTTTATCTATTTCAGAGCACTAATTACTTGAGCAATCTGGGGAGAGATTTGTCTGACTGAGGACTTCCCTGGCTTTCAACGTTTTTTTGCTTAAGGAAAATTTTGATTCAGTGACTGTAAATTGCAGCCAAGATTAGCAGTTGTGCCTTTCATATAGGAAGAATAAGATGATTGTCTTAATTACTGATGTTTCTCTCTGGTTACATGAGTCTTTTTGGTTCTTGTGCTGTTGTTGCCTTTCTCAACTCCTTTCCTCTCATTCTGTCTGGAAGTCACTTTAGTGTGATTACAATCCTGCCTCCTGTTACTTCAACAATTTTAAAATAGATTTCTTCTGAAAAATTACTCATGGTGGCACCTGTTTAATGCTGACAGTGCTTAATTGTTTGTGATTAGTGGTCATCTGGCTTCAGAGATAAACAAAATAGATGTCCAAACTGTAACAGCACAGTTTTAGCTCAGTTATTTGTTTTAAAAAACCCCAACACTTGAATACCTTATCAGAGAGAAAAATAATGTGTGCAAATGATGTATATCATCCACGTACAGTAATGAGAAGAGTTTTCTAAAATTCTGTTTGAGTTGCTAAATTGCTGTGTGGATCAGGTGGAGTACAGGTGGTTTTGAAAAATGTCACTGCCTAGCCGTGGTGCACCTCATCTCCTCTCGCCACAGTGCTGCTGTGATTTGGTCTGGCCTGAATGACTTCATTTCAGGATTTACCTTCAGCATTTACTGCTGGCTTTGTAATGCTGCTGCTCGTGCCTCACAAATACTCCTGGATTAGTTTTGCCCATCACATCAGCATCATCGTATCTACTAAAAACAGATAACTTCAAACTCTAAAGGAAATTAAAGTTCACATCAAACTGAATATAGACAGCAGCATTAAAGGGGTGGGCAAAACAATATAATTACCTCAAATTTGATTTCGACGCTATTTCAAAATTGATAAGAGAACTTTAACCTAGAGATCCTGAAATACCCACGTGAATTTTAAAATTAAAGGTAACCTTCTCCCGTACACCAATAAAACTTATGTATAAGTATGTAGGATTCTTTCCTTTAAATTTCTTTCTGTATTTGTAATATAAATTCAGGTCAATTTTCAAAATTTTGTTAGAAAGCAGGAAGGCTAAAGCTTACAAAGATAATTCAGAAAAATAATGCCTTGATTTTAGCAACTGGAGGTTAGAAACCAAACACAGACTTGGAAAAAAGTAGGATTTACAGTGCTGCTGTTTCTGATACAGAACAGTAATACTGAGAGGGATGTTAATGCATGAGTTCATTGCCATATTTTAGGGAATTTTCTTATTCAAATATCAGGTTAAAAAAATAAAACATGCATGACAAGTCTTTGTAAATAAGGAAAAGTTTTATTTGATTTTTTTTTTTCCCCCTACAGCAATGTGAGCTTTAATTAATGCATATAAATAAAATTAAGCGTTTGGAAATTATAGCAATATATCTATAATTCCGAGTTAAAAAGAGTGATGTAACAGTAATTAATTTTGTGTTTAACATATCTTGAAATAATCATCTTTGCCTTAGCTGAAACTTCCTAAGCACCTTATTTTCACAGGAAACTCAAATCCCATCAATGTCCAATAAGGCTTAGGATATAGGCTTGCATTGGCAAGTGGGACCAATCAAAAAATGCCTTGATAGTTTTAAATGTGGATTTTTCCTCTTGCTCTCCTGGGGATTGGATAAGGTGTGATTTAATTTTTGCATATATAAGCAATGTTATTTCAGGATACATAAATAGGAGAGTAAACCAAGCTTACTGGAGATGATTACTGGTCTTGTGTCACTGACTTTCTGTAAAATATTGGAGCTACTTTATTTTTAACCCTGAAAATAAGCTTGCTGATTTCAAGGATTCTGCACTGTATCTGCTTGCTTTTTTT
>VZTB01005864.1:404321-437226 GCA_013397245.1 Thryothorus ludovicianus | reverse complement strand
CTCATAATTCAACTCCATAGTCAATTCACTTTCAAAACAGACTGAGCAAACTCTAGTGCAAAATCTAGTCTCTAACACTGTGAATGCAGATTTCCAGTGATGTGAAAATACATTTCTCCTTTGTAGTCTTTTGTGTTCAAGGTAGGCTAAAATTAAAAAGCTGAGGGAAATAATTTTTGTGTACATACACGAGATGGGAAGAGAAGTTTTGCATGGAAAATTGGTAGGTGGAAACACTGGATAGCTTCATAGCGTGTTCCCTGTTAGTCTTTTTAATGAGTTATGACAAAGAAGGACCTTCTTTCCCCAATAACTCCAGCTGCTAAAGGAAGCTGAATCCTTGCTGTAAAGGGCCAGTGCAGAATTCCTTTTATGGGAGCACTTGTTGATGTGAAGTGGCTGGGGTCAATGTTCAGGGCAGCAGGATCTTTCCTTCTTCTGCCACATCTTTCTAATAGCAGGAGAAAGGGGGGTAAGGCAGAATTTTACTGTGCTCTGTCAGTTCACAATTGATTTAAGGTTCCTAGAGGAACATGTGCTAGAGAAACAGTGTAGAAGATACTTATGTTCTGACAGCTTCTGCAGGAGCAGAATAAAAGCTCTTCATGCCACATCTTTCCTGTGCAGCCCAGCTCAGAGGATTGAGCCAGCTATTGTGTGATTCTTTCTTAAAAGCTGCTGGTTAGATATAAACAAGTCCTTATATTAAATCAGTTTATATAATACACAATAATGAGTATAAAGTGTAAGTCTCTAGAAAGGTATCAAGTATCTGTGATTTAAAGCTATGGTTTTTGAAACATTCCTATGTGTTGTTGTTTGGGAGTAGGGATAGGAATAGCTAAAGTAGTAAGTAAGCCTTGCAGACTCTTCTTGTTTACTTGTGTGTACCACTGAATTTAGATGGATGGTTAAAAGTTTTGTGTGATTTTATTACTACTCTGTATTCACTATTTGGACAATACTGTTGCTTTTTAGCTAAAATAACCTCCCCATGTCCCCAGTCCCACAATCTGTATTTATATCAGGGTTGACAGAGGAGTTCAGTATCTGATCTCCAAAACAGACTCTTGAAAAGCATGGCTTTGACTTCCTGAATGCTAAAACCAGTGCACTTGCATCTCTTTTCTCTGTCATCTCCTCCCCACCCTCCTCTAATCCCTAGGATTAGATGTGTGGGATAATTACATTTCCAGTACTTTAATTTAGGCCAAAAATGGAGTCCTGGAACAGAAAACTTCCCAACACCTCCGTCTACTTTTGGAAAAGTTATTTCATGAAAATCAAAGCTTTTCGTCAGCAGATCGAGTTTTTGACTCATGGTGCTTTGAAGTAGCTGAAGTGATGCCTTAAGCTCTTAAAGTGTAACTGCTAAAGCAATTACAGAGCAGAGGTAACATTCTGAGAAAAAATANATTTTATAAATATAAAAATATTCACAAAATTTTAGACTTATTTGAAAGATATTTATATTTTTGTAATGCATAAGAGGAAAATAACCCTGATTTTTAAAGGTCTTTTGCTAATGAAATGAGTTTTCAATGAGTTTCATATTATAGATGCAAATGCCTGGTGAGATATGATTTGAGACTGAGTAAAAGAAATTCACAAAGATGAGCTACTCTTTTCTGTTGCCATGATAGTTCTTGTCAGTAATGATGGCTTGTAGTTTCAGGAGCTTATTTTTTGTGATCAGTGACATTTTTCTTTTCTCTTGGATCTGTTGCTGTAGGTGAGATGTTCAGCTGAAGTTGTTTGCTGAGAGCCATGTGGGATGGTGGAATTTTGACACTGTGGGAGGTGTATTTTTTACTCTTTTCAGAGTCTGTCTTTATTCTTGCTATTTCTATAGTAGTTTTGTGATGGGACCAGTTCACTTTTCCCTCTGTTTTAAGCATAATTCTCCTACCTGTCATGCACAGAGAGAGAATAGGGTGACGACAAGGAGTTTTGTATTATTATGGTTCTGCTTGGCCTAAATCTTGGTCTAATCCTTCCTTCTAGGAGTCTGGCAAATGTTGTGGAGTAAAATGGTCCAGGCAGAAAGCCTCCAAACTCAGGCTGTGGATGCTCGAAAGAGTTAATTTCCATGTTGGACATGATTAAGTCTGTGATGACTTAATTGCAGCCATAGAAGCCCTTTTATCCATAAAGTCATTTAGCACCACCTTAATCATAGACTTGTACATGGGGAGGTGCTTAAGGCCAAACAGAGATGGTTATTTGGTGAAATCACCTGTGGGGAGAGACATTTGTGTCATGAGGAAGTCACTGATGAGGGCTTTCACCTCGGAAAGGATACAGACCCCCCTCTGGTGCTGCCTGCACTGCCACTTCCTGCTGTGCTGGGTTCCAGAGCCCTGAGGATGCCAGGGCAGAGCACAGAGGGCCAAGGGGGAGCTGAGAGCTGTGTGCTGCAGGCAGCCAGGGAGATCAGTGTGGTAGTTTGGGAATGTATTGGAAAAACTACTTGGGAAAAGGCTGGGGAAGTTACATGGCACAATTTTCATAGTGGGGATGTACCTGGAAAGTGAAAAATGCAGGACTGTAGGAGTGGGCATGATTTTGAGAGCAATTTTTGAGGACTGGTGAGGGGAGAATATTATCTGATTAGGATGTACCAGCAGAACACAAGTGGGCTGGGATCCTCTTTTGAGTGATACAAAGTGAGGTGCTGGGGAATGAAAGTGGAAGCCTATCACTTGCAGTAAATGAGGCAGAAGCTGTCACTGCTCCAGCTGGTTACCTGTACTGCCTGTGGTGCCAGCACGAGCCCTGCGAGCAGAGCCCCACCATTTTACTTGCATTCTAAGTCAGACTTACTCTTAACCCAATATTCTTGTCGTTATGGACAATTACATGATTCTCAGCTGGGCTCTGGCTGAGTTTTGCAAGGAATGTGTGGATCCAGCCTTTTCTCCTTTTTCTGCAGTCAAGTTAGTGCAACATAGTTGAAACAAAGTGAGTAGACTTTGTGTAGACCTTGGAATTCCCATGAAAATCAGGTGGAAAATGGGAATTTTGCCTAAAAATGCATAAAATTACTGAGGGCAGGGGAGGATTTTGCATGATCAATCCTCCAACCTCTTTTTTAGCTCATTATCTTGATTCTGAGTTATTGTTCGTGTCTGACACCTAGACCATGTTCAGGACATATTTGAAAAACATATGCCAGGAAAGGGTTATAAGAAGGTAAAATGAATTTTACTGAGTTCTAGGTTAAGGTTCAGGCTGCTAAAATAAATCTTAAAAGTCAAAGCCATATTATCTAATGTACTTTACTATTTTTATTTCCAGTACTATCAGTTTTGAGTCTATACAAAAAAAGTGGCTTTTACTTAAAAGTAAACATTTAGATAAATATAGAGGAGCTTATTGATTTTCTATGCAGAGAATGGTTTATTGATACTTTTCTCAGATTTCATAACATTAATTTACTAATTGCTCCATTGATTTGGTTTCAGCAAAGAACCCCACAAGCAATAAAAAAGCACCTAAAACTTGAGGAAACTGATGTTCTTTTTTCGTGTAGTATAGCTGTGTACAGAAACAGATTCTTGGAGATAATGGGAACACAGCCAGCTGTAAAATGGTGTTGCTGGTTCTGAATGTGAAGTCAGTCTCCACCAGATGCTTTCCTGTGAGGAGTCACCAGGAGTGTGTATCACTGCTTGTAACATGACCACAAGGCTGTACTGCTGGCTTTGCAACTTAATTTTTCATATTTGAAGGAACATTTTTTCTTTGGGACTGAATGCTTAAAGGAGACTGATCTGAATTTAGGATTGTTTGGGTTTATTTTTTGCATCTATGTAGGCCTGCTATAAATTCAGCATTTCTGCCCTTGTGTTTTTCTGTTTACTTGGCAGACAAAATAGTAAAATAGTTTGAGCACACATTTAATTTCCCTTTGTGATCTCAAAACTTCATGAAGGACAGTGGTGCTGCAAGCTTCAAAACATTATGAAGTTTTTTTAATCTCAGGTGTGTGAGTTAGCTCATGAGCACTCGTGGAATGCAGAGAGTTCAAGGAGACATAAAAATGAGCAAGTACTTGGCAGTTTTCAGAATTAAGACTCAATAATGTGCTGAAGTACTCTTCTTCCTCTTCAGGTAACCCTCCAGAGAAGAGAGGTTGGCTTAACTGACTGTTAAGTTCCTACAAGACAATATTTTGTTCCTAATATTAAAAAGATTACATGTATTTTAATGTTGGGATCAGAACAGTAGTAAAACGCTCCTTAGTGTCTCTCACAGGCTGTACTCACTGCTCTTCCCCTGTGTTACGTGGGCAGGGGTAGCGTGGAACTGGAGCATTTTGCCCTTAGTGCTGTATCACTGTCCCACAACGGAAAACCTAATTAGTGCATCCAAAGAAGTGTTAAATAGATTTCGTGCTGTTTAATAAAGGCATTACATGTTTTATCTATTGCCAAACGTTAGAGGGAATGTTCATAATGCACATTTTTGCTGCCTCTTTCACAATTTGGGTGCAGTTTTACATGGTAGCTGCCTCAGGAAGGTTTGGTAACTTTCTTCTCCATCAAACCTTTCCTCTCATTGTTCTGCTCTATTTGTTTTGGTGTTATTGCATAATGGTACACACTTAATGAACATCATTGCCAGTCCTTTCGAACTGGGGGGACAGCTCTTAGCACCAGAATATATCAGCCTGTTTGATTTCAGTTTCAGTTATTCTTTTTTGGTGCTGATGTCTAACTAGTAACTGAGAAGAAAGAAAGAGTCTACTTTGTGTCATCTGTAGGCCTGAGCCTTTTCATTCTTGTGTGTTCTTATTAAAATGTGTGCTTTCTTCCCAAGCTCACTATTCCTGTCAGGTTTACACAGCCCTAATGGTGACATTTTGTCTTCCAGCTTCGTCTCTTAGCTGGCCTTGGCTGGCCTAAGGTGTCTGAAGTGTAGACCTTCTAGACTATTCATGCTGAAGTTCAGAAGGAGGAAAAATACCACCTTGGGGAAGGGTATTGAATTCTGCCAAATTTTATTTTGTTGTACATGAAGCTATAAAACCAAGCAACTTAAGGAATACCTCATTGTGTGTAGCTAATCTGTTTTCTGCCTGATGCAAGGTCTGCATTTAATTTGAGGGGTTTTATTTGGGTTGGTTTCTTTGGGGGTGTTGTTGTTATTGTGGATTTCTCTCTAGCTTTATCTCCGTTTACTCAGATGCATTTAAGTGATCAGGATCAGTTTTTGCTGGGTGGTTTTTATTAAAAGTTACACATTGCTCATCTAATATGTTTTGTAGAACATTTCTAAGACTGTGCAAGTTGTACTGGATCAGTCTTCTTGTATTTTACCTGCCTTGGTGGCAGTGTGAGGTGACATACAGGGTCTTAGTGACAGAGCTCTGAACTGACTCTAGAGCTATGGTTTCCCCTGGGTATTTGATTAGAATTTAATGGTACATGAACCAAGCTATCACAGCGTAACATCTACTTAGAGTATTTTGAGAACAGGTACTTGCCAGACCCATTCTTACCTGGAAAGTGGCTAAAGCTGTACCACAGCACTTTGAGATTAAAACACTGTGAACTGTTCTGTCATCATGCTCTCAGCTATTGATGTAACATATAAATCTCTTCAGGCAGCACTTTTTTGCTTTTTGTTCAAGTCATCACTGTAAAATAAGTCTAAACTTTGCAGCAGTCTTTGTTCATAGCTAACACAACTTTCCACTTTGGAGCTACCATCTCTTTAAACATGTTGTTCAAGAATATTGAAGCAGCCAGTTGCTCCCAGAAACACTGAAAGCATAATAAAAGGCAACAGGAAAACAACATAAGCAAACACTTAATCAAGTCCAGAAACAACCTGTGTCTTTATGTTATTACTTTGTGGGACCCTACAAAACCACACAAGTAGGAGTGTGAGCTGAAGGTCAGCGAGCATAGTGAATTTTCCAAATGTTAAATAATTAAAGAAACACCTGTGCCCCAGCCAAATAACTTCATGCTGATCTGCTGCAAAAATGTTATGCTTAATAACCCTAAAAATGTGTAACTTCTTATGCCTAGTGGAGGCTGCAAGAAGAGCAGCAGTATATAAAGCATAGGAGACTTTGCTTCAGGATGTCTTAAAAGGTCTCTTAAGATTGATTTAGTAGTGTCCCAGTGTGTGTTTCCTTGTTTCTGCAATTATGTTTAGCACATTTCAGATGTGACTAAATGGGATTTGAGACTGCTAATGATTTATGAAGACTCAAATTCTACTCCTGAACTCCTGATGTTCTTAAGCCAACAGAGGTTTTAAAGTATATCACAGGTCATATATCCTTTCCTAAGGAGAAAGAAAAAAAATAAATCCATATTGCTTGATTTTGGTCATCATATCTGTGCCCTTATTTTGCACTAAAAAGAGTGCTATTGATAAAAGAGCTGAATGCTATAGGCTCATATCAGGAGGGAAGAAAACTGGTGTCAAATTTCAGAGTTTCATGGAGTCATGTAATGTTTTCTGACCAGAAAGAAGGAAATAAGAGGAAGGAAGGCTTCAATGTTAACATTATAGGATTGTGAAGAATTGTAGAAAATTTGAGGGAAATCCTGCTTCAGTGAAGTAAGGTTCCAGTGGGAATGGAATACATTGGAAAAGCAAGGAAAACAAGATAAATGGGAAGGCAGGAGTGGTAAGCTGGATGCATATTTTTCCGTCTCTAAATTTTACATATACGCTTTTTTAAAATCTTCCTTGCTGACTACCAAACTCCTGACTCCTAGAATGTGCCACCAAGCACAGAAACACACAGGAGTAAAAGCTGTGGTGACAGTCCTTTATTCATAGTCATTTCATCTCAAGGTATAGTTACCTGTGCATGTTATAGGCATAGAGATTCATTTCACTGTTACTGACTGCAGTCCAAGTTTTCAAGCAGATTTGTCAAAATTGGCAAAAGATGTTTCTGATTTTACAGTGGAGGAGTCATTGCCCATGACTAACAATAACACTCCTTTCCCCTTTCCTGGAGTGTGTCCTTTCTGTTGTGAAGTCCAGAAAACATCATTAACAATCTGAATAACTGTAAATGGCTAAATTATATAGACTGGGTATTTCAGAGGAAGTCACTGAATGACTGATATGTTCTAATTAAATGTTTTCACTTGCTCTGTGGCTGCTCTTGACAGCAACTTGAAAAGCACAGCAATTAAAGCTTGCTAACTGGATTTTATTAAATGACTACAGACCATAAGCCATGAGCAGTAAGTGATAGCCAGGTATTCTTATGGCTGGACCTGCATGTCACTGGTTTGCCAAATCCTCCAGTATGTTGCTCTTCCAATATTCTCCTTCTCTGTAGGTAAAGAAGACAGAGCATTGAGATCTGAAAAACTGGCCCTTTTTACCAGTTCGAAAAATCCTAAAATAGTTCAAAATCTGGATCTTTACTGGCCATTGCTGCCTGAATTCTAACTTCTCCATGTTTTGGAGTCATCGTAAATAAACATATGCTCACCCAACATTTTATTTTTTTTTTTTACTCCCACGGTATTTAGTTCCTCACTGAATTAGGCCCTAAAAGGTGGAATATAAGCATTTATAAACAAAGTAGGTGATTGTGTTTTATGATTGTTTTATATGAGTTTTCTGTATTTATTAAAGAAATCTTCAAAAGTGATTTTTATACCAGAAAATGAAATGCTTTCAAAGCTACAGTGCTTTGGAAATTGTTTACTTTACCAAGATTTATTTGCAGAACAAAATGTTGACATATCCCATTTTGGCATACTTTGGAAGATAATTTTGCTATTTTCAAGTGGAGCTTTGAGTTCTTTGATTGGATTACAATGGTAAATTAAGAAAGATTAAATTCTTAAAAAACAATCTAGTTGAACACAAATGCTGTTGTTTTGGAATCTTCTCTTGTGAAGATATCAGTATTATAGATGGTGTTCTCAGGTGGACTGAACACAGATCTTAGGATATTTAAATTCTTTCTAAAATAGGGTTTTTTTTCCCCCATATGGTCATGCTAAGTTATTAAGAGGTGAGATACTCTGTGTGAATGTTGGCTTTTTAATGGAAATCACTGTACTCCACCACCCCTGTTTAATAATAATCAGTGTAACCCAAATACTGATTCCTTTTTACCCATTGAAGGGAGTATTTCAGGTTTCTGCACAGTGAATTCATGTGTTTGACTTCTGTTCTGTGATGTTCTGAAATGGACCTTGGATCCTGAGGTCTGGAAAGTTTTATTCAAAGTGCATTTCCTGTGTGAAGTACTTGCTGCTTGGAGGACAGACATGATTTATGGCACACAGAGATTTTGGTCTTAATTTTACATTCGTATAGCAAGTAAAGGGCACTGGTAATAAGGAAAAAAGAAAAGGGAAAAATACTGCTGAGGGAAATATTAGAAAAAGAGAAATTTTCAGCTCCTGAGGCTGGAGGCTATTATTTCAGTATCAGACATTAGTAAGCATGTTTCTAAAATGATGTCCAAGTGTCTAAGAAAGCGATTATTAAAGGATGATAGATAATCAAGTGTTGATGTGGCTTCAAGCTTTGGGCTTAGATGTTGCCATATTTTTGAAACAAGCATGGAAAATGCGGTTTACCCTGCAAAAAGCTTGATTTTTCCAGTGTACTGAGTTACAAAGCCATAAGGTGAACCATTTTTAAAATAAATTTGTAAAGGTGCCTGTGTTTTCAATTTTATCATTAATTTATAAAACTTAGGATAGATAATTAAAAATCCATATAATAAAATAATTCAAAGTACTATTTTCATTTTGCAAGTATTTTGGACACATCTAATAATTTCATGTTTATACAAATTTGCTTTTCAGCTGCTTTAATTGAGGTTAATATTTAAAAATTTTGATAGATGCCAATATAGTCTACATTTCCTCTAAAGGAGAGTTTCTTACTGTTTCTTTGCTTTTATCTATTAACGTGAAAAAGAATAATGTAGTAATAGTACACATTTTGTATTCTGACGATAGTGATAGGCGAGGGGGCTTTTTATCCAACCAAATAAATTGATAAATACAGCTGATTCAGACTGTTTACATAATCTTTCCAATGTCAACAGTCATTTAAATTATCCTAACTTTATACTGCATCTCCAAAATCCAATTACAAGCTAATAATAATTGTCAGTTTTACTCTAAACCTTTAATGATAGGTCACAAGGGATGTTGTACCAGAAGGATTAAATCATTGTAGACTGTTACTATGCCCAGCCTTAAATTACTAACCTCTTATCTCATGGTAACAGAGCTACTATATGTTTTGTCACCATTTTTGCTAAATAGAATAAATGTCACCAAAATTAATTTCATCTTTCTTAAATTAGCTTCTTAGTATGATTTCTCACTTCAGTCAAAATTTATTTCTTGAAGAATTTAATTTCCTTCTTAATCTATTTTATTTGAGAAAGAGGAGGAAGAACTTTCAGGAACAAATGCATTTTAAATCATTCTGTGGCTAATTTTGAAATTTACTCTTCATTAATAACTGCTGACACTTGCAGGATGGAATTTTTTGAGTCACTGTATACTTAAAATCAAACTGGTTCTGCTGAGTTCATCCTGGCTATATTTAAGGCTCTAAAAGTTAAAAGGGGGTGAATCTTGCTTGTAAGGAGAGCTGCTGCTTAATCATGTGCATAGCAGATTTCCCATGTGATGGATGGTTCGAGGGAATGTTGTAATTAGGTGGTATAGTTTAAATGCATTTATTTGGTTTTAATCGTATTAAGGATGCATGCAAGTGAAGAAAAATACAGTTAGTATAAGGAATATTGTAGATGGAAGAAATACTACCTCAAAAAAAAAAAAAGGCATTGAGAGTTGGCATTGTCATACAACATAGTGACAGCAATTTCTGTCTGAGTTACCGGCATCCTTAAATAATATTTCCAGTGGAATGTGTATTTTAAAATAATTTTAAAATGCAGCTGTTGGCTTTCTCTTACATTTCCCATTCTTTTGGTTTTGATGAGCTCAGTCAAAAATCTATAGAGCTACAATATAATAGTTCTTTCAAAGAAAAATCAGAAAGATGGAGCAATTGGAAAGGGGAGGATTCAGAAAATAAACCTGAAGTGACAGGCTCTGTCTGAAATTATCACAGCTGGTGATATGAGGCAAAATGGGGGAGGAGGAAGGATTTTTAATGCTCATAAATAAAATCTATTTTAAAATATTGAAATCTAGAGGGACTGTATTGGCTGAAACAGTAAAAATCTATTAAATGACTATGATTTCCTTTTGGAAACATGTTTTTCTTTAGGAATCTATAACATAAAGAACCGGGATGAGTTGAAAAAAAAATAAGTAAATTCTTCTGTCACCTGCACATGATTATCATGGCTTTGTAAACTCAATTAGTAGAGAAGAATTTATCCAAAATCTGATTAAATATTAGTGCCAGCAGGGCAGAAAATTAAACAGAGCATACACATTAATAATCTATTAAATGTTCAATCAACTTTGAACAGCTGTAGCAGTTGTAATCAGATATTTCTTTGTGGCATCCTACACATTTGTATGGGGCTTGGAAGTCACTGCTAGATTATTCCAGTGGGCAGAAAGTCAGAGTTGTCTGTCACTTCTCTGACTGTGGAGGGAATCTCTATATAGGAAAATACTGAGTTTGTGTTTTAGCAGAAACTGTTGTCTCCACTTTTATTTGAAGAGTTGATATTTGTATCATAGCACTGCACGTGTACCATGATATCTGTAAGATGGCTGAAGAAAATCTCAGAGAAGAGCACTGGAATGTCATTAGTCATATCTACAAATTCCTTGTGAGGGCAGGAGGAGGGCCAAACACTGATCTGTTCTCTGTGGCCTGAAGCTGAGGCAGGGCAGGTTTAGGTCAGATATCAGAGAATGTTTCTTCCCCAGAGGGTGTTTGGGCACTGGAACAGCTCCCCAGGGCAGTGGTCACTGCACCAGCCTGACAGAGCTCAGGCAGAGTTTGGACACTGCTCTCAGGAACAGGGTGGGACTCCTGAGGATGATGCTGTGCAGGGCCAGGAGCTGGACTCAATGATCCTTGAGGGTCCCTTCCAACTCTGTGATTCTGTGATATGCAGAAATATGGCTATTTTTACCACCTCAGCATTTCTGAAAAAGAAGTTGTACTGGTCAGGCTGGTAAAGTGGTAGGTTGCTCTTTCACAGAAGATATGTGATGGCCACTAACCAGAAGAAGAGAACAGAATGTGAATAGTCTCCAGAGGAACAGAATTAATTTAGCTTCTCAAGTTAAAGTAGGAAACCAAATGGTTGATAGTTTCAATGCTTCTGAGAAAGCACTATAGGGACTATAAGCACTGTGCTCTTATGGGTAACCAGACCTGTGCATGACCGGGAGTTGGACCTTGAAAAAAGGATGGAGCTGGTGAAGAGTAAAGGACCTCAGTGACCATGTGCTTCCCAAAGCATGACATAAGGATGTGTAGAATGCTCTGACCATTGGCTCAAGTGGCTCAATATTCTCTGTGTGTGTCCAGAGCAAATCCCTGGAGAAGAACTGAGCAAGCATATTTGATATTCCTTGTTAGCAGGAATATCAAATGACTTTTTTTCAGTTAAGTTTTTTTACTAACTCATAACAGTTCTCCAGTCTCCCTATGAGTTCATGTAAGCTTCTATGCCCAGCAGCCTCTGGCAAGGAATTTCACAGGTCTACTACTTTATCTAAAGAGCCACCTCTTTCTGTTTGTTTTGAAGTTCTTTCCAACAGCTCTCTCTTGATGAACCCCAGCTCTTAAACTGGAAAAGACAGTTGAAACTAAATCTTTCGTAGTCTCTTCTAAATAATCTGCAATTCTGTAAGTCGTGAGTAATTTGAAGCCTAAACTTAATATATGAAGATTTCTGCATGTTGATCATTAAGCAAAACTGAACATGTGTATGTCTGGGCTTCTGAAAAACTTAGTTCACGTGTCCTTGAACAATTTTTATGTGACATTGCTCTAAATATACAATTTGGAGAAAAGATATTTAATTTCTTTTATCTTTTGTTTGCTTTTTCTATTCCAGACTGTATTTACATAGGGGGTTGTGGTTGCAGGGTATCATCTTCAGAATAAACAACTGATCTGGGTCAATCTCTGCAATCACTGGTACTGCATGTGGTAAAAGAAAGGGCTGTTTTCTTAGTCACCCTTAGGTCCTCCTTCTCCTGCCTTTATAAAAAACAAGCAAATGAAAAAACAACCACCACTAGCAGATTGTGAAAATGGAAAGAGGTTTTTCCCTTTTTTAATTATCTTTCTTTGTTTTGCTTTGGTTTTGGTGGGGTTTTAGTTGGCATTTTTTGTTTGTTTATTTGGTGAAAGATTTTTGTTACATATTTTGGGGGGGATTTTGTTCGGTTGTTTTTTTTTTTTTCCTCTTGGAGATACTGCTTAAGTGTTTTCTTGGAGTTTGTGGTCTCATTTCTTTTATTATAAGTTAAATTTCTTTGCTTTCTTTTTGCTTAGTAGAAATGGAAGAAGACATAACTGTAAAAGCTGAATTCTTTACTATTTATGAACTACAATATTTTGTGGAATGAAAATCTAGCTACAATAATAAATGGCAATGGAACATCAGGTTGAAGTTCTGACTTTAAATTATGCCTGAGAACCCAGGTGTAACAAAGCTTTACAAACAGTTAATGGTAACTAATAATATGTTTCTTGAATGTTCCAAAACATACTTTAAAGACCAGTGTTCCAGAACACATTTCTGGTCTATCTTACTGATATATTTAATTTTGTTAGAAAGTATTTACTTTGCTCTCACAGTTGTAAATAATCGTAATAATTTGGACAGTGCTGAAAATTTTCTTCCAAATTCTAATTATAAATAAACTTAGTTATAGTCAAATTCAGCTAAAAATATTTTTGTAAGATTGAAGCATGTATTTATAACCTAGAAAACATTCTGGGTTGACTTATGTAGCATCATTTCTAAGAACAATTTTAACAGTGACCACAAATAATCCTTACTACATTAGTCATCTATCTTTTGCTCTGTTCTAGCCTTTTGTATTGTTTTTCTGTTCATCCTTACAGAAGCTAGATTATAAAGGAAAAGGTTGTTCTGCATCAGCCTTAAAAAATCCAAGTGCAAGTATTTCTTTCTCTCATCTTTTCACTTAGCAGGAGTACAATTTACTACACAATGGCACAATCCCAAATGTCTGTGCTGTGCAATGAACTCAAATTAGGATTAAAGATTGTCAATTTTATTCTGAAAAGCAATGCTAGGATAATATTGGCCATCTACCAAAGCTGTACAGGCTTGAAAAGTTTTGCTGAATGTGCACAGAACTCCATTCAAGCATGGGCAGTTCACTCTGGCAAAGGTCAGCTCTCGTTCTCATTCTGTAAGGCCTCTAATTTTTCATCATTAGCGTCCTTAAAGGTTGCTACAGGGGTTTTGCAGGAGATAAGGGGTGAACACCAGTTATAGCACAAGGACTGGTAAATATTTAGAGCTGAGTGTCAGGGAATATCTGGACATTGAGGAGGGTGTGGCAAATGCTGAAAAAAAAAGGAGTGTTACTTTGTTGGCTAAAGAAAACTGGCCTTTTCCCAAAGCAATGCAAATAAAGTGCACGTTGGTATGATCATATAGGTGCCTTTCTCTTTGGTTTTCTGCATGAATATATGAAACAAATATGGGAGTTATTCAGTTTGTGGCTGGGAAAGGAAAATGCTGAAAAAAAAAGGAGTGAGAAAAATAAATTGTGGTGGAACTAAGGAAACAGAAGCAAACCCATGTACTCGAGTGAATGTTACACTGCATAATGATACACACTGTAGTAAACAGCAATAACTGACTCCTTACTGCAAGCTTGCTGTTTTCCTCCCCACCAGCTTAAAAGAGTGTTATGCTGTGTTGAGATGCCTTCTTACTTTCAGGTGAGACTTATTTCATATCTCACTGTTCATACGTTCTCTTGAAGTTCTTGACCTTTTTGTGGCAAGGTTCTAATGGAAACATTTCCTGCATTATATTTTGTAGAAATGCCTATGGAAATATGGGTATATCTTTCTGGTGAAGAGACAGCCTATGACAACAGATGGGATTATTCTAAATCTAGGCACACCATGAACACTAGAAGCTAAATTTGTGGTGTGATGGTCAGCACAGAAACATCTGCACTGGTTTGCAGTGTTACAAATTATGGGCAAAGTCAGAAGGTTAAACTGGGTCACAGCTAAGCTGGGAGAGGTCAGCTCAGCTCACTGCTGAAGATTTTGCCAATTCAGTCAGCTGACTTTGTAGTGAAGCAGATGATGGGTCTTGCATGGGCTATTCCACTAGCTCAGATGTAATGGTAGTGACCCTCACCAAAGGATGTCAAAAGCAGTTAGAAACTGAAAAGGGGATTAGCATCCTAAACAGGCACAGGCTGTTCTCCTGTGGCTGTTTGTCATGGCTCACAGCATTGATAGCTCCAGCACTGTAAAATTCAGTATTGTCCTGGATGTGGAACATCACCAAATGATCTGCTTCTGTGTGTTGATTCTTACCAGTGTCATGTGTGCTGGGCTAGCAGGGAGCATTTGGTTTTAGCAGTGGGCAGAATCTGAATTACTGGAAGAAAGGGCTTGTAGGGGATATCTCAGTTGAGCCACTCACCAAAGATCACTAAAAACAGCTCACTCAAATCATGATTTTCCAAGCTCATTGACTTTATACCTGGTGCTAAGTATATCCAAATCTGCTTAAGTTCTGAAAGCAGTTTAGCAGCATTAAAATGGAAAAGCACCAAAGCTAAAAGCATTTCTCAACTGACAAACTGACTAGTTTAGGTGCATGTCAAAACTGCTGCTGTTTCTCTAACAGTGCAATAACCTGGCGCTCCCTTACAGTCTGTTGCAAGATGTAGCTGTGCTTTCCTTTCTCTTATTCCATTGGCTATCTCATCCATTGTTGTTTCCTTTTATTTGGTGCTTGTGGCTTCTCCAGGAAAACAGAAATCTGAAAATAGATACAGTCACATTTCTAGAGTCTGCATGTGTGCCATTAATCAGAATTTATTTCCTTCTGACCCTGAGAACATTCAGGGTTATCCTGAAGCTTTGTGATTGTAGGTGATTTCTCTCTCTCTCTCAAAATGCTTCCACGTATCTCATTTCCAGACATAATGAAGGAAACATGATATCTATGGTATATTCTTCCTCTGAATGAAGGTCAATAGGCTATGGACAAATCTTGGCTTCCTCCTCTGCTTGTTGTTTCCAGCAGCAAAGTAATCTGCTAACCTGAAAGGCAGAAGAGCATGATGCATCCCCACCCTAGAAAGGAGTAAAGAGAAACCTTCTCTGTGCACCAGCCATTCTCTTCATGTGCTAATTAAAATGATTTCAACTGCTGTTAAATCATTTCAACAAGAAACAGAGAAGTAGAATCATACACTTCATGTTTGAAAGGGCCTGTACCTTGTTTAAATGACTCAGTTCTCGGCTACATCCAGTGTGTTTTCAGCCCACCTGTAATTCTGTTCAGAGCCAGATCAATTATGCTTAGTGAAGTTGTGGATATTTACTCTGTGAAAAATGAGAAGCCATATAACAATATACATATCTTTCTTACTGTGCTGAAAGTTTTCATTTGACTTGCAGAATTTTGAATAGACCTTTGAACAGGCTTGGGGTCAGTAGAGTGTGTGTATGGCTTCACTGCATGTAGTAATTAAACCCCATATTGGCTGGCTGCTGAATCTGAAGAGGTTTAGATAATATGACAATGTCTTTTCAGTTCTTACATAGAAGACATTTACTATGGATGTATTATAAACCTGTGATTTATAAACCTCATTGACTTCATTAGTCCCCAGGGGCTTTATTCTTGTTAGCCTGGAAATGCCTGTTTAAATTTAATTTTTTCCCGTTTTTTCTTTTTTTTTTATTTAAATTATGACCTCATTAGAGTGAAAACATGGCTCCAGATTCTCGCCTTGTGTAAATCAGCCAAGTCTTGCAACTAACTCTAGCTGAAGATCCAGGCTGTAAATTGAAATCCTGTCCTTTTGACTTGCCTTTTCCAATCCCAAAGGCTGGCCCTAGTGCAAGAAACATCCTCATATTAACATAAAAGGGCATTTCAGTAACTTGTTTTGTATGTCTTCTTCCAGTTTAGACTGTAGTGTCTCAGTGTGCCCTAAGACTTGGGCAAACACATGTATGAGATGTGATGCAGGAAATTTCTTCAGAGGAGGAGTTGGGGCAGGATGTTTAAAAAGATGTGCAACGGTGGTAAAGGGTAGGATTTCAAAAACTGTGAATTCCAGATATGATTAAGTTTCAGCCTGTCACATTTTTTCAGTGGTAAGAGGAGCTTAATTTTTGGAGTTTTCTTAAGTAATGTAGTTAATATGAAGAACATCTCATAAAATTTTTTCAAGGTAAAACAAATAAATGGCTACACTAAAGTTGTCAAATTTCATTTAATGAGTTGTTTTGTTTTTTTTTAATGCTCCATTATTCAATTTCAAAACCATCTTTAGGTTATTGTTGGGTTGTGGCAAAAGTTGTTGGGGGTTTTCTCTTCATAACAGGTTTCTTTTTCTTTCTCTGTTTTAAGATATTGAAAAACTCTTCTACCTAATCTTTTACACTAAGTCCCAAACAGTTTTATTTATAGTTGCCAGAAGTAAGTTCCTAATGTTATGTTAATTAGAAACATGTGGTGAAAAAAATAGGCAACTTTTAAGCTGACACTATTTTTGAGTTAAAATCTGGCATCCCTTTTCTACTGACAAGCCTGACAACTGCAGCAGCAATCACCTCATCAAATCTCTCCGTTGTGTCTTTCCTGGTTTTTGGCATTCTTCCTGTCTAAATTTTTATCAGATGAGTGCTTTTTTCTTGGCAAGTATTTTGAATACCTTCTTGTTGCTTTATCTCTGCACTATCACCCCTTGCCCTTAATGTCATTTCTCACATGTAAGACTGTGGCAGAATTCGAGACAAATTAGTTAGGAACATAGATTCAAAGACCAGCTTTTCCTCTTGGCTCGCTAGTCTCTTCTCCCCTCACTTTTTAAACACCAGCATGTCACAGATACCACAAGAACACTCAGCTTTTAAGACATTTTTGATGCTTTAAATCCTCAATGCTGCATCTACCTTTTTTCCACTACCATGTGTCCTGTATTGCTCTTGAAAGCTTTTCAGCTGGTGATATCTGGGTTTTAATCCTGAGTTTTGGAACTAAGCAGTAGGCTGAGTCAGAATAAAAATCTTTAGTTATAAATGCTTTAGACCACAGCCAAAATATGCAAATAATTTGTTTCTTAAAATAAATGCACAAATGTTGAGTGATATTTGCAAGCAGAATTCATACGAATGAGGACCAGATTTCCTTTCCAGAAAAGGAAGACTAGGGAAAATGTAGCTTCTCTGGAAGGTGAGACTGGTTACCCAGGATATGGAGAAATTAATATACTATCTCTTACTGAGAGCACTGTAAGCTGCCGAATGCTCAGCAAATAAAACCCCTCTTCAGGGTGCCATGAACAGGCAATAAACTTCAAATGGTTTTGAATTTGAGTAAAGGCGCATTAAGGAAACATATCAATTAAGGTAAATTTGGCAATTTTATTGGAGCCCATTTTCTAGTTTCTTTAGTCAGTGAAGAGCAGTGTAAGCTGCTGGACACACAGTGGTTTTTGACGCTGGCTGCTTCTTTTCATTGCCTAATGGGAGATAAGCCTTTTGAATATCCAGCACAGTTGTACTGCTAAATTCTTTTGAGAACTTCAGCTGTAAATCCCAGCTTATGTGACTGATGTAGTGAGCTCATTTTCCAATGGCACCAACCCCTTGTGAAGGCAGTAGAAGCAGCTAAGTATGCTGGAGATAGATATATACACATACTCTCTCGAGATATATGTAACCATACACACACATACTCTTGGGGCAGGTGTTTGAAAGTGTCTAAGCACTAGGCTCTAAGGGCAAGATGAGTGTGATTCAAGCTTTTAAGAGCAAACAACAATGCATAAAACATTAATTATGTGCATAAGTAACTGAAGTGTCAAGCTGTCTATATTTTCATTGGTGAAATTACCTAGGTACTTAACGTTCTGCTGCTGTACATGTCAGCAGAAGCTGCCATTTTGAATGTGCTGAGGCTTTGATGGCTGAGTCCTTCCTTGCCTTCTTGTGGCTTGCAAATTCCAAGTCTTTGGAGAGTAATAGTGTATGTAGGAGTGGGCAGCACACAATCCAGTGAAGGTCGTGGCAGTGACAGATACTTTCACTCTAAAACGCTGGACAGGAGGGGAGCAGCACGTTAGTCACAGGGCTGGATCTGAGTGTATGGTATCAAACAGGGGTTTCCTCTATTCCTCCAGTGCCATCTGGCAAGTTTTTAATCCTCCCCTCTCACACCATGATCTCTGTTGAGAATCCTGTTAGTTCTCCATGGCACTGGGTGTCACAGTGCTCAGTGATGTGCCCAGTTGTCCTGATTCCTGGCCACACTCCAGATGGACACCTATGGGCACCATGGGGAACCTTGGGGTCAAGTTTGTCCCTCCAGAGTCTGTGCAGCTTCTTGCCCAAGTGGTCAAAGATGTGGAGTAGAAAGTTGTTCCTCCCCAGTACAGAGGGCTGTGTGTGGACCAGTGTTGCAGCAGATTGCAGCACACAGGTCTAGCCTCTTTTTTTCCAGTTTTATTACAGCAATCTTGTGCTGTTAATATAAAAAGGCATAGTAGTTCTCTTGTTGCCAGTCTAATATCTTCCTAGATTTAGGTCTATGTGTATTTTTTTCCCCCTAAAGCATCTAAATTAGTTAAAAATGGGATTTAGGGATTCTTGTAAATTTAATTATAAAATACTTTCAATTCATTCGAAGATATCCTCATGTGAACATTATAAGATTTTCTTTGACACTCATGTTTTAACATGCAGTTGTTTTCATAAGTCATGTTGCAGCAGAGTGATCAGCAATTAAAAACATACAATCCTGCTACATAGTGTAAAGCCTTCCTGTAACTACACCCCAAAGGGTGGTTCAGTCACCACTTTGCATCATGGTGCCATGTTATTACTTAACATGCAAAAGTGTTTTTAATGCTTTGAGTACAACCAAGGCTTTAACTGATCTGTCCCATGGAAATGGAGATGAATGATAACTCTACAGTCTGCTACCAAATGTTCATGCTAATTTTCCAGTCTTACACAGAAGCAGGCAAAGGCCATGATGTAAATGGACAATCAGCCCTCTTCTGGACACTTGACACTGTCATTTTGAGACTCAATTTTGACATCACTTAAAGTATCATGTAACAATTTGGAGAAGACAAAGTTAAAATCTTATGTGTAAATAGAAGAAAGTATTAGGAATTAAGATGCTGATTTATTAAAATATATTGTGGAACAGCAAACCAAATCTCTTAAATCCATTGTTCAAACTGAATGCTTAGTACAAGGATTTAATACCAAATGCACTTCTTCTTCAGTATAATGTAACGCTGATTTGTAGAATCAGAGCACAGAAAAAATATAGTAACAATAATGTTGTTGGAAGAATGTTAAGCACATCTTTATGAAAAACCAACATCAGAGGAGCAGCGTTACCGTGGGTATTGTTCCCCGTTGCACTGCAGCATGTGCAACATCCAGGTCACTGCCAGTGCAGAGCAGACAGGCTTAAGCTGCGATGAGTGATGCTGAAGGGGGGGGCAGGGGAAGGGGGGCTGTGCCTGTGGATCTGGATTG
The DNA here is from genome assembly GCA_013397245.1 of Thryothorus ludovicianus. Lineage (NCBI taxonomy): Eukaryota > Metazoa > Chordata > Aves > Passeriformes > Certhiidae > Thryothorus > Thryothorus ludovicianus. Next base: position 417,522 of record VZTB01005864.1, on the reverse strand, counting down.
TCTCAAACTCAGACCCCAAGCAGAGATCCAGCGCTGGCAAATACAGTGGGAGTCTGCAGGGAAACTCTGCAGCTAAAGTCTGCAGGGAATGGGAAAGAGTAGTTCCAGATAGGCCACCTTGACAAAGGTATTAGGTGTAGCAGGACATGCTGGTGTTCTGAACACATTGACAGTTATGAGCTTTTTAAGCAAATGTTTCTCATTTCTTTTTTCTCTTTGTTAGTTAAGTTGGATTGAGTGGCTGGTGCTGAAACAATTTAATCCTTGTCTACAAAGCAATTTATTGCAAGTTATTGCATCCTATTGCAATTGATTGCTTTATTGTTGTTGGCGTGTTCTGTGCTTTTTCTCTTAGAAATTTCATTTTGCAAATATAGTAATAATATTTTACATGTGTAGAGTGCCTTTCATCACAAAATACTTCACAAACTAGACAGAGTTTTTGCAGTTAGTTGTTTGTTAGGCTGGTATCAGGAGACACAGCTATCTTTACCCATACAATCCAGTCAGGCTGAAGGTTTTTCTTAGTGTATACTTTCTTGTAACCTATATTGTCACCTGAGTAAAAAATAGCTAACTTCCATTCCAGGTTTAGATGTATTTACTGCTGTAAACTGACTCAAAACTTGAAGTTCTTTTTGGGTAAGAAAACACTTCCAATTACACTGGCTGCCACACTGTTGGCTTGATGGGCTAAAAAAAACCCAAAAAACCAAACTAAAGAAACCCTCTTATTATTGTTTAACTCTCATTATTTTCTTTTTGTGCATTTTTTAGGTATGTGTGATCTTAAAAAGTGTTATTAATCCAGATCCTGTGTTTATTTGGCCAACTGCTGCAAGATTTAAAATTTGCATTAGTCCTTTTTATTTTATTGTGTACTATGCCCTAAAGCTAAGACACTGTATTAATAAAAATGACCAGCTAGAGGTAAGGGCAACAGATTCTGTGCTCTGTGGTGAGCTGGCCTTAAATTTGAGCAAATCCTTGAAAATTCTGTGGCATTCAGTGAAAGAACTGAATTAATTTAAACTGAACTGCACACAACCTTTTAAAAAATAAATCTGCTACATATATGGATAATACTACTCTTAAATATTCAGCCTCTTTGACTTACTTTAATTCAGCGGATTTTTCGCTGTCTCCACATAATTTCCGTGTAAAAGGAAAGGCTAATCTACTGGTTCAGACAAAAGGCTTAAGCTCAGATGATCTCTGTTCTGTTTCCTTTTTATCATGTTCTCGCATTTTTTCCTCCATCTGTAAAAAGGAGATGACAGCACTTCACTGCCTCATGATTGTGGAAGGATAAATACATTGATTGTGAGATGTTAAAAATGATCGAGCCAAGTATGTAACTAGGCCAATTTATATGGAGGCATTTTTTCAAATTAGGAGTTGGGATATTCTGTCTTGGAGAAGCGTGGAGGAACAGAGTAGCTATCTTGCTTAAGGTATTAGTAGTGAAATGGTTAACAAAATATATATACAGGCAATGTTTAGGGTTTAGAGTTAACACCCTATTGAGATGATTGAAAATAGTTCACATCTTGCTGAACTGTCATTTTGAGCTGTCTGCCAATTTAAGAACATATTGCTGCCTCAGTTAACATATGGTTCGAGTTGATACAGTTTTCTGTGCAACCATGAGAGCTAGACACATCATTATATGAAAATGAAAACAAATGGCTGAGCCCTGAGCTTGCTGCTTGAGGCCCCCCCAGTGTAAGCATGAGTTCAAAGCCACCTAGGCTTCCCATTTGGAGATTCCTGCAGCATGAGAGAGCCCGGGTTGGTGCTGAGCCACAATAACCTGCTCCCGTGCCACAGGGCTGGAAGGGACATGCAGCCTTGTAAGGGACATTCCCAGGACAGAGGTTTTACGGTGTGAGCACAATGGCAAATGATCCCCTGGGCTGCTGTACCTAATTTGTCAAGATTTAATTAGAATCTGGGATTGGTGAGCCTCCTTCTGGGACTTCCACTCCTTTAACGTGTCATTGGTGTTTCAGATATGTTATCCTGGGAACTTTAAAGGACTGAACCCCAAGCTCTGGCTGCATCCTAGCCGTGTTCTACTATAAGTTAATGCTAGCAGATCAAAAGAATAAAGCTTCTAAGGAAACACTTTGTTTGGTAGGTACCATGAGGTAGCTTTCATTATCTGCAGAAGTAGGGTTGAAAAATTTTCCACTGAACTTATAATGGCTTTGTTCTAAAACACCTGCATTTTTTTTTGCATACTAGCTCTCTTTTTTGTTTCTGATGTGATAGAAACTCCATAGTTATGCTATGGTTTGCTTTGCTTTTCTTATCTTTAGTAACAGTTTTAGCACTGCGTCTTTTTTCTACTTAGGCTAAGTAAATTTTGCAATATTTTCAACTCACTCGGTATCCACATATTTTCATTGGTGAAGTTCCCAGTATGTCTCCTATCATAGTAGAAAAATAATTTCCTCCAAACAAATTACATTAAAATTAATTTGAAGGTATGACTAAAGCTGACAAAACCAAAATAAAAAGCTGAAGCTGAGATTTCATCTTTTCTTGTGCTGCGGGGCAGATGCAGACCAGAGCGACTCAGGTTATGTGTACAGCATAAAGCTATCCAGATTTGGATAAATGGACTTCTTTCCTTGTACATATGGCTTTGAAACTGGCTTATTTCCCAACATTCTTTTTGACTCAACTTTCAGATTCAAAGGAATCCAGATATCTGACCAAAACTCATTTAATTTTCTTCTGCCTATTAAAAGTAAGTATTTGTGCAAAATGAAACCACAAATCAGCTCAGGTTTGCTTGTGAGATTGATGAACCATAATGAATCTTTCGATGAACTCAGTCTAAATTTCAAGCATGTAATAAAATACAAAATCATATCCAAAAGTCACTTTGACTATATCCCTGTATATCATAATTTTCTCTTTCTGTTTTTTTGGGTCACTTATTTTGGGGCATTTACAAGCCAGCCAACTGACTGAAATGCCACTTAGCAATCCCACCCTCAGACTGGGATATGAATTTCAGAGACAGGCACCAAAATGGCTGATTTTTGGTGGTAAGGTAATGGCAGACAGCGTTTAATTTTGGGGAGCTGCTGGAGGCTGTAGGCCAAACTCTGTCGCTGCTCCACAGCTCTGGTTTCTCCCATACACCCTTGCCTCCTGCGTGTTCCTTGGCTTTGAGGAGAGGCTGCTGCTTCCCACAGAGCACGTCCTGCCTGCGGTGGGATCCCGGCTTGCTGTGGCTGGGTGGTGCAGGCAGGCTGGGCGTGGCACCAGCCTTCCTTTGGGAGGATTGCCCTGAGCAGGAGGCTCACTCCAGGGTTCTTTTCACCAAGGTTAATATTCAACAGTAGGGTGATGACTGGCTTTAGAAGCAAATTTTCTCCTCCTTTCTTTTATGCATAAATCCACATTTTAAAATAGCAGTATAGTGACCGTAGCTGTTAAATAGGGATGGTTACATCCTAACTGATGTGTCAGACCTATACCAAGAATTCTCTGCTTGTTACAGGATGCATTTATATTCTTGTTTGCAAGAGGGAACCTGTTGGATTTGTGTTTGGAAATGTTCATTTTTGGAATCTAGATTACTACCATTAGGCTCAATGGCTTTCTTGCTGTACCACCATGCCTTTACCTAGCACAGTGACACTACTTTGTAATTTATAGGTAGTGAGAGGAAAAGAACCAGGATGCATTTCATTGATCTTTCCGTGTTGTAAATGTAAAATTCATGTGCATTTTTGTTTGCTTTATGGCTGTTCTCTTTCCTTTTCCTTATTTAATATGCACTTCATACTGTGCCAAGGGGGTCAGTAGGGCAAATCAAGGAGCCAGATGGCTTGCCTCTACCCTAAGGAAACATACCAATATTTAGCTGGCCATTTTCCCAAATAAAGGCAAGACTGGAATCCACAATAAATGGGAGAGTTGGTTAAAGCTGCATCCTTTACTTAGATTCACAGCTACAACCTCCTTGAGGCATGAGCTTTTTATACTTCACTGCCACTTTCTAGCTTTCTCCAAGTAACTGCATCTTAGGAGATATTAGAAGGGGGTACAGCTCCTTTTATTTATGGCCTTTGCACAGTAACAAGTTTCAGTTATTATAATCTGACTGAAATAAGAAACCATAATCCATGGATGAAAAGACAGTGGACAAACTCAGTTAAATCCCCAGTATCCTGAGGACGTATATTTTGTCCATTTCTGGTTTTTTATGTTCCCTTTTTTCTGCTGTTATTCCCAACTTTAACTTTTGAAAAGCCAAGCAGTTTAAGTGGCCGGCCTGGGGAGCTTATTTGTATGCAGCACAAATTTCAGGATCTGTTCCCAAGCCTGTGCAGAGTGAAAAATGGCCTGCATTTTCTTGATAGCCCATGTGGTTGTAAAGAATAAATGGCTAATGAATTACAGATGAACATTGACGCAAATTAATCTTCCTGATGTCCCTGGGTTATATGGCAGCCATTTAAAAGTTTAATCAATACACTAAAGTTGAAAACATGCAGGCACTGCAGTTGTTTGGATGTAATAAACATCAGAGGGAAACGGGAGGCTTGTACCCAGTCCATGTATCATAATGACAGGTATTTATGTTTAATGGACTAAATATTTTTTATTGGAAGAGAGCAAATGTCAGCTTAACTTTGTAAGCCCCGCATTCAACTTTCCTTTGAGGTTGGTGAGAGACGGCTGACATGTCATTGAAAATGAAATGTAAAAAAACCAATTGAGACAAAGCGAGGATAAGGAGCTGTTTTGCCGACGAGATGTTGCTTTAATGCTCTGCAACTATTCATTAAATAAAATGTAAACTCTACCATTTCAAACGTTGCAGTAAAATGGTTTACTAGGGCAGACTTTTAATGGTTATTAGGGAAAACAAGAGCCAACCGCTGCCAAATATTCTTTTCTGGGAAACATTTTATTTGAAAAGTCTTTTCCTGAGTTACAGTTTCAGAAGATTTATAATTATGGAACAGTCATCTCCCCCTCCCCCTTTCTTTTTTGAGACAAAGAGAAACAGAAAAATAACTTTCAGTATAACCATTCCATGGTCTTTTTTTTTTTCCCTTTGAACAGAGTAATAGCTTTATATAAGCTTCCCAGAGACTTGGATATTAATTGCACTTGAATTCAATAAATTTTAGAGCCATGTGTGTCCAGAATTTTACCATCATTGCTATAAATGGAGAAGGAGGCTATGCAAGACTGCCACATTCACCAGGCCTGCACAGTTGCATGGCTATGGAAAAGACCACATGAAGTTATTTTCTTTAGGTGGACAAAAACGTTTTCATATCATTTGGTCTTATGAGAAGACAGACTTCTTCCCTTTTAAAGAAAAAATTCAAATACATGGGCGAGAAAGGGAAGAAAATCTTGTACCAGCCTTCTGTAACCTGTTTTAGTACCCCATTTGTTGGCTGATCTCACCTGAAGGGACCCTTGATGGTTTAAAGTGGTCTCATAAAGCTCCTGGTAACATGTACTGTGAAACCACCTCAGGAAGGGAGGATGAAAGCCTGTGGGTCACTGTTTGCTTTCTTGGTAATTGGCCAAACTGGTTCTCTTGACTTCATCAGCTGTCTAAAATATTTCATACATTTAAATAATTGTGCTTAACAGTGCAGTGAGTCATCTGATGAAAGTTTGATGACCACCCTCCTATTTTAATATCTCCAAGCCTTTACCAAAGGCTCTTTAAGCCAGACAAGTACATTGAGGGAGTGACAGAAATCTTATATTATTTCACAGGCAGCCAACATCTATAACTTCTGGTTAGACAGAAATGGTAGGCAGACAGTTTTATTTTGTTATTTTAACAATTTTATCTCAAGATATTTTTATGTTGCATCAGGTTCTACTCAGTAAAGGTGGCTACTAATATTGAATTGTGAATTAGACTATATTTGCCTCAAAAATGTTGTAGATTGATGGTGTCATGTTTATATGCTTTGCTTCCTGATAGCAAAATAATTGTTGAAAAGCATCTGAAAATGGATGAGGTGTTTTCCATTTGTAAGCAAGTATTAAATAAGTGTTTACATTGTGAAAAGTAAAAGAATGAGGTGTGTATATTCACAGGCAGTCAGTGAAGGCTGGAACCACACAAGAATGGCCTTTTTTTGCTCCCCTCTTTTGCTAGCCTGTCACCTGTCCCAAATGCCATAACTTCATAGTCTCAAGGACCCAGTATGGCCTAAACTGATGATGTTGCAGACACACTGCCTTGCCCTGACCTTGGATCCTGCACTAAGGAGTGGGTTACTCTTTCCATGGTAGGGCCATTCCCCACTATGGCAGAATTTGCCTGGGATATGGTGTGAGCCAGCCAAGCCACGACTTCCTGGGTTTTGGCCATTAGAAAATCTCTTTTGAGCAGTCCTGAGCTGTCTGCACTGCGGCTGGGGAAGAGGAGGGTTGGAACCTTGCTGCCTTAATAAAGCACCGAAGACTTAGAAGCAGCATTGCAGTGTCCTGCTGAATTAAGTTACAGTTTGGTTCGGTTTAAAAAATTGTCTTTTATTTTGTAAAGCTCAAAGGCAGTTTTCCAAAACTGCTCAAGAGCAGTAAGCTTTAGCAGCAGGTGAAGTAAAACAGCAGGTACCTACAGCAAAACATGAACAAGATTGCACCAGACAAAGGTGGTGCTAGTAGAAAATTGGAGGTAAAGAGTGGGTGGCATTAGATTGATTCTCTCTGTCATGTGGAAAACTCTCTTTTCAATAACTATTCACAACAAAATATGAAGTTCTCTGTAAAATGGTACATTGGGGAATGCGAGCCACCGCTATCCAACACACTACTGCAACAACAGAAAATTTAATAAGTTATTTTCTTGATCAAACTATTATACTTCGACTAAATTAGTCTGAGTCAGATTTTTACAGGAAGCTTGAACTTGAGACAAAGAAATCCCTTTTGTTGGGGTTTCTGAATATTTAAATTCTGTAGAGAGGCTGCTGCTATTATAGACTTAATGGATAAAATAGACATAGAAAAGTAAAAATATCTGCTATAAAATATTTCTTTTAAAGCAAAAAATGTGACAACTCCAAGATGTCTCATTTAAAGTGAGCTTCCATTTCATTGAGAGAAAATATATAAGGATTTGTCAATTGACATAATTATTAGTGATTAAATGTGGCCTTTTGAGAGCACTTTTGTTTCAGTTCAAAGCCATATATGTACTTATGTACAGCAACCTTACACAACTGTCTTGAAGATTTACCAGTCCAGACACACAAATCTACCTGCTCGCCCCTTGCCTTAATAAGTGACAATGAAAAAATTTAATGGTGTTTTATCTGTCCATCACAAAAAATTACTTCTGACTGCTGGCTGGGTGATGTTTTCCAAGGCTGATGGTTACCAAGCATTTAAGTACATATTTGTGTTTCAGTTTTTATCCTACATCATACTAGTGCAACAGAGATGCATGGTATGTCTGTCATATATTCAAAATATTTAAAGAGTGTTATAAAACTAATGATCTAAAATTAGCCTAAGTGAAAAAGGAGATAGAAAACCATGATTTGGCAAAGTACCTTTTTCTTTACCATGTTCCTTTTAAATTCCTCAGAAATACAAATGTGATGTTAGAGCAGTTTGAGAATAATGCCAGTCACAGCCTTCTTAAACTGAGAGCCACAGTCCTGACAGCTATTAAAAAAATAAAGTAACTTTTGGGCTTGATTTTGTATAATGAGCATATGACAAAAAGGTTTACTTCTACGTTATCCTGCAGGTGTAACTGCTGTCTGTCAATTTATCCTGTATTTTATTTTGCTGATGAGAGAACACTAGGGAGAATAAAAAATTCTCTTCATCAAGAACCTTAACAGGAAAGAAAAATGTCTCAAGAGAATTTCATGTATTGGTGGTTATTTGTGATGGTTAAAAGAATTATCTGAAAACAAAGAAGTCTTTCACAATGAATCTAAACACAAAAGCTTTAATAACATTTACATCTGTGTATCATCCATGTCTCCAAATGCAAGTCATGAATAACGCATAAACTAGAGTATATAGGGAACAGAAGTGCTAGCACATCATTTAAAATCCAACACACCCCATCGTCAGTGGAATCAAATACACAGCAGGAATGGTTCCAGTTGATAGACACACAATGAAGTCATTGAAAATGAAAACATATTAATTATGTTCCTAAAGGTTAAGAGAGGAATGGCTGAATTCTCTAATCCTGGACTAATATTAGTGCCCCAAATCTGTGCTGGAAAGTCTGTAATGTTTCAAAAATTGTGGAAAATTTTACTCACACTTATTTGTATCTCACCCATGACTGACTCTACAGAATGGGGGTAGCAGGGGGAAGAGCAGGAAGTGCAAGACAAAGACAAAAACAGGGAGAATTATCAACAAAAAAAAGATGCTCTTGATCCAAACAAGCCACTAGCACTACATGAGCTAATTGTAAGAATAGTCCATTTCTAAACTGCAGCTGTTATGTGCTTAAGCAAACCCTGCTGGGAGAATGGCTTTGTGCAACACCTCTCCTTACACAGACACATGGAGTGAGTGTCCTTTAACAGAGGAATTCAAAGTGCAGCGTATAAGGGAAATCTTTGCTGCTTCCAAATTTTCCTGAGCTTATTACAGGATGTGAGTGTAGCTTGTCATGCTGACATAGGCTTCCCTTAAGTGTTTTCTATTTTCATTATCTTTTTGCCTATGTTAAATCACAACAACCTGGGGTTGAAGACTGTGTGTGGGTATGCAGGGAAATGAGTAAGGGGAGGGCTGAGGGGAAAAGCTCAGGTTGTGTGATATAAAATGATAGGTGTCCAAAAAACCCACAAAATACCTGGCTTGGTCACGGTCATTTTCTTTGTATAATATTTTGTGGTTGTCACTGTGGAGTAATAAGTTCACTCATTTTTTAGTTAATTGTAGATGTATTCTTTCTGCACTCATTTCCCCACCCTCCCTCAAATCCTTATCCAGTCTTCTCTGAGATGAAGATATTGCACCTGGGTTCCCAACTATGTTAACCCCATTGTGCTGGTGTGCTGAGCACCCTGTTCCTTAACATCTTTGTGCTAAAACCCAAATCCTCCCAACAGCAAAGGGTTAATTGTCTGTTTTCAACGTACTTTAAAACTCCCAGCTCTTGGGAATGGTGTTTCCATGAGGATTGAATGTAATGACAAAATAATATAGGCACTCTGTCTTATTTTCAGGGAATGATACTTAAGTCCTTGCTGGTTTTGCTGCATGTGTTTATACTGGGGCTCTTCTTCAGCGTACTTGATGGAAGGTATTAGCAAATTTGAGCTTTTGGGCTTTAAATGTTGTGCTGCTTCTTCTGTTCCTTATTCACTACAGATTAGGTATAATTGATGACCTGCATTTACAGACATGGGTGGTATACAGATGTAAATGTTATTATAGCTTTTATATTTTATGTTCTTTCTGAAAGATCATTTTGTCTTTGAATAATACTCCTGTTCAGATTTTGGGGGGTTTATCTCTAAAAGAGAATATGAAATGGCTATTGCACATCGTATATTTCTTAAAAGTAATTTGGAATTTTAGGGTATGGGATTGGTGGTGACTGATACACTGCCTGGATGAGATATATCCCTTTGAAAATAACAGCGCCAGTACATGCCTGCATCTGTCTAACCTCATAATTCACTTTCACATTGGGTTATGGATGTCTGCATTCAGTGAGTCTATCTTCCCTTTAGGTATTATTTCAGCCCTTTGAGATAATAAGGAAAGTTTAATTGCATTGTTAATTGATTTTTTGCACAACATTATTACCTTGATTGATTGCAGAGTTGATGAAAATGTTAGACACAGGCAGTGTAAAGTATCAGCCCAGTAAGGAGTGGGAGCCTTGTGGAGAATAGATAACCTTGATGTTAAGAGCTATATCCTTCAGATATGTCTTCCCTTGACATATTGATGGCCCTTGAAAAGGGAAAAGCTGATTGTATGCAGAATGCAATCATTAAACCCACTTCAGCTGGCTGTTGATTAATTTGTTTTTTCCTGAAGGATCTAGTTAAAGAGAAGGCCTCACTAGTATCAACAGCAGCCATTTTCCAGGCTTCACATTATACTTAACCCTCTCCTAGAAGAAAGAAAAATGAGATTGTCTTGGTTTAGACAGGCAGATTGTCTGCAAACATTCAGTCCAACTGCAATTTGGGGATTATAACACTCACTTTACCCCGTTAACTACTGCTTCCTCTGTGACCTCTCCTCCCCCTGCCTTCAGTATTCAGCTTTGCCTTTCAGTATCCAGCTAGCAGAAAGTCACGTTTGATGTTTTCTGAGTAAGGCCAGTGTCTGTTCTCAGCAGAGATGCCAACAGGGATGTCAAGCTTGTTTTGCCCAAAGACTGAAATACTTCAGTAGCATATAGCTGCCTCCCAGGAGCCTCTCTGAAAGGACCACAGGGTTCACTGCACACACGTAAGTGGTTAAGCTTTCCTTATCCCTGAAAAGATCCTTCTTGTATAATTTTTTGTTATTACTTTTGAGATCTTTGAGGTCTTCTGTAGGGCAGTTTGTGCTGTTCAGCGCTGCCCCAGGCTTAACAGCAGCACTCATGTGCCCCGTTGCTGAATATATTTAACCAAACAGTGGCTGTGTGTGACTGGCTTTCCTGCTGTGAATTCATGTGATGGTCTAATCCCAGACTACCTGCTACCTTCAGAGGACTTTCTGTTTTTATAGCACCCACTTCGAGAGCAAAGGTGAAGAGTATTGCCTGAATGGCCTTCCTGTGGCAAGAGGGGCTTCCTTGGCTGCAAAGCATTCTTGGGACTGAGGGACAGCTTCTGTCTGAAGATAGAATAAGATATCTTATTCCATTCTTTTCTTTGTATCAGCAAAAAACTCAACACACCCAAAATATATATGCAGCCTTAACCAAGAAATTTAATGCCTCTGAGTGTGGTGGAGATTTTATTCTTCCAGTAACCATTTAAAAGATATTTGGTAAAGTAACAGGTTATTGTTTAGCTCGGTAGTCTCAAAGACAGTCACTCTTCTTTTGAGCTTCTGGGTGATAACAGTGATCACTGCTGCTTGATTATTTGGCCACGTGTGTTTTATGAGGTCCATCGTGAACATTTTGCTCCTTTTCAAATGGGGACATGTTAACTTGTGACATAGCCGAGTCTGACAAATTTGAACCAGCCAAATAAGTGAGTAATATTTCAAGCTGTCAAAGAGGACAAATACTGATTAACTGACACACTCCAAGAGCTCTCACCAATATCCGTGCTCTGGTGGAAAATGTTTACTAAGCAGAATACTTGTCAGAAAGTCTTTAGTGCTTTAACTAAACTTTGATGACTCTGACCCTAATGGAGGGGGTTTAATGTGCCTCTTTTCTTAGTTCTCAACTTTTCATCTTTAGCAAAAGCTTCCATAGAGACTAAAAGTGCACCTGTAAACTATGTTCTACTGCCCACTGTGACTTAACCTTCAGCTCCCTCCCATTAGAATATTTTTAAAAGGAGGCTGAGGAAGAGGGAAAAGAGTTGAGAATAGAAAAAAATGACAATATTTTGGCTTTTGGTACTGGAGGCAGGTTGGGAGCTAGACTGTGGCCAGGAACTATTTAGCAATAACAGATGGTGCTATATGTCATATAGTATAGAACAAAATTCTACTAAGAGGCAAGCCCAGACTTAGTCCAGGGAACTACATATTTTCTGAATACTTCAAGTGTTTGGATCCAGACGCACTTTTGATTTCACTTGATGCTAAATAGTAATAGTGACAGAAGAGAGAAAAGAGCTCACCTGTTGTTGTAGGCTCTGGATGTGTCTTAAAAAGTGCCAGATGTCTTCAGCTTCTGCTGGAAATCAAGGGAATCCTGGGCCTTTTAGTATCTGCTTCACAGAAAACACTTGTTTTTGCATTAGGAAAAATCATAGGAATCCTATTATTAACAATTACTTAAATGTTTTTGTTGGTGTTGTTTCTGAGGAAGGGCTTGTGAAAAGGAGCAAATAATGGCAGACAAAGAAGGTTCCCTTAACTGTATCATAATGTGACAGCAGCAATATTTAATTATGCTCTTTAATTTTATTTGAGAGACTTTTTTTCCCCAGCTTTAAAAATAAAAAGCAACTTGTCTTTATTTCAGATGACTCTCTTGAGAAATTTCAAACCAGTTGAGCCAGACTGAATTTTCTATGTTGTTTTTTTTTTTCCCTAATATGAACTCCTGCAGCAGGAACATATTTGAGATCCAAAAGCAAGTTTTACTCATGAGATGAGCCAAATTTATGTCTAAACTCTCCAGAAGGGCCCTGCTGCTCAAATTTTTTTCACATAAGAATTTGTAATTTTATTGGAATGCTTGCAGACTTTCCGAACAATTATTCCAAAAGTTTGCTTTCTGCCCCATAAATCATGGTACATTTGTTTAATTCTATCACAGTTACTAAAAGAACTTACTTCCCTCTTTTTTCCTCTCACAATTTACTGCTAATGCAATCTGTGCATGGTTAAGGTTTGTGAAGTATGATTTAATTATAGTCACTTTTTGTTTTTTTAATGACCTTGTCATTCTTTATGGTTTAGTTCCATTGCTGAGTAGTGTAAGTTTTATTATTAGAATGTAGCCCAAAGTACAGAGCAGCCAGCAGAAAGGCCATTTTTGCATATGTTAGCCAAATTAACTGAAAATCTCCTAAATCGTATGGCGAGTGTACACTGAACAGCTGAACTTTTGTATATGATTGAGAAAGGAATTTAGAACCTCCTTTGCCTCCATCATTCCGAATATGTTAAAAGCGTCTCTCATATCTCAGTGGTCGCACCGTTGCACTAACACAGGCAATAGGAAGGTGGTTCAAAGCAGCGCTGGCATTAACGCCCAGAATCTGCGGCAATGACAAGTGCCCCGACGGAGGAGACGGGCGGGCGCCGACGGCACCGCAGCCTTTGCTCAGCGCGCTGCGCTCACGGACCGGCGCTGCCCGGCACCGGGGGAAGGCTGCGGGAGAGTCCCCGGGATGGGCCCGGCACCAGCCGGGCTCCCAGGCTAAAGGCTGCGGGCTGTGGGAGAGTCCCCGGGATGGCCCCAGCAGCACCAGCCGGGCTCCCGGGGAAAGGCTGCGGGCAGGGGCTGTGGGAGAGTCCCCGGGATGGTCCCAGCACCAGCCGGGCTCCGGGGGAAGGCTGCGGGCAGGGGCTGTGG
>VZTB01005864.1:272547-404272 GCA_013397245.1 Thryothorus ludovicianus | reverse complement strand
CCGGCACAAAGGGCTGCTGCCCTCTAGTGCCCGGGGCCCGCCGGCGATGCGCGGGCTGCGTCTCGGTGTCAGCTCGGCCCAGCGTCTGCAGCCTTTTGCTCTGCCTTCGCTCCACCGCTCTCATTTAGACCAGAGATGAGAGAATGAGCTGCAGCGAGAGGTGTTTTCAAGACTAAAAGGACTGCGAGCCTGTACTTCCTTTCCTCCAGTTCCTTCAATATATGCAAGTGTAAGCACCGGTCTGCCCCTAAAATTCGGCACTCTGATGCTTTCTGTGCACTTGGGTTTCTTTGATAAAAGTATCTAGCTAAGTACAAAATTTATGAGTTTGAGTAATTGAAAAAATCTGCTTTAGTTTTCAACATATTTCAGAAGAAGTATTTAAAGTCAGCATTAATTCTCTCCGTGACAGTAACAGTGCAAAACTGGTAAAGGTGCACCAAAGAGACAAAAGCATTTGGTTTGGAGTTTGTTTATTTGTTTGTGTATTTTTGTTGCGTGCTTTTTGTTTCATTTTCACTAGAAAGAGACATTCCAACCCCCCAACATATTTCTCTGATGATAGTTACAATGAGCATGGAAAGATTCCAAAGAAATCCCAAGTGTGGAACCTTAAATTGTAACAATGATACCCAGAGGAGTGTGGAACTGGTTAATGATTTAAAGTATTATGCCCTAAATGCTCCTATTTTAGCCAACAGTAGAGAATCTGTAGACAGCACATGCCCAGATCAAAGCTGATCATGTCAATGTCATTCAAGGAGGGAAGGATACCCTCCTTTCCCCCTGCTCTCCCCCCTACCCTTTTTTTAAACAAAGTATGACATCTGAGGAACAGTGTGTTGATTGTTCCACTGCCAGGATACGCATAATGGAAACATTAGCTCCAAGATAACTTTTAATCTGTCAGCCTAATGGCTCCTTAATGTGTAGAGGGCTTTAAATGTATGTCAGCCAGGGCTGTATAAAGTAATATAGTTTGTGGCCTGAATGGATCTAGATGACTCCGCACCATGACACAATATGGTTTATTATTAAGTATCAGCTCATCAGCTTATTCCCACGGACTTGGACAAGCTTCTCAATTTTCCAGTAACAGATTATGTGAGAAAAAGCTTGCAGTGCATTTTTTTTTTTTTTTCTTTTTTTCTCCTCCCCCCCCCCCCCCTTCCAAATTACAAGTTTCTTCCCTAGTTGCACTGGGAGCCCTGAAGTGTATTTACAGCAGGCTGCACTTTATCACACATCAGCTTGACTGCTAGTTTACACTGAACATTTATGCAGCTTCCTTGGCCCAGGATGCAAACTTCACATCTTTGTATTCCTATCACCTTCATTGCAAATTTTTCCAACATCCCCTCCCTGCTGACTGCTTTGCTCCCCCCTCCCCTACTCTCACTTCCCTACATACTCCCCCCTTTTTCCCCCCTTCCCACAAACAGGCCAGTGAGACTTGACATGTCACAGTACTTGTCTGTGCAGGATACTTGCAATAATTCAGTGTGTTAGTTGGCCTTCTGTGATTCCTCTCAGCTCTAGCTTAGGTGTATAATTCTAACACCATTGCTGCAGTCTGGATACAGATTTGATTTTTGCCTTTCTGTAATTTCTTTCGTTCTGAAAGACCATTTTGTGCCCCGTGCTGTAGGGTGTCCAGAGGAAAATGTTATCATTTTTCGGCATCCCTGTGCAGGGAGCAGAGCAAAGAGGTAATTCATCTCCTGTGAATGGGAAGGTTACCTTCCTTGTATGTTGTTACCCTCAGAGGGAGGGGGGAGTCAGGACCAGCAGTTTACTGCTAAAGGTATGTCTTCTTTCTCCAGGAAACCTGCAGTGGACCACAATCCCTAATTCACAGGCACCTCTTCAGGAGTATTTGGGGACCACCCTGTGAGTACTGTGGCCATGGGGAAAGAATTTTGCCTTAGCCACAGTTAGCTCTGTCCCCGGCCTTGTCAAGCACAACCTCACTCTTATGCATCATTTTGGCCTACATTTAGTGTTTCTAGCCTCTTAAAAATAAATTAACTGGTTTATACCATAATGAGAGTTAATATTTGTGCATTTGTTATGTAAGCACTTGTGAGTATGTTATGATAATATTTTAGGGAATATTTGGGTTTTATTTCTTGCTGTGATATTTCAGGTCTTTTAAAGATTCTTTTCTACAGCATTTAGCTGTGGCACAAGCAGAGGTATTCATATCTGTTGTATTGTCCTCTTTCTGTTGCTCCTTCTTCTCTGATTTAAGGAGTCAAGATCCTGTGTCTTGTCTCCAGCCGGGAGCACCTTGGAAGCTGTGGTGGCAACAAACAGATTAAATGGTAGCAGCCAGAGAGCCCATCACATTAGCAAGGACAGCTGCAACTCTTCTGTTCTTTTCCTGTGTCATGCTGCAGTTTGTGAGCTCAGTCCTCTCCACGTTGGCAGGGGTTTGCTGGGGCAGAGTGCAAGTCTGAGTGGATCTCTCTGGGTTAAACACTCAGCTGCTTTGGGGAGTGCTTGGAGACCCAGATGATCCTTTACACCTTTTCTTGTCTTCCAAGTGATCTTCTGAGATTACTGTGTCAGAGAATTCATAGGGTGCATCACATTCAATAGAAACAATTACTGTGTTTCACCAAAAGGAAATGAAAATAAGTTGTCAACTAGACAACTAGTTAAAGTTAGGATTTCCAGGTAGATAAATGCAAAGTGAAAAATTACTAAACTCCTGTATAAAAGGTTTGCTTTTGGGTTGTGCTTTATTTTTACCCAGCTTTACATATCCCTTAGATGAAAAGATTTTTAAGAGTTTTAAACTAATTTGACTCGTGGAGGTGTTTTGCCTAAATCACTAGCTTTGTAGACTTTAAATTGTTCATAGATAGGTATTTATTCTCCTCTAAATGTTGTCGGTAGGGAATTTCTTTCCTTTATAGGAAGTTTATATTAATATTTAAGGGAATTTCACAGCTTCTGTTCATTAATTGTAGAATATGCCCAAGTGCCTATGAAAAAAATGATAATGGTATTGATATTTCATCCTGAAGGGTCTCAAAACAATTTACAGATTGGTAGTATAACCACACTGAAATGCACCCAGCTTCTTGGTGGAACATGGCAGCTGTTTAATAGCCCGTAGCAAAACTATGCAACAGCAGGTTGTGCAGAAAGAGATGAATATGGATCAAATACTAATTGGCAGTGGAGGATTTAGGTACTGTGCTCTAATTAAAGCTAGGTGAAGTGGAATTCCACTAGAATATTGAGTCTGTGTATGGAGTGCTACACTTTATCTGACCACAGCTCCTAGTACCAGGCCCTGTGGTTAGTCCATGTGAAAGGCAGAAGGCTGTTCACTGAAATGCACTCCCTGATGGATACTGCACACCAGTGTTTGACAAACAAATTTAATTGCGAATACTTTGCTGCTTTCACTCGCAGAGGGGCTTATTAAAAACATTTGACATTAAAATGGGTGCTTGGTGGGGATGTTGGGCAGATGTGGCAATAGGTTTTGATGGGGGTGGCAAAATTTTTGGCTTGACTACTTAGTTTTAGAATTACTTTTTAAAGAAAACTGGATGCTACTGGAGGAAGCTGTGTTGCTGGAAGGTGCCCAAGTTGTTAGGACTGAGGAGTGGGTTTTTCTAAATTAATTAGAGTATTAATGTACGAGGAAAAAGAGGTAGGAAAAAGGCAACAAGATGCTACCCAACAGCAATTCCATTATATCACTGTCAGCTTGAGATGAATTTTGACCTGTAACTAATTAAGGCTGTATGATCTATAGGTCTAACGCTTCCCATTGCAACTTGATTTTGCAACTTCTGATATAATACATCTGCACATCTTTTTTTTTTTGCTCTAGCAAAGTATATAGAGGCCCAAAAGCACCGTATTCAAAATATGGCAAATTTAAAAGGAGCTAACATGACTTGAACTTTTTCATGTGCTTTAGTATGCATGTATGTATGTATTTATTTATTTGGATAATTGGGTTTTCCCTCAGCTAAGGAAAGGCTGGTGTTGCTGACATTACAATGTGTTTGTGAAGAAAGACTGATACCACAACACATGCAAGCAACTGCAAGGTCATTACTTACCCAGTGTAATTAGAACATCCATTCCGAAGGATGGAAACATTTAAAAGATAAAGAGTGAATTTAAAAATGATTCTTCCCAATGCATTTTTTTCATAATTATAGTTTTAACAGCTTGTGGTGATGGTAGAATCAGCTACTTAAGAAAAATTAGAAGCCTTATTCAGGGAAGATGATCCCTCAAGAGACCTTGTGTTGTCATTTCTTAAGAACCTCAAGCAGAAATCTCATTCTGGATGCTGTGTGTTGTTTTGATGTATAGGGGGTATACTTAGCTTATTATGGCCAATGCTGGATATTTTAATTAAAAACAAAAGAACAGCCACAGATGTATTGTTTTCCCCTCATTCTTTCCCTTGTCTGTGTGCAAAAGAACAAGTGTACTCCCAGCCCTGCAAGGAAAGAATACCATAGCAGATAGGCAGAAAAAAAAGCAGTAGCTTTGCTAAATTCACATGTGACATATCTTAACATCAAAATTCTCATTGCAGCACACAAACATTTTGCAGTTCTCTGAGCTTTCTGTAGTTGCCAAAGGGAGGTGGGACATAAAGAGGAAAAACAAAGCAAAACAAATAACCAGGCCAGTCACCGCATTTAATTTATGAGCAAGATTATTGTTTTACAAATAACCTTCATGATAAACAAGGTCTCATGGCAACATTTTCAGCTGTGCTTTTATCAAGGCTCTCTGAGCAGCATGTGTAATATGCCTGGCAATCGAATCACAGCTGTGTGCCTGGGTAGGGAATCTCTGCGGAGACAACACTTCCTTAATTTAAACAATTGTAGGCTGCAGGATTTCAAAAATTTCAGCTGACTTTAACTGTCACTAGCCCAAGCACCTTTATCCCCAGGCGAGCAGCAGCAGCTGGATTTCATTTCCTGCTGCCAGACTGTCCGACATCTTTGCTGAACATCCCGGGAACAGAGCGTCTTTACTTTAAGGATTTTATTCAAGGTGACAGCTCCTCACACTTTAGCGTTCAGATCACCTCAAGTAGCTGAGATATCAGTGAAAATGAGAGCACTTCTCCAGCAAACTCCAAATTTAGATTGACTGAGGTTATCCTTAGGCCTCTAGACCCAGCCTCCACGACAGCACAGGCCTGCCAGTAACTTTAAAACTACAGTGGAGTTTGTAATGATGTCTGGGGAGAAATATTCTGCCAGAGCAGTGGAGGATACTATAAGCGATAGGAAATGATGTCAGATTTAGTTAGGACTGGAGACAGTGTTAGAATATACTTGGCATAATATGGCACCGGTATCTCTGTCAGCATCTCTGTTTTCTGTCACCGCACACAATCCCAGGCCTGTCTGTAGTCCTGACAGTGTCTTTTCAGATCAGGTTATTGCCAACTTGGAGACTGGCTCAGTGCAGCACCATACAGCCCCCTTTGTTTGAAGTCTGCCCTTTTGTCATTAATGCACTTGATGTCTATTTAAATCTGACGGTGAATACAGTATCTGTTTTCCTGTCAGGAGATCATTGACAATATTAATACCTCATGTCCTTGCCTCATTTTCTAAGCACTGACACCTAGCTATAGTCTCCAGCATTCATCAAACAGCACTCTCTCACCAGTATCTGTATAAACAGTCTTGCTTCCAGTCCTTAAGAAATGCAGCAGACCTCAAACAAGACTTTTATCAATGCCAGTGAAAAAGGAGTCCAAAGAATGTCATTAATAAACTGTCCCTATCTTTTGCATTTAGAGCTCTAAATGTCCTTGTTCACAACTTGGGATATCTGTTTAGGGAAAGAAAAACTTGGTCTTCATTATTCTTGTATAGGAATGCTGTTATCATCTTTTGCATGTGGAAACTGTTTCACTAGTGAAATTATTGGAATTGGAATTATTGAAGAAAGCTCTGTGCAGGAGCGGAAAATGGTCAGGCACTCCATCTGTATTATCCTGAAGAGGAATGTTTTTCACAATAAATGACAGGCCTATAAATTTCCCCTCCACAGCCCTCATAGGAACGTGTTACCCTCATGATGTCTTAGAGAGGAAGAAGAGCATGGGTTAACATTAATTTCTCATGACTCACGCCTTCCAAAGCTTTAGGAGCTTATCTTACATAGCTTAACTGTATCCAGACGTGGTACTGGGAAACAATGGACACACAATAGAAAAGCTTGCATAGTTAATTCGTACTGCAGGTGGGCACAGTGAGGGCTGTGTGAGTTCTGGAAATCTAAAACAAGACAGATTTGAAGGTCTGCTCCTCCCCCTTGTTTACTCTTTGTGTAAGGCAGTGCATGTCTACTTTGGGCTAGGTTACATTATGGAGGTGTGCTGAGTACTTCAGTGACTGCTCTGGTAAGACACTCCCGAGGCAGATGAGACCCTTCCGCCTTCTTTCTGTTCATGGGAGATGACTTTAATTTGACTATACATGTCTGAGGGCTCAAAGAACAACTCTGCTAGTAAAATTTAGCATGTTTGAGGATGTTCACAGGTGGGATGTGACTGTGAACTTACGCTTTCACATACCACTTAGTACCACCAGAGGGGATGCTTTTGGATAAGGCTGTGAGATTTGCAGGTATGTGTGTCTCACCCATAGCAGTTAAGGCTTCCTCAGGCATCTTTCTGCCTGTACCCGCTGTGAATAATATGCCTTGACTCCCAAAACCAGTATTATGGCTAATTATTGAAAGCATTCTGTGTATGCCAATAGTTAGCATAATTAAATTGTGTCTTGGTAGCGAGACATTGCAGTGTTGTTTGGAGAGATATTTTGGAAATGTTTTTATTAAGTATTTATTTGTATATATAAAAATGCTGGAGTCTGGGGAGTCCGTGTCTTTTGATGGCTTCCCATACAGATTTCAGCCACTGACTTCACTCGCTTCGGTTCTCTGTCACTGAAAACAAGGGTGGTTTGAGTGCTTACAGTGTGACTTTGGGAGAGTTTTACAGGATTTTCCAGGGTCCACGTTCAACTGTATTTGCTGTTGGGTTTCTTTTTTTTGTTTCATTCATCAGGAAAACCTTTTAAACACATAACAGGGAGATAGCAAAGAGCACAAAATGTTACTTCAACCCAGACTTTCTGGTTTTTTAGCAGCAGGAGAGAGGTACTGTGATTTAAAACCCTCTGTATAGTGTTTCAATGTTATGTAGTTCTAGTTTTGAAGATACTTGTGCAGGTATGTTTAACAGGATAGGTCATGTAGGTATTTGAACACATTTTTTCCAGGGGGTTTCAAAACTGCTAACTGAAGTGGTAATACTGAATATTTGAAATGCACAAACTTTCTTTTGCAGGACAAGAGAGAACTGCTCCTTTCCTTTCTTCAAATTTCCCAAGTTATGTGCTTTATTGCATATTATTCTACTTCAATCCTAACTGTAATTAATTTCCTTTTTATTGTAGGCATTTTGGGGAAATGTCGCTACATTTACTATGGAAAACATTCCGAGGGCAACAGATTCATCCGAGATGACCAGCTCTAAAACGCAGAGCTGCTTTGTGCCTCTTCAGTCCCCCCACACAAGAGGCACAAATCACATCTACATTTTAAGCGTGTAACTGCAGTCCTCTAGTGCCTTCTGCTGACTTTGCCAAGCCTGTCAAGATCATCCTTCTGTCTTAGCCTGAGCGGTCACACAGAGATTGACACGATTGCCTTAGAGCAGGTCCCATGCAGCAGTGACAGACAGCTGCAGCCCGAGCTCGGTGATGGATTGCCGGGTCGGAGCGCCGCTCGCACCTGGGGCTGGGCTCAGCCCGCTCCGGCCCCGGCGCTCCGCAAAGGCACCGCCCTTATCTCTGCCCGGCCTCTCGAGCCACAGCGCATGCTGATATCAGAGTGTTTATAAAACAGAGAGGCTGTAATTTCAGATGAAAAAGCCCTTATCTGCTCGGATTTTTCTCCCTGTGAATTAAGTGCTTGTGTTTCTATCATCTTATACATGCTTACACAAATCCTTTCACAGTTTGGTAGTACTCCCACCCACCCCCAAATGAGCCTAGATGGATTATTTTTTTCTTTCAGGACGGAAAAAATATATATCCTGAAAACATTTTGGCCCTGCAAAGCACTGTCAGTTTGTATAGACGTTTTTGTGGAAAGGAAAAGGATTTAAGCAATTTCCCGGACAAACAAATTTTTCTAATTCCGAATCACATCTCAGCATTTACTAGCTGTTACCTTCAGAAAAGTGAACGTTTCTTTATGCTGTAAAATAATGTCATAGCTTAACTGTTTGCGCTTGAAAGAAGTCCTCATTAGTGATATTGACACTGTGTATTGTTCCTAGTTTATTGCACAAGCTATTTTTAACTTGTAGGTATTATGTTTAGAATTAAATGCTTAAATTTGGGGAAAAAAGTGCTTAAAAGCCGTGATATAAATCTGCCACCAGATGGGTGTGATTATTCAGAGGGGAGAAAAGTCAACAAAAGCAACTGGTGGAATTAACATAATTAGCCTCTTTACTAATATATTAGAGAGACGAATTCTGAATAATCCCTTTTGATATCTATGTAAGAAAGGCTATTGTCAAATTTTCAGTCAAAAAAAATAAAAAGGCATGGCAAATTTCCTGCTTTTCTCATAAAGAGCTTGAACATATTTAGAATCATGAACTTGTTGCTGTGTAAAAAAAAAAAAGTTCTGTACTTCATGCATATATGGTGTTAAATTCTACTTGATACAATGGGATTGGCCAAGGAATATGCAAAAATTCTGACCTCTTGACTATTCCAAACCCATTCATATTGATCCCAGTTGAGAGCTATCAGTGCCTAGCTATTCTTGGTTCATTTGAAATTGCTTAGCCCTGGTTAAAAAAAATGCCAGTTTTTAGCAGCTGTCTACCTTGGGGGTTTTTATCAGCTGGCATTGCAGGTGGAAGTGAAGTGGACATGGAAGCCAGTCGTGAGAGCAGCTGTGACTGATGAAATAGTGAGGCACTGGCTGAGTGCCAAAGGAAAGCTTGCTGCTGCTCAGCGTTTTAGGCCTCACTCTGGAAATGGAAGCCTTTGCTCACTCTGAAAGTATATAATAAATCTTTAACAGATACTTAAAATCACTGATGGGCACAGAACGATCTAGTTCACACCACTTGTAGTTCAAATGGAGCTCTGAGCTGTTTGATTGGTGTCTGGGAAGCACGTTTGAGCCTCTTGTCATTGGCATACACTACAAATGAAATGCCAATTCACATTACAAGTCTGAGGAGATACCAGATAAATGAAAACTACATGCCTTTTTCTTTAATCAGAAATATTAAGAGAAATATTTAGGGCACTTGTCATCTGTTTTGGTTACCAAAATAACAGCAATCTTAGTTTGTTCCTACTGTGATGTCTGTTTTGAAGCCTCCACACATTTTGGCTATGGCAGCGTTACAGGCAGCAGAGTTTGGAATTGGGGTGGTTAGAATAACCTAATGTCACTTTCAGTCTGTTTGCATATATGTTCTTGTCTCTATAAAGGGCTTTCACCCTGCCTCAAACAATAAACAGCACTTGCAAACTGACCGCATGATTTTTTCATCTTTATTTTGCTTGTTTACTTTTCCTAATGTCAAAACCATTTGTATCATTTTCAGGAGTGTTTTCTTCCTAACAAAGCTTTGGAGGCAAAAATATTTTTGGAATGAAATTTGAACAAATTCTCTTTTACTTTGGATTTTGTTTTCACTTGGGGGATTATATACCTAGAATTAAAAATTAAAAAGCACTAATTAAAATATGCTTGAAGGGAATTCACACTAAATGTCTCTGATTTTGGAAAAAACAAAAGAAAATCTGTGAATAATTACTTTCTATTACTAATGTGTATTAGGATATTATTTAAAAACATGCATGTATGTGTGCTACTATTCACGCAAACATCTTTTTTTCTTTTTAAATATGCAGAGCATTTTATTTTCATATGTGTTCTGCTGAATTGTGGTTCAAGAGATGGCAGAATTTTCACACCTGGAGTTGCTACCTACACTTGGCTCTTTCCTAAGTAGGAACTGTGACTGAATTTCTTAAATGAACTATCATTTAGGATGAAAATTACAGTAAAGTAATCTAGGAAAAGGTTCCAGTCTTTTTTCTTTGCTCCCCCTTTTCCATACTTTTTTGCCTCTCAAGATCAACTAGGCTACTAAAAAGAAAAGATTTGCTTGCAAGGTTAAAAATATTTTAAAATCTGTATATTTCAAAGGAACTACTCCAGTAGTTCTTTGTGTTGTAACACGAAAATATTGGCCAATCACATTTCTTGACAATTAAATCATCACAGATTTAAAGTATGCTTGACTAAGTAATCTTCAAATACTACAAATTTTTTTAAAAATTTGTTCGAACTTCAGTCTTGGGTTCAGTCTTGAGGTGACCTTTGCCTTTTCTTGGACATCACATGTCTTCACAAATGAAGACTAGGAGGCAAATATTTTCACTAGGAGATGCCTATGGAAGCTATGCTTGCTACATTTGTAACTTTCTGTATTGAAAATGTTAATCCCTAACCTTAAAATTAAAAACAAGGAAAAGATCCAAACTAGAAATTCTCTTCAATGGTACAAAGATAAATGACCTTCAGTGAAAATCCTGCCGTTATGTTACAAACCTAACTTCAGAACACATTGGCTCTAATTGAATCTGTTGCATACATAAATGATTTATGGGATTGCTGAAAGTATGTCACCACTGAAGCCACTTTTGTCTCCTTTCTTAGGGCTGAGTCTCACAGTATTTACTCTAGGCTTTGCCTTACTCAGACTGTGAGTCTCTTTGAAGTCAATGTGTTAGCCATGAGAATTAGTTGCTAAGTTTTGGAAGGCTGATAGGCAGGCCTTTTTAATACACTTGTTCTTTGAGCAGAGCGTTACTTGATTGCTGAGTGTTCGATTCTCACATCTTTACAGATGAAAAATCACTGTGTGCTGGTTTACCATTGCTCCCATTTAAGACAGAAGAAAAAAACCCAAACCTGTCTGTGCTTTTGAAAATGCTTTCCGTAAATTACAGGGTTCATTTGCTGCCAGTGGATGTATTAATATTTTTTATTCCTGCCAACAGTATGAGTATGTTGGGAAATGTTTGCCCCCAGCAGAACTTTGCTGGATGCAGCCTTTGTGGTGAAGTTCTGAATCAGCCCATTTTATACTGACTCACATTGAGTCTTACCACATATTTCTTCTTAATGTGGTGTGATAGTTGGCACATGAATCTCTGCTTGCCCACTTTGGGAAAGTTTATTGTCTTTATTCTGTAGATCTGTCTGTCTTTTTGCTTAAATGGTTGGCATATGTGAAAGAAAGAGATGAAATTCAGCTTTCCAGAGGTGTAACTGTATAGCCAAATTGACTCTTTATGTTTCACATGGATTTCTCAGTATCCATTTGCAGGTCCAGTGTGCAGAATCTGACAGTAAGTCGGGTGATAAGAAGCCAGGGGTCTTGCATGGCCTGCTAGCTGATGTCCTCTGTTCCTAAAGATCTCTAGCTGTGTCCTTGTCTGCTTCAATTGTCATCTCATTGCACTGCAAGCAAGTGATGGCACAAAAAAGGTAAGTGCTTCCCCTTTGTTTTTAAAGTGAATATTCTGCTCCTAGTATAACAATTGAAATGCAGTTTGCTTTTTTCATTGGTTTTGTATGCACACATGGTAACTGTTACATCTCACTGGCTAGTCTTTTTCTGTTATTTAGTTAAAATCTGTTTTCCCCAGTCTTTTCTACTCCTAGTAATGGGAATAAAACAAAACAAACAACATATGATTGCGAGAAAACACACATTTAAAAATCTTACTATGGGACCATGCCTATGCTAACAACTGTGTGGGACAGGTGAGCACTGTAATTCACAAACACATCTAAATGGATTGATGGACCAAGATCCTGATTTGAAGCCTTAGAGTTAGCCTGTGAATGAGAACAACTGATAGAGCCTTTGATTTCCTTATGCCACTCTTGCAGCATTAGCTGGTTAGAGAAAGTTATCTTGCCAAAAATGAGTAAATGCTCATTTTACTTCTAATATTATCCAAATGCTTTACCAAGGCCTTGGATTATATAGAGCTAGGAAAGAGAAAAAATGGCTTCTTCCAGTGATTTATAACCTGCTCTTAAGAAGCTTTAAGAGTATTTTCTTTGGCATTTGCTATGTGAGAACATTCAGGACATACTCAGCACTCCTACTTCATCAGGACTGGCTGAATTAATATATTTTCCGTATGCAGTCCTAAAGCAACTGAATCTTTCTGAAAGTTACCTTTTAGGTTAGGTGACTCTGATGGACTTGCCTCTGGTGATGTTGTCAACCTGAAGCTGACCCTTGCTTAGAGTTGCTGACAATTAGATTAAGGTTTCAGATCAGGATTTTCACAAGCCTTCAAGGAGCAGATATTTTTAAGGACAAGCTAAGTCGTGGTCATGGCACGTTCACAAAATATCATATCCTTTTCAGAATCCTCAGCATTTTAAGGAAAACAGCATCTTGGAAAATATGTTTAGTTCTAGCTTCATCATGTTCATAGGTTTTAACATAAAATATATTCTGCATTATCACATTACATGCAATTTTTAGGCTACAAGAGCATATTTCTAAATGTGTTCAAAACATCCTTCAAAACAAGAGTAAAATCTCTTGCAAATATTTTGCATTCTGACTGAAAATTTTGCTGTCAATTCAAAACCAAAATTGTAAAGTCAAGGCTGGGGGATTTTTAACCTAGTTTTATCTTAATTTACAACTTTTATAACAGATCATTGAACTCTCATCTACAGTTCCTCTTAGAACAGAAATACATCTTAATGATATTATAGCTTTATAGTAGAATATATAGGAAGGAATCTGGTTGGAAATGTCAGTATTAAATGCAAGATTTAATTCAGTATTTTATTTGAAAATAAAGGGGAGCTTGACAGGATCTCTTCAGCTCATACTCCGGAGAACGTAAATGGCAGAAGCGTGCAGCTTGAGAGATTCTACCTTACTTTCACAACTAAGCTGGGAAAATAAATAAAGGAATATGAAGGTAACCAGAAATTATATTACTGACTTTGTTTTTATCTGCAATTGCCCTCTTACTTTTAATTTAAGATTGTTATTGCAGTTGAGTATTTAAGATTCACTATAGGAAAAACAAAGAAAGAAGATTTCATAAGACAATCTGCTTATTCATTTTATAGCCTTCTCTGATTTTTTAAGACCTTTGGAACAATGTGAGCACTCAATTAGCTGGCATTGTGTATCTACCAAGTAGTTGTGGACTTCAGGGAATTTTCAAACACACATGCTGTTCAACTTTAGCAATTTTCTTTTACCTAGGAATTGTTTTCAGAAATTCCCTTATAATGAAATTTCTGTTTAAGTTGATAGCTGTAAATGAGGGCACAGTTTCTTCATTTCCTTTTGACAATAAGCCAAATTCATCCCTCGTGGAACTCCATTGATTTAACTCTACTTGAGCTAAGTTACACTGGGGATAAATTTGACCCAGCTCGAGATTTTTTTCTATTCATCTTTTCTTTAATTTCTTTCAGCTTAGTAGTCACTTTAGGGCTGGTCAGAGAATTACAATGCAAGAGAGGGGAAAAGCAAAACTTCTCTGCTCAAGAGTAATTTCCTTTTTAATACCCTACTGATTTAGCCATGACTTGTAATGTGTTTCAGGTAGCCAAATTTCAACATCAATTTTGGAAGGAAGTTCACTATACTTTGAGTCTCTTTCCTTGGCTACTTCCCAAACCACCAAATCACCACCTACTACACAATGCACATGTTATAAAAGGCAGTGTTAATGTCAGTGCCCTGGGATACGGTCTGGATAAACTGTAGCTGTCATGTGGTGCCTGATAGGGTTAACGGGAGCTCCACTGCTTACACCCCTCTGTCCAGCACTCCAGATGGTGGCAGGGCTTTGGGATCTCTACATCTCTAATGCCAACACGTCTTCCCCCAAACTACTGCTTGCTGTGCCTGGATTTCTGTGGGTCTTGCATGGTTTCTGTCCACGTGGTAATCATACCAGTCTTTTCTTTTTTTTTTCTTCTAAGTTCAGGGTTTTGTGTGTTCACACCCAATAAGTTTCAAGTTTGAGCAAAAGCCGAAAGCATCATTCAGCCAAAATCTCTGCTGAGCTGTATGTGGTTTTCATCTGAAACTGTAAATCCACTGTGTTCACTGAGGGTTTAGCAAAACTGGCCTGAATGTCAGACCTCTAGCAGCTCTCCCAAATCAGGCTAGTTCTGGGTTTCATTACAAAAAGATTGCACAGCTCTAGCTAAGCCCTCATTTTCCACTTTCAGATAAATGCTTTTTCAGCTGTATTTATGAGGCTTAGCGTAAAAAAAAACCCCTACCAGCTGTTAATGTTAATCACAAGTTTATATCATAAGCACATTCTGAGTCTTATCCTCTTTCCATTCATGTCAGTGGCAAAGCTTTCAACATCAGTGGCAGTAGGAGAAAATATCACAAAATATAGTAATGCACACTCAGTTTAAAAGGAAAAAATAGAGGTCTCTCTTAAACTAACAAAGGCAAGAATAGGATTCTGTACTGTTGAATGTCTTACTCCATTTGCACATTCACTTTTGCACCCTGAGGTACTTAGTGGTAATGTAGAAGCAAGCATAGGGCTCAGGTTCATGCTGGAACAGTTGGCATTTTCTTATGGGTCATCAAAACAGACATTAAAGAAGGGCATTTGACATAAGGAATCAAAAGATGTGATAAAAAGAATGAGTGTTTATCACCCATACTAAGAAAGAAGCCCAGATTCATTAGTTTTGTTGCAGCTGCTGAATTATAAATTCCTGGAACTTTACACAGTGAAAATATTCTTTTATATATCAAAATAGAAATTAATATAATTTTACAAATTTTTAATCTATTCCAAAAGTATTTATACTTAAGCCTTTAATGAGGTCTGGTTGGTTTGGTTTGTGTTTTTTTTTCAAATTAAAACTTGAAGGATTTAGTCCATAAGGCATCCTGCTACATTTTCCTGTTGGATTTTAAGGTTTAGTAAGTTCACATTTTGCCCAACTCAAGGGCCAGCTTCACTGAAGTTTTTGAAATGTTAACAAACACTGGGCCTGCAGACTGTGCTAATGAATGTTTTACAGAAAATAAGAAAGTGAGTTTCAGGACTGTGAGACTGGATAGGTGGTTTCAGCTTGTGCTAATTCTAGTAGTTTACTTTTAAATCTTACTAAAGTGAATATATATGTCCTAGTTTTCCTGTGTAATAATATAGCTAACATGACCTTACTCGAGAAGATGCTGAGATTTAATTAACTAAAATGTCCCCACCTCTATTGGAATAATATACCAAAGGAATTATGTTTATTCTGTTTTTATTTTATAAACAATGCCATATTTGAAAACGTATTTTCTATTTTTAGAAACAGAAAATCCTAAATGTCACTGTTAATGTCACTGTTAAAACTTATCCTTAAGGGCTTTCTGACATAAATAGCAATGATAACAGTTGGGTTTTTTGGGAGCAGTTTGAATTTGAGGCCACAGTGCGACATATTTTCTGAAAGTTATTTTTCTTCTGTCATTGCTGCTTGTCTGTCTTAAAGCAAAAGAAGGCTTTGGCTCTTTTCTTGTTTAATAATGGCTGCATCACGTTTGCATTAATTGTAGTACTTCTTTGCTGGATTGCAGAATGCTTCCTTTTATGCTAAGTCTCATCACCAGCTTGTAGGCCACCTCTCCTCATCCTCCCAGAGAGGAAAAGCAGGATCATGAAGGATTTGTGATTCTTGTTTGTCCTTAAGCAGCCATGCCTATGTAATTGGTAATATGAAATATATTCTGACTCTTTTCATCTTTCTTTCTGCTACTCAGTCACTGATTTCCAAATTATATGGAATGCTGAAGTGAATTCTTGACTTTACAGTGATAGTTATGCTTATATGTTTCTATGATTTGTTTGGTATTTACTTTGTAATTTAGCCTTCAGTGCAGCCAAGAAAAGGGTGACTGCAGAAGCGTTCATTTTTAAAGTGAATGCTGGCGTTTAATTGAAGTTAATGAATTTTTATATTTGGAACTATGTTCTGCTATCTAACAATGAAATAAGAGGGGAAAGAGTGCCTCAGAGGAAAACTAAAACTAAAAAACTTATTGTCAAAAGGCCACAAAGGTCAGGACTGAATGCACAGTGTGTTGAGGACTCAGCAAAGCATAGCACTGAGGGCTGGAAAATGCATCCATCCAGAGGGAGAGTTACTGCATTTTACTTGGGAGTTTTGGCAATGCCCTCTGCAGTGTCTCAGGTTATCCTCTATGAAATAAGCACCTCCCATCTGATCCCAGCTTTTTCCACAATCAGATGTAAGCATCTTCCCCTGAAATACATTCCCTGAAAAGGTGTTAACCCCTCTAGACCTAGTATGGAATATATGATATACTTTCAAAAAATGAGATTAAACTGCATGTTTGCGCATATGTTCAAACTCATATGCCATAATTGCATTTATCTTCTTTCACTTTTAAAAATAAGTTGAACAAAAAGCCCAAATTATTATTTTAGGAAAATAAAATTTTTAAGTCCAACTGCTAGTCAAATCCAGCTGAAACATGCCCAGCTGAAATGGGCAAAGAGAACCTCAGAGTAAAATTACCCAGTGTCTAAAAGTGTGAAACATGTCTGGCTGCCTATACACAATCACCAATAACTGCAGGAGGATCTGAAGAACTCAAGCTGCTCAGGGAAAAGGAGGAAAAATTAGTGTTTGTTGTATCAATGAAACCCAAAGGGCTAATGCCAACATCAAAGAGGCTAGAGTTTTAAGCTTTTTTTGGTTTGACTTTGAAAGACAAAGAAATCCCAATCTCATCTTAAGAATGCCATTTATTTATTTTAAATGAATGATAATGACACAAGACTGCTCTCTTCTTCGGAGCTGCGTTTTCAACTCCTGGAGTCCTGCCCTGAGACTCCTTGGTGTCCACTAGCCAGATCCATTTTCTACCCTTGAACAACGTATTCTTATCAAAATGTTAATTCTTCCAAGCTTTCCAAAAAACACCCCAGTACACCGTGTATTTTATATGCCAAATTATTCCACTTTAATGGAAAAGGAACAGAAATGTTAAGGAATTCGTGTGTATCTGAGTTGTGCACATCAATCTTCTAAGGCGGCACATAACAAAGGTCAGAAATAGCCTAGCGCTGTGTTTTGTGTAGCTCATCATTCTATGAGAAAATGTGCCCAAGTTCCTCCTAAAACATTGTTTTCAAGCATGGTTACTACTGAATATATTTCTAAATGACAAGCTTTATTTGTCTGTATTTTGATATGTTTAGGGGAAACTCAGGCTGACAGTTAGAGGAGGCAGGAAGAGGGAACCACAACAAGTTCCACCCAAATACAAAATGTCATCTCTTCCCTAGCTAAGATACAGAAGCATCCTGATGAAAAAAAGAGCAGACATTTAAAAGTTTCTGACATGTGTCACAGATGCAGCCATTGAGCCACTGTTCCTGATGTAGCTCGAAATGACAGCATCCGAGCCATTGGAACTGGCTGCAGGACATTCAAAGTTTGGTGTGTGTCGCATTTAATCCTTGTCATAGCACATCTCGAGAATAAAAAAGACAAATGGACACAGGCAGTAGTAATAGTTCAAAAAACTTAAAATAAATCTTCCCAGTCTAATTGATATTATCAAGCTGTGCTAACATTTGCCAGCCACCAAGTATACAGACAGGAGGTCAGCACCCTTTTTTCTGCAGATTTCCCCCAAGTCAGAAGGATAAGTCTTTCAAGCTTTCTCTAAGGGTGACCCAAATACATGAAGACTTTATTCAGAAATAGAAATGACTTGCCAAAGATACTCCTTAATAATCAAAACATATAAAGGCGAAAAGACTTCAGCCACCGATGAAGCAACTTGTCATGCATGACCCATGTTATTTATTTACACTAGCTTAGGATCAAGCCAATGTTGGTGATTATTGTACCAAGGAGATGATAATTTATTGATTGTACCACCTCTGGGTATTTTACATCTTTGTAAAGTTGAGTTGCAGGCAGCATAAAACAACATTCTTTTGGAGTTATCATGTTGGCATCCTCTTTCAAATAGTGTGTCTTTTAATGGCGGCCAGAAAAAGTTTGTGTACCTAAAATTGATTGTCTGCAGTGGCTCAGGGTCTGCAGCACAGATCGCTTGAATCAAGAGCTTCACATCTAGGTTTCCAGAGAATTTATAGTCAACAGCCCCATTAGCTTGTCATTGATTGCAGTGGATGAGTGCCTGCTCCTCATCTAACTTCCAGTTTAACATAGGGATACTTTTTCATTTAGCAGCCTGGGAGGTGAATAGAGAAGATTCAATTTAAGCATTTTCCAAATACAATCACCCTCTGATAATGTGAATCCCCTGGCAAGTTGAAGTTGAAAAAAAAATCTTTTGTATTAAAAAGTCAGTGGTACCTACAGGCTATTGGAGTGGTTTCTACTTAAATCTTTTGGCTACCTAGGCATGGTGATAAATCAAGCAGGGTTTTAACAGTCCTTCTTTCTGTATGTTAAGAAAGACTCAAAACATGCATGACGTTATGGTAGTGGAAGAGAAGATTAAAGAATGAATATGTTTAATATACACATTTTTTATACAGTTTAATTAGAGTATTGAAAAATATATGTGTTACTAACCATTTAGCCATCACATTGTTGGGAAGGAATGTTGTATTGTTTTGTTGTTGAAATTCAAAAATATTTTTTTAAAAGTATTTTTACTTTTTATTTTTATATCCAACTGCAGAGCCAAAAGCTTGAAGACACTGTAAGAAAAACCCCATACATTGGTATGGTTCTAATTAGGTCAGAAATAAAAAAAAAAATATATCCAAAAAGACTTCTTTCCTTTACTCTAAAACACAGGTTTGGGAGAAATCAAGTTAGTGTGCTGAGACCTGAATTCTGACTGTGTCAACGTTCTCCCTTTGAAAATACTGATGTTGAAATGCTTAACTGCCCCTGGAAGAAAAAGGTGCTCATAATTGAACATCTCCATTTCATGTGATTTCTTATACCTTGGCTATGTTCATGAGGTGTTCACCTAGTGAACCCCTTCCTGTGTGTGTGTGTTAGAGGATGATGGAGTTCATAGTACAGTGAGAAAGTTGCAGCAGGAACTGGTGCTGCTGAGAGGCAGAGAAGGCCATGCTGGCTTTGCTCACAGAGACCCTCTGTGTTGGGCTGAGAGTTCTCCCAGAGCTACCAGTGAAGGGAAAAAGGTTGGCTGGAAGGTTTGCCCTTTCTGCATGCAACAGGCAAGTTGGAGCTTCCATGGTACATAGACTCACCCCCAAAATTCTTCCCCTGAAAGATCTGCAGTTGAGAATTGTAGGGGTAGCAGAGAAAAATCCATACCATTCTTAGTGATACAGAAGAAATAAACCCTTTCTAACTAACAATGGAAATGTAGATCCATGCTGTTCTCTGACAGGTCACGTTGTGTCTTGAGAGGCAAATCACATCCCTTTGTTCCCATTTACAGGCACAGGGTGGTTCTGTTGCTGGCAGGGCACGACACCTGAAATTGTTCTGCTGAGGCTGCGGACCCTTTCTGTGTTGTGAAGATTGATGCACAAAAGACTTGGAATGGGAGAGTGTGTAAGCTGAGATGGTAGATTCTTTGCTCTTTTTGGGGACACTGTAATGTCCTTCTGTCAAGATGTGGCCATACATCTACCTCCTGCAACAAAAGCTTTTGCATGTATTATGTTCCTTCACAGGCAGAGAAATACATTATAAAAAAGAATCAGAAAATTAGTAGGAACAAAGGTATAGAGGGGAAAAAAACACTTTCAGTACCTCGTTCTTTTACAGTAATGATAGTGATGAAGAGTATTAAAGGACCTAGGGGATAGTAGAAAAATATTTTAAAACAGTTTTTAAAATATATAAATGGCTGTAGTTAGAAATCTTCATAAATCATGTATGGGTTTAATGATCTTTGGAAGTAAGTGTTTTCCACAGGGTAGAGTTAAGATTGTGGCAAAAAGACCATTCCTGAGTTTCTTTCTTCACTGTGCATCATCTTCCTGTTGAAGACAGAACGTAGTTACTCTTGTCCTCTCTCATACATGAGCTATCATCTCAGGGAAACTAGAGTCAAGTGCAGAGGAGAGACTCTTCATTCAAATTATCATGTTGGATTCCATCCTCTCATTTTTGTGTCATTGCAGAACATGCAGTTTGCATACTCGTCAGCAATATGAGTTCATCATTTCTCTCTGCAAATGAAACTCAGTTTTCTGCCAGATAGTTTCAGAGGATTTATGTAAGCTAGAGATTTCCCATTTGCCTTAATGGGAGTTACCCCACACTGTACAATAGATTAGTGGCATAGCGAAGGAAGATAAGTCAAAAGACCCCTAGAGTGCAATGTTGATTTTAAATATTTCCCTTCTGCTATAATAACTTCCATAGCATCCTATGCATTATGAAATGCCTGATTGAGATAATTTCCTGCATTGTAAAATAAAGACATAATTATCATTATTAAGTGTAATTAACTGTACATATGATCACCACGAAGAATAGAAAAAGACAAAGATAGCATGAAAACACTGATATCATAATTACAGGTCCATTTGTATTGTCCTTGTTAAATATGCATCCGCTAAATAATTTGATTTAATGTCTTGAGCTGTGTTGCACTCTGCTTATCCTATGCTGATTATAAAGGCTTAATCTTTTCTAGGAATCTTTTCTATCATCAGTGTGTGGGAAGGAAGGAAAACAAACAAACCTTTATAGTTTTTTTGTGCCACTCCATAATGCCCACCATTTCCTAGACTTGTGTTTTCTAGCAAAATTTTTTTACTGACTTTATGAATTTAATCTGCAGGGTCAAGGCTTCCTTTGGTAAATGTAGTTCAACAGAGATTCAGTTGGAAAATAATCCTTGCTAGGGAAAAGGAAGGAAAAAAAAAATTTGTGCTGTGCAGCAGTAAGTCCCAACATTGTTGAACAGATTGTGTAGGTTAATGAAGCAGCATTAACTGCAGGTTTGGAGCTGAGTTACTAATTTTAGTCATCTGTTGAGAACTTGGTACCACCTCC
Organism: Thryothorus ludovicianus; assembly: GCA_013397245.1. NCBI lineage: Eukaryota > Metazoa > Chordata > Aves > Passeriformes > Certhiidae > Thryothorus > Thryothorus ludovicianus. Next base: position 383,131 of record VZTB01005864.1, on the reverse strand, counting down.
GGTTGTCTGACGACTGAAAAGAAATAGAGTCACAAAGTTCTTGTGGTATTCAAAATGTCAGCCTTAGAAAAAAAACCTTTCATATTTCCATCTCATATATTAAGATGGGCCAAAGCTTGAAAGACTTCCTAAAATCAGGTAAAATGGTTTGGATCTTTTCTTTGTTTAAGAATTAGGATTTCTTTGTCTGCTTTTTTCAAAAGAGTCTAAATTCAGTGAGGTTTATTGGGAAACGAGCTAATTAAAGAAAAAGGGTTTCAAGATTTGGCACTTTTGTAGGAATGTCACAGATTTAATGAAATTAGTTATCAGGGAAAGAGGTTGCAGGACCTCACCATAGTCTGTTTATGCAAAAGAATTAATTTAAAGTGTCTCTGAAGTGAAACCACTGTAATGATTTCTGAGATCTCCCTCTTGTTCTGGTTAGGTGTCATTTTTTTTCCTGCAGCAATATTATAGCAGCATCACTTGTAGTATTTTCTGCTTAGGTTAGAATATCTCCAATTCACAAAAATAAAATTTTCAGTTTCCCTGAAGATCTAGCAGCGAGGTTTGGGGTGCTTTTTTATTATTATTTATTTCTGTTGCAGTCAGTCACTCTGGTAAGGGAAAGGAGCAGTTAGAGAAAGGTTTTAGTGAGGAGCATCTGGAGGGGCACTAGTGGAAAATTTGCCAATGGATGGGTAGCAACTTACTGTGGTGATGGACTTTTTTCTGCACTCTCTCACAGAGGCTGGTTACCTTTTTTAATATAATAAAGGATGAAATAGTTAAATACATCACAGTTTTGCCAATAATAGGTGTTGGTGTATAAGTCTAACTGGCAGTCAGACTGCCCAGGTTATTGATTTTACTGTCTAATGGCTGAAAGAGATGTTATCTTGATTAATTAGAAGTCAAAACCAAATGCATCTTGCTTCTGTTAGATCTCCTGGCATTTGTTTTCTTTTTTTTCTCCGTCGCCAGTGTTGTCGTACATGTACCTTTAAAACATTTTAAACTAAAAAGCTATCAAGGTCAGCAGTATACAAGCCCTAGGAACTTTATTTCAGCTGTCAAGGAGTCCTTAAAGCATGCACTGCTTTTGGTGCTGGAAGGTACCCTTTTAAAGCATAAGGCTATTCATTTAACCTCAACAAATTAAAATCCAGTAGGCTATTATTCTTAGGGCTCTTGAAGTAACTTATCACCTCATTATGTTATTGGGCAGAAATGCTGACATGCTGAGTATTACTTTATATATTTACTGATGGTTTTACAGGAAAACATATTTTTCTCTTTTGGAGTATTTAGTGTTCTGCGAACATGTTTAGGGCTTAATGTGAATAAGCATTATAAAGATCACTGCAACATGGGAATACAAAAAAGTAGGCAGTTTTCTATCAACTACTCTGAATTAAGATTATCCATAAAATGATAGAAAAAAAATGATAAATGGTAGGGGAGAAAAGTCTAGGGTTAGTCAGCAATAAGAAAACCTGTGGATTTTAATATATTTTATTAATAATCACTTCATGGTGGTTTACATGCTCTCAGAATGCCAAATACTAAGGAAAAAAGGAATTTTGCTGCATTTATAAACAATTTACATCTCTCAGAGTTTACTTCCAGCAAATGATTGATTGATTTAACTTGTTTTCTATTTTATATGATCATAGTCTAGAACTAAATTACCTTATAAAGTATACAAAAATAGAATATATCACACATTTCTGAAATAAAGTGAAATTGCCATGTTTACATATCAAAAATTTACCAGAGATTCTGTTGTCACAATTGGTCTGATTCTGAAAATTGTACAAGAATCCTAGAGTCATAAAATGGTTTGGGTTAGAAGGGACCTTGAAGTGCACTCAATTCCACTGTCATTGTTACTGACAAAGATATTAAACAGCACCAATCCCAACACCCCTAAGGAATACCACATCATCGGTCTCCACTTCAAGTTGACCAAAGCTTTTTGTTGCGACCATCCAACCAATTCCTTATCCACCAGGTGTTCCATCAATCCAATCCATGTCTCTCCAAATATGGATGTTGTGTCAAATGTGCACAAATCCAGTAGATGGTGTCTTTTTCTTTTCCCTTATACACCAATTTGCAGCCCCACTGCAGAGGACAGCCGACATTGTCAGGCACAATTAGTCCTTGGTGAGGCCCTGTGGGCTGTCACCAGTCACATCTCTATTTCCCATGTGCTTCAGCATAGTTTCCAGGAGGATCTGCTCCATGAACTTGCCAAGCAAGACTGACTAGCCTATAGTTCCCCTTGTTTTCTCAAAATACCAGGGACAAATTTCATATCTATTTGAAATTTTGAGAACCCCATGAATGCTGTAGCTTTCTATTCAGAAGTGTGTAATGTGTTACAGAAAACCACAAAGCACTGACTCGAATATTGCTGCATCATCTACTGAGCAAATGGTTTACATATTCTCCTTTCTTCTTACTTGCTCCATAACATTTTAGCATACAGTTAACCTGTTTATCAAGTCTCAGTTCTTTTCGGTTTTGTTGTCATGGAAGTGTCTAAAGAAAGATGACCTACAGCACTACACAATTTATAGGTGTGGAATAGTTTAAGTAACCAATTTGTAAAGCTTCAGACTCAATTTATCTGCTGCTTTTCCCATGGAATTTACCTAGAAAAAGTGAAAAATGCGCAAGACTCTTGAGTACAACCCCCACTTTGCTTGTCTACTTGGTGTTCACAAAGAAAAAACCCTATCAGGAGCCTGTTCAGTCCAAGCAGCAGACTGCAGGTGTTTTCTGAAATAAGCACATAAAAGGATAGAATGTAAATCAAGGCAGCCCTGTGGTCATTTTAATTGGCATTCTTACCATTTTTCCAGGTCCCTGCTTACTTCTTACTGCACTGTTGTATGAAATGTGAAGTTAATACAGCAATTGCAATGTCCTTGGCCATTTTTGACTATAGATCTGCTGAAATATAGGCCTCTGTTTTGTTTAGTTGAAATTCATAGTACAGTTCCAGTAAATTCAGTGCTGCTGATAGCTGTCAGATTGAGTGCATTGGATAGCAGATTTAGGTAGCAGTAAGATTAGCTATCTGAGTTTCACCTAGGCGGAGGTATAATTCAGTATTTGTGTTTTATTTGAAGACCACCTGAGGGGGGGGCTGCTAGTGCAAATTGTGATGCTGAACCTCGTTCTGAAAAGGCTAGGCTGAGTCCACTCTGTATCATCTCTACATAGTGTATATATGGTGTACATATATGGTGTATATATGGCTGTTTCCATGCAGAAGAGATGTTGACTCCTTGCCCTCTTACCACCCAACACATCCATTTTGAATTCTTCAACGAAAAGCTGAACCAGAGGGCAAATCAATAAACATTGAGGAGTGCATGCCAAAGCTGGTATTGTGCTCTCTGGCCTCTATGTAACTAAGAGCAAGATCTGGTAAAAAAATGTCACAGTGTAGGTTTTCTAGGGTCTCATCTTGGAAAAAAGAACCAAACAAACTAACCCAGAGATGCTTAAATCCCTTATGGTTGCAAAGAAAATATTGCAAGGAATAGAATATGTATTTATATATATATAAAATATTGAAAAATGGAAAAGAGGAACTGACTTTGGGTTATGTGGTGCAGAAGAGTTTACACCAGCTCACATTATGGCAGAGTGACACCAGGTCCCTGAAAAACTGAGCACCCCAGACACGAGGATGCTGAGGAACATCCTGTGCTCTGATGGAGGTGACAGTGTTGTGTTGAACCAGGTCCTTTCTTTTCCTCTGGCATTTCCCCTCATTTCCAAGATGTCTTTTCCCTCACAGCAGTACTCCTTATTTCTTCGTTCCAGAGGAGTATTTTTTTTTCTGGGCAGTGTCATCCTTCATTTGTGGAATAAAGGGAAATAAAAGCTGTAAATTATTGATTCTGGAAGTTTACATGAGGGAAATACAAAGTCTTTTCTTCTGAGCCTTGGAATGGCTGTCAGAGTCCTCCCTCAGCTGCTCAGAAGGGCCCAGCTAATGCAGTCGGGTTTGCTCCATCTGCCACGGCTTTGAGTGACAGCTATGGCCCAGTGCATATCCACTGAAAACTAGCATCAGGGAATGACATACAGTTTGATAACATAAGATGCTTAGGTTTTTTGGCTCAAGTGAGATGTTCAGAGCTAATAGCCCTGTGAGCAGAGTTTCAGCTGTGATCTGTACCTTGAGATATTGGTTGTGTCTGGCTCAGGAAAAAGGGGAAAGACTGAAAGCTTATTTCTAGAAAGGTTTCCGATGAGCAGCATTTGTCATTGAAGGGGAAGATGGGTATAATTAGCTTGTCAGTCTAGTTTGGGCTGAGCTGGCTTTCTGTGGTAAGAAAGATGGACTAACTGCCAGAAGAGCTGACAGGCAGTCGATAATGCAGCAATTAATGTCATAAATAATTCTGGAACCAATTATATCAAAATGGACTCCAAGCTTTAAAAAGGAACAGAATTCCCTTATTCTTCCTGCTAACAGCAAGAAGCAGCTTTCATTTTTCTCTATAATTACTTTTCATTGTATATAGCAATAAAGTAGAGCTTTTCTGTCCATATTTAAAACTTGTCTTTCTTGCCTTCCCCCGCCTCCTAAACACTCTTTACCCCATAGGACAAGGTTGTTACAGCAGATCTGCACTGAGGTGAATGTATAATCTTTTCACATGGCTGTTACATGATAATTTCTGCTGCACCTAAATGACTAAGAGACAAGTTTTCTCAAATGTCATGGGCAATGACAGCAGAAAGTACCAAACAATGGCATTTGGAAATAAAGACATTTGTGAAATAAATTGATTTGTCTTATTATTTTAAAGGTTGCTCTGACTTGCTTACACTGAACTTATTGATTTTTTTTTCTGCCTTCTCTCTGTACAGTTACAGCTATGGAATCTGAGCCAAGCTATTCCCTTTATGCTGCAAACACAATTCAGAACAGCCCTGTGAGTTAATGGGCATTCCCTTACAAAAGACACCCAGTTACAAACACTCTCTAGAGTGATATTCTCCTTAGTTGTTTCTCCATGTGCTGTAATACAGATGTGAACAGCACAAAGCCCATACTGGCAAAACCCCCACACAACTGCTTTTGCTAATGGTCTTTCTGTAGTCTCGTCCTCTCCTTTTTGAAAAAAATGGACTATAGAAGTAGTAAATTACTGTAGCATTCGTTCACAGCTTTGTTCAGCGCCTGACAAATGTTTCCAACTTTTCAACTATGGTGGCATTTACTCCTGGGAGGTTGGGGAAAACAGTTCATGAAGTTCCCACTGTTTTAAAACCAGAAACATCTGTTGGTGTCACATGTAGTTTGTTGGCTGGGTCCAGGAATAAAGAAATCCTGCAGCTGATCAGCTCTCTCCTTAGCAGTAGGTGTCAGTATGGTGAGTGGTAATTACAACAGAGAGTTTTAGAGGACACACGATAATTAGGACAGCTAACAAAAACATAAACACTGACATTTACCATACTTAAAACCAGAAATGTTGTCTGTTGTGTCTGTACATTGTTTCAGACCATGACAATAGAGCCATAATTAGTTCAATCATGCTTTTAAGGAACAAAGACTTTCAGATTTTGGATACAGAGCTCAGTGTTTTAGCAGGGGAAATGGCAGAAAGAGAGGGAGTGATCTGTGGTGTGCAAAGCCCAAGCGTGCAGTGGTGCAAGGCTGGGAGAGCTGGGTTCCCTTCCAAGCCCTGCTACAGGGATGGTGCTGAGTGACTGCCAGGGAATCATCGTGTCTGTCATCACGGCTCCCCAGGCCAGGGGACAGGGAACGCTCACCCTGCAAAGGTGGTGTCCATATTAACGCATTTTTAAGGTCTTTTTAAGCACTTGGAGATTGTCTGTAAGGAAGGGTGATGGAAATTCAGTACTATTGAGGGAAGAGACCATCTGTTTCACATCTCATTAAGAACTATATCCTGTTCTGCTCTGCAGCCCAGCAAGGCCTGAAAACAAGGAGCTATGTTTAAACAATACATCCTCAGTTCAACTACAGTGTATATAAATTGAACTCAGTTTTGCTCCAAATGACCCACTTTTTCTGCTCACAGAAGTTCTTCAAAAGGTAAGATTTTGTCAGAATCTTTGCAGGTCAACTCTGTAGCCATTCAGCAGTCTTGCTATCATAATTTTCTTTTCTATGCTTCTGCATTTCTAGGGAAAGTACTTCACTGCTCTCAGGTCATTCAGTGCACCACTTCTCTTCAATAGAGAGGAAGCATCAATGTTTTCCTTGTGTTCATAAGAATAATTTCAAGCTTAAAGGTAAAATCAGTTTAACTTAGTCTGGAACGAGTGCTCTAGCCATCATTATTTGGTCTGCAGAACTCTTACTGACCTCCATTCTGGATAAAATCAGATCCCTGTGCATGTGGACTTTGTAAAAAACAAAAGAGATTTAACATAAGATGTCAAATTAGAGCTTAATGTCATCTGCAATGCCACTCCAAAAATTTAGATTTTCTATTCCAACTGCCAATATGATAGATGTTACTATAGGAAACTTATGGCTAAGTGAGCATACTATGCTTGAAAAAAATAAGATTTTCAGTTCATCAAGGTGTGTTGTCAAGAAACAATTAATATTACCTGAGATGTCTTGTATCACCACACTTCTAAGAAAAACACAGGCATCGTTATTTGGTTCCTAAATGACTTTAAATAATCTGTTTTATTAGGTATGTTTTAATGATTACTAAAGAAAGAAATGAAATTTCTATGAGCTATTTTGCAGTCCTGAAAGGCAAATGCAGCGTAAACTAATGGCACTACTTACTTAGATATTGTTGCTCCTTTATCCTGTAAATGCCTGAAAATAGCTTTCTGTAGAGGTGAAGTGCAGAATGCAATGACTTTAGCACCTTGGTTTAGCTCATGATGGGAGATATTATCTAATTTTATCCTCTTTGTGTTCGGGTATTATGTGTTTTCATCTGTTGCTTGAAGTTGCACATTAAAATTCCAAGCTCTTCTGGCTATTTCCTACTGAAAACATTGGAAGTGTACTTACCCATTATAACTTAGCGAATTTGGGATGATTATATACAGTAATGACCAGGTTTTCATCATAAGCTTGTGTGAGCATCCTTTTGGATTAAGCTTGTGGTATTCAAAAATACAGTGTTGTAAGTCTGTATCACAAACATAGGAGTGGTCATAGTGGAGTAATGCAAGGCAGGGAAATGGGAAAGTGGGCAAGAGGCAAGAATTCAGCTTCAATAGGTGGATGAAAGAGTTTCGCAGACATCTGTATAATTGATGAGTTTTTTGGTTTGTTTTTTTAATTACTGGCTGACTGATGTACATAAGCACAGAAATTTGTAAACGCACTCCTCTTTCCTTTAGGTCTAATAAGCTGCCATTGATATTGGAGTTGAGTTTCCTCTGTCTATCCCCTAACACTCTTTTGCTGTATCACTCTTTCCATTTTTTAGATCTAGCTTCTCAGTAGGGCCCAGCATGTCCAAACAATGACAGTTTTTTCTGAAGCTCAGTTCTCTATCATGCAGTTAAGAGGCTAGGATAATGGTGGGCAGAGGAGGAAAGGGAAGGGTTGGTGGGGAGGATTGATGAAAAAAGTCTTATTAGGTCAGCATATCTAGATCTTTGACTCTACATATCATGGTCATGGAGGGTTTGAAAACCTGGCCTTCATTAAGGAGTTAGCTTGGAACTGAGGAACTAATATTATTCTCTTTGGAGCATGAGCTTTGAGGGCAATGACTTTTCTTGTGAGTTCATACAGCATTGTTTCTGAAGGGATTTTTCTGAATGGCTTTAATAGAAACAGTAAATAATACAGCATGAGTGCACAGGATATGAGTTTCTCCCTAGAATTTCTCTTATTGAGAGGTGTGGTTTGCCTTCCATGGTGTCTCCAGCAGCCAGACTAATATTCATTTTGTTTTAAAGCATCTATCATACTTGATGGCTTTGGTAGATAGGTGTGCTTAAAAATATTTTGGTTCCTGGTACTTTTTTCTGTCTTTCTAGATCAGTTCTGGGAAATTGCAGGAAGGTGACCAAGAGAAAGACAGAACACAAGGAGAGGTTAATTGAGAGCAGGCTAGTTAACTCATAACTGCAAAACCTAGCATGTACCTTAATGTGAGCAGGGTAATGAACCTTTCTTTGGCTGAAAAGAGGAGGTAAATAAACCTTGCAGAAGAAAAAGAAAGACAAATTTGAGGCATGTGAGTATAGTGCTGTCTGCTGCAGAGCATTGAGACTGTTATCTACCAAAGTACCAGACTTCCTAGCAGCTAAGTTATGAGGTGTGACAGAAACACCTCTGTTGATGCTGACGGTGCAGGCTCCATGGATCTGTATTACTATAAGCTGAAATTTGTTTTATTTTACAATGCTTGACTAAGATGTGCATCTAAGATAGTCTTACCATGAGATTATGTGTCCTTACCAAAATTCTGCTCTTGGACTTAATATTAGATTTGTAATATCTTTAATTTTCTTGGTTGTTGAAGGAAAGCTTCAAATTGAAAAATTCTGCGCCCCACCACAAAATTGCTTCTAATGTTGCTACAGAAGTCGTACATTTTTACTGTTTTATTTTAAAAGATGAGTAATTCACCACTATTTGAATTAATTGAATCAGCAGTCCTACATTTCTCTGTTTGAGAAACCATATCAGCTTGGATGAAAGATAAAAATTTTAAGTTTGCTTATGGAAAAGGAATCTGTTACTCTTAGGTAAGAGAGAAGTATAAGAAAAGAATTAGGGCACTCTGAGAACATAATGGTGTTATTCTCATTGAGTTTTTCTTCTTCAGAGTGGAAGGCAGAAGAGTGTTAAGTTACAACCCAGAGTATTTAAACATTTTCCTTTCAGGGACTTTTGTAGCATTAATGCAGATATCAAGTGAAAAAATTGAAATTTCACCCATATTTTCTCTAGAAGAGCCTTTTTTTTTTTTTTCTTGGCAGACCCTCATGCGTTTAATTGTTTCTAATTTAACAGCATGATTATTTTCTCTCCTGCTGATGGGGTTCAGTTTCCTTCCTTTGGTTAATGTGTCAAACACCAATCCACCTCCCTCTCCTTCTACCCTTTCCCAGTAACTAACTGTGTTGAAATACATAAGACAATAAGAGAATACACTGTATAATCAAGAATAAAAAAAATATCATTTACCACAGTAAATCATAGCCAAACAACACAGTTATAATAGAAATACCTTTGCTATGTCTGATCCACTAACACTTACTTAGTCAGATAACAAATAACTTGTTCTTGGAGAGAGTGCCCTGGGTTTGATTTATCTCTGAGTGTAAGTAAATATGAAAAGGCTGCCAAATCTGCCTATATAAATCTCAGCTATCTCAAAATGTCATGTATGGGGGAAGTGAAAAATTAAGAAGGTGTTTCTGTCTTAATAGGGTATGGAGGCAAAAGGTTCTGCTTTTAATTCTTCTTAGGGATGACGTCTCTCTGGTTGATACCTGGGAAGAATTAAAGAGAAGCTGGAAAAAAATACATATATGTATTGTGCCAAATAACTGCTCCTATTTTTGCTGATATAAATCTGGAGTAGATCCACTAAAGAGTCTGGAATTAGTCTGGCTTTTTCCCAGTATAGCTGACAGCAAACTGAGAGCCTTTCAAATTAATAATATTAAATCTCAGCGTTGTTAAGATTTTTCATTTTGGCTATAGTGGCCATTGTTTGTTTGAACAAATAGAACAAAAAGAAATCATATGAAGATACTTATATACTGCTGCACAAGTGAGAATAGAAAGAAGACTGAGCTGATGTGAAAATCAAGGGTAAGAAAATAATTTCTTTAAACATTGTTTGCATGTGTTTATTCTTGTCTGACAACACCGCACCATACTTAGGGGTCCATTTACACAAGAAAAAAAGAGGTGCATGCAGGACTGGATTATTAACTCAAGTGTTAAGTAGTATAATCCAGGCATAAATCCTGCCAATTTGTGAATTTTCACCCACGGGCTTTATACTTTTCTCACTTAATATCGTGGCCACTGGAGTTACTCCTGACTAGTACCAAGGTGGTTAATCTCAGAATCAGGCCCTCTGCATCCTGTGTGGGTTGGTGACCCAGATGCTCTGACAAAACGTGTCAATTAGCCTGAAGTAGTTGAGCCTCAGTCCATCTGGGATTCAGAGGTAGTTTGTTACCTCCGAGGTGGGGGATTTTAGTTGAATGTGTCACCCTACCCAAATTCATTAGATGAAAAGTGAGTATCATCTTACATTACATAAGTTCAGCTGGAATGTATACAATGTCAGTAGTATGGGAGAAGAAAACATGTGTTGAATACATCTAGAGTGTCTTGGGGCTCTGAAGGTCACTCCACTAAAGTAATATATAGTGCTGGTGCTAGTGGCTCAAGGTCAAGTCAGCTTGCTTTTCATAATGCATAAACCTCAAGCTCGCTCAGACACCAATCATCTGACCTAAACCTTGGAACAAATATTTTACTAAGTAAATCAGTGAGCATGCTGGCATTTCTATTAACCTTCAATGCACTGGTGACAGAAAATGAATAATGATAAATAATAACTCAAGCCTGTAAATCATGCTTAGCATCAGAGGGAAAAAAAATGGTCTGGTGTACTACCATCTGCTAGGCTGGCTGAGCCTGTAGGGAGAAACCCACAACAAAGGGAAATGTGCTTTCTCCCTCCCACAGCAGTTTTCTGGGGTTGAAATTTTGGGCGTGGAGTGGAGTGGGCTTTGCAGAGACTGGTGAGCACTTGAAAGTGAAAAGCAAAATGTACACAAAGTGCAGGGAGCCTGAGTAAGAAGAGCTCTGTTACTCGAGGTGGTAGGGCTGTCTGGCAAGCTTTGAAGTGGATGAACTCTTTTCTTGTCCTGCTCTCCCACTGTCTGACCATTGCAGCTCTTTGGTGGTAGGCAAAAGAGGACAAACAGACTTCCACCAATGCTGAGCACCTGCTTGTTTCATTTCCCCAGCACTCTTTCATTTAATTTACTTCTGTTTGCCTTTCAGTTTTGCTACAGATTAGAACAAACCATGGCCACACAACGGCCTTAGGGAAATTAAGCTCATAAATTGTGAAGAAAAGACACATTTTGCTATATCTTCCGCCCTATGATACTTTCACATGTTTCAGCTTCATTCAGAAGTGCTCTGATTCTCATATCTTTTAGATTTTTGTAAGGTCTAATTTTAGACAATTAGCATTTATTTGTTATTGAGTTTGTTGCAAGGAAGGTTTTTCTTAGCCATGTTGTTTAAAGCATTTGCATTTCACAAGCTTTCACACAATCTTTTCCATTTCTGAATTTTTTTTTTTGATAAAAAAAATAGTGTTGATGGATCAGTGGATTGAAGTACAACTTGTGTTGAGTTCACCTCCCTAGCTTGGAATGCATTTGTAATGGATTGTCAGGTTGGGGACCCTGGACACATTTGACCCTGCTACAAGAAAGGAAGACAGCATGCATCACACAAGATTGCTACTTCCAAAAATCACAGTAGACTGTCACTGAGAACTCTTGTCCTTTCACAAAAGGGTGTGCTGTGACACTGGAAAAGGAAGAAATACAGGGAGTAGCACAACCTGATGTTTGCTTTCTGTGGTTCACAGCTGGAGGGGTGCTCAGCACCTGTTACAGAGTGCTAGGAAGAATATAACACACAGCAGTAGTGGCTGTGTTTGTTGTGGAATCACAAAAAAAATGAGTCAAATCTGACCTAGATATACGAGGAAGGATGAAGTAAGAGGATAAGGAGAGTTAGGGGCTTGAGTTCATATCAGTAATTAATTTTTTGTCGTAAGTGGGTGTGAAGCAGAGTTTGAACTTTTCAAAGAGTAAAAGCATTCTTTTTTCAGCCTGGAAAGCAGGCTAGGGTCAGTCATGATGTTAAGATTCATATCCGAGTTTGTATTTGTAACAGACCTTTGTCAGAAAAATAATAGGTGCCTGAATCTTTTTGTGTTCTTTTTGACCATTTCTCTCTTTTGACCAAAATAAAAATAGAGGTATTGCCCACCAGGTGAACTCGTTACTTCCAATGATTTTGTTTAAATTATATTCCCAACTGGATTAAAGTGTTAACATAATTTACAATGCAGTAACCATCTGACATCATTAAAAAATATCTCAATCAGGATACTTTATCCCTTACTTGAGTCTCAGGATTGGTATCCTATGGAGTAGAAGGGAAAGTAAATCCCAGTGTTTCTGTCATTGCCAAAGTACCATTCATTTAAAGCCAATTTGGAAAGGGCCCTTAACATAAGAAAATTAAGTGAAAAAGATTTCTATAAACCAGCCTTCTCATGCCAAACTTCATGCAAGTAGAACGAGTAATAGTAAATTTCTAAACTTTGGCCTCTTTGTTTAATTAAGGGTCTATTTTGTGAAAAATGTCAGAACCTCAGAAAAAGACATGATCATATTATTCCACTAAAATGGCTGTGTGGACACTGCTTCCAAGAGAAAATGCATTATCCTGAGAGATTATGTAGAGGTAGCTCCTGCATTAATATACATGCATTTCACAGATAACTTTAGGAAAAATTAGCCTTATCCCAAAGGGACAATCACTAAACATAATTTATTCTGTCCTTTGCTATATCCTGACTTGCCCTTGAGAAGACATTTCCCATTAAGCAAAAGTGAGCTTAGCTCATATATGTTAGGTATCTGGTGTTGACTATTCCCAGTAAAAGTCAACAGATTAATTTTAGAGTCTCAATATTGATTGGTAATCTGAACTTTAGCATCCCTATCCTTATATCTTTCTGAACAGTATAAAAATAATTTAGCCAAAACTGAATAGGTGCAAAAAAGGGTAAGAAAGCAGGTTGTGAAAAAGAATATATAGTACTTTCATTATACTTAATTTAACTGAGGCTGTTGACTAATTTGGTGACTTTTTAATTTATTTTATTTTGTGACTAATAGGAACTGTGGCTGAAAAATAATAGTTCAATTAATATAAAATTACAATAAGAAGATTTATATTTTTCCTAATAGTAATATTTAAAAGGCACAGAGATTTCTTGCTTATTGGTTAATTTGAAGTGATTAAAAGAAATTAATAGAAATCATCTGTTTTTTACAACTTAAGAAACTAAAATACAGGGAGTTCAAGTAGTCTTCCAAAGGTTTCCCAGCAAATCCATACCAGAATCACAAATTATTCCTTGTATTAACTGCACACTATAATGAAAAAAGTGAAGATATGGTAAAAGGGGAATTCCAATTTTCTTATCTGAGAAATACATAGCCTGATATCTGTGGTACATTTTTCTTCCTGGCCCAATTTTTGTTAATCTTATGCAACTACACACACACTCCTTGATGGAAATAAACCTCCACATATATCCAAGTTGAAATAATCATGCACAAATGAACACTCGGGTCTTCTTTTTAAACTTTTGAGAAAATTGCCCCAGCAAGCTATAGGCAGAGAAGGAAAGAAAAATATTTAGTATTTAGTAACTTCTTTGTAATGAGACTCTATCAATTTAAAAGTGATTGTCTTCAGTTAAAATCTGGTGTGTATTTTTAGCCATTCATATTTCTGTCGAAAGGAAGGACAGTATGCTGAGTAGAGCTTGGGAAATAATTATTTATTTAATGATAAGCCACCCTTATTAAAAGTTTTAAAATACTATTTAACTGTAAACATACATGTAGCAGGGCTGGGGTCAGAGGCCAGAGCACAGGTGGAGAAGTTTGTGTGCACAAATATGACACCACAGAAGAAGCTGGTAGTGGCAGTGGATCCATCCAAACTTAGGTGCTCCTTGTCACACAGGTGGGAACCTAGGCTCACAGAGGAGCCTTGATAATGAGAGAAACAAACACTGGTGCTTTAAATCTAGCCATCTATTTTTCTAGTAAATTTGCTCCCATGTTTACAAGTGGATAATAAGAAAGTTCTAATTAGAGAGCACAGCACCTTTTGTCCCTTCATAAAAATCATGTTATATATGGAAAACCTGCTTAATAACTATTTTAATCTCTGCTAGCAGACCTGTTTGCTACTTCTGCTGACTACATAGAATGACCCCAAACAGTTTGCTGTAAATACACTTTAAATTGAGAGAGGAGTTAAAGGAAGTTTTCAGAAAGAATTAAACTCCTAATTATAAGGGAACAGCAGATGTTTTTCATCTAGTTTCACCTTTCCAAAAAGTTATTTTCTGAAAAGAATGTATATGTTAAGATGGTGCTATATAAAGAAGCTTATTTTTCTTTTCCCACAAATTGCCCTCTCGCTCCAAATTTGGTTTTATGACTATAGCCACAATTATTTTCTTAACACAGATCTTCAGACTCCCATTATAAGTTTCTTTGTGCATCAAACTGTTCAAAATACCATATACTTAGAAGGAAGACTAATTAATTTCATAACTGAGATATGTTACAGCTGGTTGGGCGTCTGTTTACCTGTTGATTTAGATATTGACTAAAAGCCGTACACAGTACATGATACCTGTGTGTGTCTCTCTAAAAAATTCAGTAGCGTTGATGTTTGGATAATAGTGCTGTTCATAGTATCTGCCTCTGCACCTCAAAAAATGGATTTTTCCAAAGAGCAGGATGTTGGACTGGGTTTAATATAAGGACAGAAATAAAAGTAATTGTCTTGTGAGGTTGTGTCTACCTAGCTTGAAAATTCCCAGGGTATTAATATAGATTTTATCTTCTAGAATGGTTATGCACTCTCTGAACTCTCAAAATAATATATCAAATATCCAAGGCTCAACAGGCCCTGATTTGCATGAATACTAGCTGGAATTTTCTAAAAGCACTTTCATTAAAATTAAACAGTGACTTCTTTTACATTGATGGGTCTGTGACTGATGGCTCTGAAATTCATGTCACAAATAAATGAATGGCCCTTCAACTATTTCACATGTACTTACAGACAGGCAAATGTGATATATTGCATCCACAGACATCTCAATGAACATAATCATGATATCACAATATATCATGTTACACTTGTATATGTTCAGGTCACATAATTTACCATCAGCAGTGTGAGGTTTAACAGGGTTGAATTATATGGATTCTGCATAGAACACTTTGGATGCATTATGCTGATGCTTTGGACTTTAAAATGTTAATATTGCAAATGAAAGGTACACTTTGTGTATCATAAATCTGAGTGTCTATTCTTCCTGTGTACTCAATAAATACACTTCTCATCAACTTTTAATTATGCTGTTTGCATTATTCTGTCCTGAAGAGGATAACACTCTGTAAATCATCCACTTCTAATGTACACTGCAGCATAAGTTTAGTTAATTAAACCATATATTTTATTAGTACTTGTACTTCCATCTTGTAAAACTGCTAGGAAAAAAAATAGAGAGAGGTTTTCATTTATTACAGCTGAGTTTAAGATGGCATTACAAAAGTTTAGCAGGGTTAGATGTGCATATTGCTGTTGCCCGTCACTTACTCAAAAATACCTGTTCTCAGAAACTTACGGTCAACCTATTGCTATGAAAGTGGGAGGCTTCTTGAATATGTTGATGTATTTTGATGTTCCCACAGAACCACTTCAGTGTATTCAATGGTTGGTGTAATTAGAACTGAATCAAGTATGTGCTTGTCCATTTGTGCACAATTTGTTATGTTAAATCACCAAAGAGAGTTCCCTTGTAATGAAATTCGTGGAGATCCTTTTTACTCTTCTTACCTTGAAGCTTCTTCTTTTTTATTGAACCCAGTTTTTCAAAGCACAGTTTTCATTCCAAGGGATGCCATGACACATTAAAAACATTAATAAGAAAATGCGAGACAAATTGCATGAGAAGTGTAAACACTTACCATAACATCTATAACACTGAGGATTAAAACCATCTTTGGGTAGAGTATTGTAGTGTTCTGTTCTGATTAAATAAATAAATAACTTAATTTGAACTTTGAGGCACAAGTACCCAGAGAGACTTTTTTTGAGACTATTTCTGATTGACATAAAGACACTTTCATACTGATAAAGATGATTCTGAACTGAAATTCTTGAATGACTCAGTCTTTAACACCCAGCTTGAATGCCCAAATAAAATTTTTTCAGATGGATTCTTTTGCAGAATGGTTTGAAATTAAATATATATTCAAGATTATCTTCATTAAAGTCAAGTAAATTTGCTCTACTTACAAAGTCTACAGCTATATAGTGTGCTTAGTTGGAAATAGAACACTGCTGAATAAGAGGAAGTGTTAAGTTTTACTCTGTAGATGTAGATTTCAGAAGAGTATTTGGGAAAAAGTCACAACCTCTTAGCATTAAATTATAATGGTTTTAAATAAATAAAATATAAGAAGACCACTCAGAGAACAGCAAATCGAAGAGCATAAGTGTTTAAGAAAGTTAGTTGGTGTAGAAATCAAATTATTAGGATTGAGTTTACAGACAATTTTCCTCATTCTACACTTAAAGCTGTTCTTTGACATGATTTCAGGTTCACTAGTTACATACAAAATAGGAGATAGAAGTTAGTTTAGTTTAAGAGAAGTAATTCTTCTCCTAAAAGTAAGTAGGAAAGTTCTGAGCAATTTTCAGACCTGTGTCATGAGGAGATTGAGTGTAATTATTTAAAATATGTTCATTTTGAGTGCTCATGCCCTGCAGATTGAGGGAGTAGAGGAGTTTCCGTCGTATAAATATAAAACCACAGTCTCGTTAATCAAGTTCTCTTTAGCAGAGATAACTAGGTCTTGACTCACACATGATGTAATTAATACTCCTAATTTGTTTGCACTTGAATTTGACAAGGACTTTGGTATTAAGATTTTCATCGATATTTCTTGACTACTGTCTGTGTTGTCATGTAGGATGGTTTCAATTAAGAATTAAGCCAAATGAAGAAAGCTCCTTTTCTACTTGAAATTTACAGAACCATGTCTTTGAAAAAATAAAAAGCAACATCCGCAAAATGAGCGGGACTTGAGGAGGCTTACTCCTTGCTATTACTTCAGAGTTGACACTATCATTTTAGGTCAGTCTTTTCTTTTTTCTTCTCTATGTTTGATTTTCATGCATATCAAGAGAGGGTAGATATTAGTGTAAGGTGTACTGTGATAGGGAGCATCCCTACAGGTTTTTTTCTCTTTTGACACAACTGCCTCAACACCCTTTTTTACACAGAAAATTACAGCCTGGCCCCACTGGTTAAAACACAGACATTAGCAGGGTTCTTACACACTTGTTTGAATTTTTGCACAAAAATGCTTTTTTTTTTACTTCATATGGTGTCATGAACACATGAGGACACAGAAAGAAAGGGAAAACTATAGTTGTTAGCCAGCAAAAGCACTTAGAAAATTGGTGAGTTTTAGGGAGGCTTTTAAAGGCTCATAAGGAACAGCAACTCCCAAGGAATATGGGCAGGATGGGTTTAGTTGAAACAGTAGAGGAAGGACTTTTTGCTCAGAACAAAAAAAGCTGCTTTCTCTCTGTGCTACTGCTGAGGCAATTAAGAACCGTGTATGCTTTTTATGCCCCTCAGGGTAACTGTGTTTTATTGATGGGATGGACTCTTCTCTAACCCCAGCCCCCTGTGCCGTGGCTGCCATGGGCCTGGCCTGCAGCTCTGAACGAGCAGGCCTGCCTTCAAACCCGAGCACAGTGCCGCGATATTACTGACACTGTTATGGCCAGGAGAGAGGGGCACAGCATTTACTGACACTGTTATGGCCAGGAGAGAGGGGCACAGCATTTACTGACACTGTTATGGCCAGGAGAGAGGGGCACGGCATTTACTGACACTGTTATGGCCAGGAGAGAGGGGCATGGCAGGGACGGGGGGCCNTTACTGACACTGTTATGGCCAGGAGAGAGGGGCATGGCAGGGACGGGCTGCTCTGCTCTGCCTGCCCCTGCCATGGGTGCCAGCTGGCCAGGCCTGCCCGGGGAACCTCTCCAGCACCAGAGCACCTCCAGCTCTGCTTCTGTGGCAGCCCCTCTATGGTGGGGCTGCTGATCCCCAAGTGTAGGGCTGCAGTAAGCTGAGATTTGGTGACAAACCTCTGCAGAGCAGAGCAGCCCCATTTCCTCTCCCTCATCAATATTTACCAGTTCTGTCCCACCTTCAGGGGTCTTTTCAATATGTTTTAAATAGATTTTCCTTCTACAGACTGCAATTATTTGAAATGCCTCAAGAAAAGTGATTTCTTTCATAAAGTGACTGAGATGACTTGAAATGCCAGAGTTTTGCAAAGAGTGATGACAGCCAGCAAGGTCTGTGCTTGGGCCACCGAGAGGGCTCAGCAAGCCCTGCAGTCACTGCCTGCAGGGAGCACCAGGCTTCCCTCAGAGCACAAAGGCTCGGGGTTACCACTTAAACGCTGAGATTTTCTCCCTATCATTCCTACACACACATATGAGTACATTCATTATTTGTACCAGCAGAACTGGGATTTGGGGAGCTGAGGAAAGTGAGACTGAGGAGTTAAATCCTGATGGGGATTTCAGGGCCTCAGCTGGAAAATCTCCACAAGCTTGGAGCGATCAAATGCAGCTGAGGCCAATTTAAAACAAAACAAAACAACATCAACAAAAACCTATCTATTCTCATGGCAGGGGGATTTGCAGAGCTGTTGCTGAACAATAGGTCTCAGGGTATAAAAGACTTGCTCAGAAGTTGCCCCCTTTCAAGCACGTCAAGGTATGCGGTGGGTAGAGTGTCTGCATGTGCAAGCATGTGTGAGCAAAAGACGGGTGTTTGTTTGAATAAGAAACCCAAAAATAAACATGTAACATTAGAGAAGTCTTTCAGTGTTTAATCAGAGTGCTATCTGATATTTCATACTATGGTTGTTTTCTGGCCCCGCTATGAAACCTGCAGGATGAGTGAGAAAAAAAATTCTGTCTTTTTTTTATCCCAAGTATGTATTTTCTCTGACCAGGGAAGCATTATTGTTTCATATTAGGTTTGTTCAGAGTGTTGAAATTTAGACCTTTTTTTTTTAATTTGCTAATTAAACTTATACATTTTGCAACTAATTCAAAATTGCATTTAGTAGCTTTTTCATGAGTTGTTGCTGTATTTAGGATTTGACATTTGGTAGGCTGAAATCAGCTGTGTAAATCCATGGATATGTGTTGTGTTTTGGTTTTTTTTCCTACTAACTATATCTACAGAACTAGCATATTTATATAATTATTTATGGCTAAGTGCCTTTTAATACTCAGTACTATACTTATTTAAAGTTTGCCATTTCTGCTTACACTATTGTCAATAGGCTGATTTGTTAGATTTATGTAGTGTGTAGTAAATCTTAACATTAAATTTTAATTGCTCCTTTTAGCAGTTTACAAAAGTTTCAGCCTTTTTTTTTTTTTTGCAGGGAAGAGACTTCGATTTTTTTACATTTGCTTCCCTTTTTTTCTCCTTCCAGGTAAGATATGATAAGTCTCAAGTGAGTATATTACCAGTTGTATCACATCATCTTTCACTAACTTAAAATGCCCTGCATATATCATGTGTCATTGCAGAAGAGAATTCAAATTTGAATATCATGGTAATTGTACTCTACAGAAATCTACATTCCCGATAAAATTAATTTGACAATTTGTATTCTATCTCTTTCTATTTTTCTTTGTTTGTTTTTGTTTTAAGGAAAAACTCATGCTATATTCATTCAAAGCTTTCTGAAGCTTTGTTTTTCCCTAGAAGATGTCCTAGATTTTATTCTTTAATGTTGTCCCTGATTTATTGAATGTCCATGTTTCCCTGGATAGTACCATCTTTTGAGTTATACATCATCGGAGTGACTCATTCCGATGATGTATTGCATTAATACATCATCAAAGCGCCTTGCTCTGCTGTTGCACTAATGATATGTTAGTATAATACATCATCAGAGTGAACTGCACTGATGATGTATTACTCAGATGGTGATGGCATTCTGTGAAGAAAAGGTTGAGGAGCAGGTTCAATACAGTCACAGGAGAAAAATTAGTCAATACAGAGTATAACTGTTTCTCCAGTAGTGATGGTGATGCTAAATTAGCACCATAGCCCCTGATCTGTACCCTTGCAGAAACACTGAGACATGCATTATCCCCGAAAGAGGAATGAATTCAGAACACTCAGCTAAAGGAATTTACAGAAGTGAGGAGAGGTGTAACCATACATATCACTGGGAAGCTAAAGGTTATATATATAGCTATAATTACTGGCTACCGAGAGATCGAATGAATCAAATGGGGCCAAAATAAGACCAAAGTGTAGATATGTTCAGTAGCTGCCTCTCTGGTGGAGAATGTGACACACAGGGAGACAGAGATATAAGGGCTATAAATATGCAGTCTGAATTAAAATAGCTGCCACTTAGAAACCCTGAGCAGGGGTATTAAAATATTCTGAGACATGAAGGAAGGCTATGCTGTAGTATTTTTCTTAACTTTAAATTAAATACTTTTTTAGTCATGCTATGTCACAGGCAGAGCACCACTGTGTCAGTGCTGTGTGCTCTCTCATGGTCTCCAGGTGTGCTGAGTAACAGACAACTTGCTAAGTGTGCACAACTGATACATTATTTTGTTCTTCTAGTTTCTGAAAAACACAATTTTAAGGAACCTGAACAACAGAAGTTTTAACATTTTGTAGTTTCTATGCGTATATGCATGTATGGTTGGAAATCCTGTGAAGTCAGACTTGTGTTATGGTGATATATTTGTAAAAGTGGCAATCACACTTAATTTCTTTTACTTGTACATATCTATAACTTGCTTTGATCTTGGGGAGGAGATTCTGGCACAGCTGCACTCTGAGTTCACTTTCCAGGAAGGTGGAGGTGAAACTAGTGTTAAAATGAAACCTGTCAAGCTTGTAGAGAAGAGAGAGAAGGTATTATTCCCAATTTTATTTATCTAATACGAGGGATGGGCTGTGACATACTTTTCTATATGAGAACAAAACCTAATAGAGGTATACAAAGTGTTGTGACATGGTGTTCATGTCCCTGCAGATCTTGCTTTCCCACTTTCTCCCTTGTTTTATAACTCCTAATTCCCTTCTTCATTTTTGTCAGCTGTTTTGCAGCTAGTGCCAGGTGTGTTTCATGCTCCACCGTGCTACATACCCCTCCATTCCTGCCCTGCTCCACCTGCAGAGCTGGCCTGGGCCTGGCCTTTCTCTGGGATGTGTGGGAGCACGCCAGGCTGTAGCTCCAGGAGCCTCTTGCAGAAGGGTTTGTGCACAGCTTGTTGCTGCTCTCCTTGCCCCAGAACTGTATTTTGTCTGGGCTGGCAAAACGATCAACACCCAGTCAGGCTTACTCTCATCTCTGAAACAGGGGTGAAATTTCCTTTGTTATCATGAATCCCCCTCTACTATCACGCAGGTGATTCTCACACTCACCATTTCCCTCAGAGCCCTTGATGCTAAACCAAAAGAAAACCCCAAAAGCAGCTAAAGCTGTTCTGGGCACGCAGTCAGTTTGAGAGCAGTGATGCAGTGAGGGTAGTGCTGCTGAGGTGCAGCAGTGTGGGGCTGTGCCTCCTGACAGCAGGAGGGGAACCCTCTCGCCTGTCTCAGCAGCCTCCTTACAAAACTCTGTGAGGACTCCTGCTCCTGGCTGTTTCATGCTGTATTATACATGTTTCCAAACCAGTCCTTCCATTTCTCTCCTGATCATCTGTCTCCTACAACTTGCAGAAAGAAAGGATGAGAGTAGCTTAAGGTATTCTTCTGTTCTCTCTCTCTATCATTTTCTTTTATTCTCGCCTTCCTTTTCTTCTATTCCATTTGTTTCTCCCTTCCATTCCAGCTCTTTTTTCGTGTCGGTGATTGCTTTAAACTTGTATTGTGTGGTCAAGATGCATTTTAGATATGTTAGGTTTGAAAAGAAACCATATTGTGCCCATTCTTGGAAAAAATCACAATACTTTGTGGCAATATTCTCAAGATATTTATCAATGCAGCAAGTAATTGTTTCTCATTATTTTCAAATATTGCTAGACTCTGCTCTCAGGAACAGAAATCACTCTTTCAAGCTTTTATTTGGAAATTAATACTTCAGAGCTACTCAATATTTCTATGACTACTGCAGGTATTTTTGTAACAGCCCTCTTTTGTGATCCTTTAGAGTCTATAAGAAACAGAACAATAGACAAGATTTTAAAAAGAAAATCAGAAAATTAGGAAATCAGGACTTATTTTTTGTGTGTGGATTTCTGATATCACTTTTAGACAAAAATAAATTTGATGGTGTTCCATAAAGTGCAGCAGAAACATTTTAAAAATCATTATTTTCAATATTCAGGTTTAGTATCTGATTTGCCATTCTCCATTTGTGGATTTGCACTAAATGACACTTAATTAGAAAAACTACAGATGTCATTAAAACTAACCAAGTTCCCACTAGGTATGTATAAAATATTATTTCTGTGTCCTAATTAGTGGACTTTTAATAGTGCAAGAACTAAAATGTACCCTTTGGGTCTGGACAAACTAAGCCTCAGCTTTTAATGTGGCTCATACATGTGTTTTGTTTCATCTAAGACAATCTGCCATAACATAGGACAAAACAAGATGTTCCACTTTTCTATAAATAAAGCTTGCTTTGGTTAAGATAGAGACTGCCAATTGCAGAAATACACACGTTGTTCATAATTTATAAACAATAAACACTTCTTTTGGCAGGCTGCCATGCAGTTCCTTTCTGCTCAAGGTCTAAACTGTGAATGAGAAATGATGTGAAAGCTACAAATGGAATGGCTGAGGGACCTGGCAGGGTTTGAAGTGATATTGGTGCCAATTCAAATCCATGCTAGACTCCGTTAGGACAGGCCAGGTCAAAGATGTAGTACAACTTACTGGAAGTGGCTATATCAATGAAATGTGAAATATATATTATATAGTAGTCTAATGGCCGTGTGGTAATGACAGAATATTGCCTAGGCTTTTCTCACTCCTGCCTTTCATATTGTGGCAGAGATGCAGATAAGCAGTTACTTGTGCATCTGGATTTCAAATGGTTGCAACTTCAGTTAGCTTTATGTTTATAAGGGTGATGTTGGATAAAATGAACCTTTTTGGGGAAAGCATGGAGAGATTTAGGCATCAATGAGCCATAACTGGCAAATTGTTGAGTGCTCATTGCTTTGAACATGAAAACGGCTTCTTTGAAGCAATTTGCTTTCCATCTCCAGTCTCCTCTGCCATGCCTTATTACAACTTTAGCATGGGATCACCTCTGGACTTGTTTCCCTCTTCTCTCCTAATTAGCACAAAGGGGATACCCTGCTGAAATGGGTGCTGCAGGCTGACTCATGTCATGTGAATATCACAATCAGGCTTCTTATTGGAGCATTGGACTGGTTTTGTTCTTCCAGTAATTCAAAGTCTTACTTCTTCCCACTCCTTCAGGGATGGGAAGGTGCTAGAAATTCAGACTTTTTGTCTGAAATCAGTCAGATTTGGGTGGGAGACCATCCTTGTGAAGTGGTGGGAGACCGTCTTTTGTCAAGTGGTCAGCATGTCACTGCTCTCATTGCAATCTACACTGTTAGAGCCCTGCTCTAACAGGCTCTCAGATTTTCCTGAGCTGGTTGGGTTTAAGCAGGCTCAGCTCTGCTCTAACAGGCTCTCAGATTTTCCTGAGCTGGTTGGGTTTAAGCAGGCTCTAACATTTCCTTGCCTAGTTCAAGAGTTTTCCTGGGTATGTTCCCTATAGCCCATTGCTATACTACACTACTTGACCTGTTTTTTTGACACTGCACAGCACATTTTTGTCTCATCAGAAGGCAGGCATACAGTTTAGTCAAGCTCATATGTTTAGTTAATTCCTTTTAAGTGTTGATTTTCAGTGAATTAAGAATCTGAACATTATTTCTGTTCATTTTCAGTTTACCATCTCTATGCAGAATCAGTGCTCCTTTCTTATGCAGTCTGCTACTCTCCCACATCTGTATCTTAACCTCCTCTTCCTGTATAATTTATATACTGAAATTGTAATTCTCCATTGATCCAAAATCAAAAAGCCCATTGATTTTTGTCATTCTGCTTTTTCAGAAATGCTTTGTTACATTGACTACAGGTCTGAGTTGAAGCTCACTGAATTCAGGGGAATGTATTTCAGCTAACTCTTGACAAGCAGTGAATCAAATTCTAAAATGCATTTTTCCACTAAAAAAAAACACAACAAAACAATAGCAAAACTTTTTCAGATCATCAGTAGGGGAGTGCTGTAGGCAGAAGACCAAATCTGCGTGTATGCATGCATGGTCCCTCAGGGACATTCCCCTAGAATTGCAGACAGCAGTATAATAAATCAATTATCTGATTAAAACAAAAATAATTAATATGCAATTATGACAGATGTCAGGCCAATTAATATGTAAATATTCATAAACTACCTGACAAGTTGCACATGTGCAAGTAGAAATCTTTGAATATGAACACCCTGCTGTGTTTGTTGAACATAAGGGCAGGATGTTTCTAATTTGGTTGGGGAAAATAGCAACATGTATTTCAAAATAATTTTGTTTTCGTTTATCAAATACACATTCCCAAGAGTGAACAATGAGCTGTGATGTGTATAAACAAATAGTCTTTATGTGTCTCAGCACTCCAAAACTTAAAATGTTTGCTTAAATTTGGCAGAACTAATATAAATCCAAGAGTCATTCAAGCTATGATAACATTAAAAAAATGTATACTTGTTCAGTTAAGAAGCTGCAGTTCTTCACCAAGTTATCAGGTTTAACTAATTAATGACTCCCTAATTATTAGCCTGGGTTAATTGGTATATCCCCATCAATCATTAACTTTTTAATTCATTGGTCACTTTGTCAATTCAATGCATGTTAGCCACCCATAACCAGATTTACACATTAGCTACTTTTAAGGTAACCTACACAAATTAATTTCTTTTCTGGGTTAATTATTAGGTAATTCCCTTGGTTATTTTTCACTAGTTTAATTTTTTTTTTACCTTGCATTTATTATCTAGTCTTCAGTTAGTAACTGTAGAAATTATTTTCTCTGTTAATTTTTAATTAGACACCCCTTATTAACCATTAAATAACCCCATTTCTAGCATATATGTTCCCAACTTTAGTTGACCTATATATGGATCTCATCTCCATGTGGCAGTAAATTATCTATGCATTTCCCAACCTTGTTAAATTTAACAGGCCAGTATCTGAGCTGGACTAAATAATGTCTCTTTTCCTAGTGCCCAGCCTGTCAGAATGGAAGTGCTATTGATGAACAGGTCATATTCAGTTTCTGAACAAAGCATGGACATAGTCATTTCTATGACTCTATTTTTCTGAGATGTCTAAGACTAAAGGTTTCTTCCAGCTTTGTCATAGTTGCAAAGGAGACTGCAGATGGTAGTAAGTCCAAAAGGAGGATGTTTTTTCAGAGAAAACTTCCTTAAGAATATGTGGCAGGACAGATGAATAAGAAGAACATTTTGAAATCTCTGAGGTGAAAAGAGTTAAAGAACAACTCTTCAGTCAGGATTTTTTTCAATATAGAAGGGTAAATTTTGTGAGTAATTAAATCTTTTTTTCTCCTAATTTAGCAAATTTCATGATTTCACGTCTGGAGATCTATCCTGCTTTGCAACATACTGGTGACAACTTGTTCATTTGCACACTATGGATCTTGCATAGACAGTCATAACTAGAATTGAATACACTTCCTCTATTAAAACTTCTCTCCAGGAGCAGAATATTTTCTAAGGGAGTAGCTATCAAAATACAGTTTTCACATTGCAGCAGATATAGGCCATACCAAAAAGTAGTACAAGTGCCCACAGGGAGAAGGTAAATGCTAGACCCCTGTGAGGTGCCTGCTCTTCTGCAGTGATCAGTTCGATTGGTGCAATATGAAATTCTTTGCTGTTTTTAAATGACTCTATTTTTCTTTAATAATTTTCCACTCCACAACTGCTTTCCCCACGTTATCTTCCAGCTCCTTGTGGAAAAGGATGTTGCAATTATATTTTCTCTATGGGGATGGATGACTTCTTAACAGTGACATTGCAGAGTCTTTGTGGTTTCAAAACACTGGTATTTATAGTGAAGTTACAATTTGTTTTGTTTTGTTTTCAACCAAAATAATATGTTTCAAATGGGGTAAAGATGATTTCCTAAAATAAGAAGACTTAAGATACTTGCTTTCAGCACTGGTAACTGATATGAGAACACAGAATGCAGCAGAAAATAAATGGAAACATTTTATATATTGAAGTTTTATATGTTAACATATAAAACTTTGTATGTTTTATATGTTAGACTCAACTGCTTGAAAATTTATTCTTTTATTTTTTTTATTTTATTTGTACATATTAGTATTGTCTCTACTGAATTTTCATAGAAAATATAAGAATGGCTATTGTTTGCTAGCAATTTAGTCTATTTTATACATAAATATTAAAAATACAAAAAGTCCATCTATAAACATTAGAGTAAGACAGAGATGTATGAGATGTATTTTGTTTTCCTCCTCAAAACTAAACCCAGGAATGTCTCTATTGTGTTTATACCTGTTCTGATATCAAAACAAATTATTGTAAAAATTTTTTAAAAATTATTTTTTACCACAACCTTTTTTGTTTCTTTGAGGAATTAGAGTAGGAGCATGTTTGTTTCATGATGGATGTTGGGACAAGAATGTCTTCTTCAAGTTTCATTCTTTTAATGAAGTTAAATATTATAAGTTTTTAGACCTTTCAGTGATTAGTTTCACAAAACAGAAATTTCTTGGTTCTGGCTTACATTAGGATCTACGTCGTGATGACTTCATCCTCTTCCATTGTACCTACCCATGTAAGGAATACCCTGTTTCAGTTATCACAGCAGGGAAAAGGAATGAGAAGGTAGATGTCAGATATAACATGTCCAAGTTAATAAAAAAAGCAAAGGAAACACAAGGCATTTAAAATAATTTTCTAGAGAAGCAAACAAATTTATTAAAAGTTAAGCTCACTGTAAGTTAGAAGAGCTGTTTTATCAGTATCAGTTTGCTGATTTCTGTGCATAGAGATCAAGAAGAACCTTTTCTCAGTCTTTTCAAGACTGAATCCCTGGTTTTTGATGGAGAATGTGTGTGGCAGCAATTTGTGTAGCAAAGGGGTGACAGGAGACAGCAATTTCCCTGCCCTGATATTTTGTTTATGAGAGCTCAGAGAGGGCATCTGGGTAAAAGACAAGGGGAATCATTGTTCTCAACTCAGAAATTAATTAAGCTCTTTGGTTAAATAACTAGGATGATGGTGTCTTTGATTAAATAACCAAGATAATGGTGGCTTACTTCAGTTTAGTTAAAAAGATGATTATGTTTTAATTTCTTTACTTTTGGTTATTAAAACCTTCTCCCAAATTATTCTGGGAAAGTTTTTCAAAAGAGCCTAAGTGACTGAGCACAGAGTAGTCCTGGATAACCTGAATACTTCAGAAAAACTTGTGTGACTTTAATTACTTCCAAAGCACAATGTTGCAGTGTATTAAGATACTAAATGTTATATATAGCAATTTGATAGTCTTATCTGGCACTGCTCTTTCATTTCTTAACATCTGGCTAATCTAAATGTGAAGTGTGGTATATACCTTCAAGATCCAGCAGGGTCCCATCCCCATCATCAGGGGGTGTGTTACCCAGATCTTTGAAATGTTCAGGAGAGAAATCCCCAAATGCCTTCATGTTAGCTGTGGCTTCACCCCAGTGACAGAGATATCTCTCAGCAGTAAAGAAAATCTGGTAGAGAACCTTCAAAACTGTGCATGTGATTAAGTGCAGATCTAATGACTATGCAAGAAATTACTTTCATGGGCTTAAAGACATTTCTTTTTGAAGGTAAAACAAGCCATGAAATTAGGTGATAACAAGGTTGAGATTTATATATTTAATCCCTTCTAGGCAAATCTCTGGATGAATTACAGTCAGAGGAAACTGTCTTAAGATAGCCAATATAACTAGCAGAATATTAAAAAAAAACCCAAGGTATTAAGGAGCTAGCATAAAAGGGGGATGAGGGGGGGAACCCTCCTAAATAAGTCAGTAACTAATGAAATTATTTAAGAAATATAGCCTTCAGTTATGATGCTAAATCCATAAACAGCCTTATAGGCAAAAAGAGGTATTTAGGTATTTTTTGTAAAAGGAAATAAAAAGAGTGACGTGAATAAACAGATGAAAATCCAAAGAGAAAGGTGAATTCTGTGGTAACCAAATGCATCAAAGGGAAAACTATAACCAGGTAGTTAAAGCTAAAATAGTTTGGTGGGTAGTAAGCCAATAGTTTGTTGCAATCTTCTCAGCAATTCTTCTGCTATTTGCAAGTCACCTGCAAGCAGGTCCTTCAGTGTTCTACCATGCAATTGTTCTAGAAGGGTGTTTTGATTTTCTAGTGAAACCAGTTTTTCTTAAACACTTGTTTCATATTTTTGTGACACTTTTTTTTTTATATTGTCACGTTTTCTGTCTCTATGTAAAAAGCTTATAAGTTGGATAAGAAGCCTACTGGATCTGCTCATGTCATGGAAGGTAACTGTATGATTGAGATTCAAGAGGAATAGAAGCTATAGACAAAAATTTCTTCTTACTAGCCTAGATTTTGGTATTTCAGGACCAACTTGCTGTACCTACTATTCCTTTACAACTCCTATGTAATTTGCCACTATTTCAATACCTTTCCTCTGGTAATGAATCCCCTCACGCTATCCTGAGATATCATCCTTTGTACTACATTACAGCATTTTCAAGCAAACAAATCTCATCACAGCTTTGATATCATAGAATATCTATTTTTTCTTTCTTAACATATTCTTCTCGCTTAAATTATTTCAGTTGTAAATTTTGACTGAAATTTACTGCCAAATACCAAAGTGAAGAAGATAGGTATTTTTGTATTAAGTGGAATTATTTTGATAATAAGTCACTATTTACTTTTCTTTTTGGGTGTATCTGAGAAAACTGATTAGAAAAATTCTATTGATGATTGTTTAAAGATTTCTTTTAAAAGGTACAAGTTAAAACAAAATACAGAGATTGGTCTAATATGGCTATAAGCTGTATTTGTTAAAGACTGCTATCACTACAGTTTGCAAGCACGAGATACAGAAGTAAAAGGACTAATATATTCTATTTTGAACTGCAACTCTGAGAGACAAAATTGAGCCAAAAGATGCTGTTTATTAAACCTAGCTGCAAGTGAGTATCTCACCTTTTGGGCTTATGAGTTCAAGGCAGACAGATATCGTGCAACCTTTCTACCCGATTCCTTCATGTGTCTTTGGGTTCAGTGACTGTTATTTCTTTTTTCTAATAAGATCAAAGCATTACATGGCAAATAACTGTATAGGGTGAATTTATATCAATTTCCCTCAATTTTTTTGGGGGGGTAAAACACTGCATTCATTGAAACTAAAATAAGTTTTCATTTCATTTTTTGTAAAGTAGATTTGCTGCCTTACAGAAATGACTGTTTTCTAGATGCAACTTAAAAATAACCAAACTGAAACTGTCCTTGCTTCTATTTTCCTTTTCATTACAGAAAACTGTGAATATTGATGTTAATACTAAAGGATTTGAAAAAAATATAAAGTGGAGCTATATTTTAAAATATTTTTCTCACATACTTTATTCCAACCTTTTTTTAGGGAAAAATAATGTGTCTAACCTGAAACAGATTGTTTTGTCTGTATGGGAACTTCTGTAGATTTGATTAACACTACACTGTCAAGTCTTTGGGGTCAGGGCAGATTGTATTAGAAGCATGACAAGTAGTTAATGAATTTGCATTGACTAATCCATACAAAGCTAAAGATTTTTCTGTCAAGATTAATGTCCAAAAAGAGTAGGACACACTATTTGATACATTATCTTACACTGAATCATACTGTTATTGGACACAAGATTAAAGAACTATGTTATTTTGTCTTATTGCATAGCTATACAGCTGGGTTTTGCTGTGACACTGATGTATAGTCATTGCTTTAGGAATTCATTTAATCACCAGTAATGTCCTGCTGTAACTCCTCTGTATATGATGCATGGACTGGCAGTAGCAGGATGAGTTCCCCGTCTTACAAACACTCCCTTTCTGACCATTCCTGCTGTGTAGCCATCCCAAACACAACGTGGACACAGAGGTGCTTGGTCCAAGTTGTGATCTATGCCTTCAGTGGGAACCAAAGTGTCCAAAGACCTGGAGGTGAAACACTTTAAGCTTTCAGATGTAATGTGATCTAAAGAGTTTCAGTTCCTTAAAAAATTGCAGTGACCCAACTGAAATGCATACTCAGTGATTCTATGAACTCTCAAGAGGCAGAATTTGGTGAAAAGAACTGCTGGAATGCTTTTTCCAGGGAAATTAGGCATGCTATTCTTGTCAAAAAGGTAAGAATCGATAGGTGGAACTCTGGGTCTTGAAGAAGGAAAAAAGATTAAGAAAGACGCCCTTTAAAATTTTGAATAAAATTCCAGAACTTATGAAAAATAAGCAATAGAATAAAGGTTACATCCTTTTCATGATGGGGAGGTGTGTGTCCATTTAAATACTGATGTAGAAATTACAGTCCAAAACGAGAGTAATGAATGCAGGAAGAGTGCACAAGAGGGGAGAAATATGGCAAGATATTCTTCTGCTTTTTTTTTTTCTTTTTAGGGTGACCGTTTTGTTTAGGAATAAACCATATAGAAGTTTATATAAAGAGAAAAGCCTTGCAAATTCCAAGTTGGCATCTTCAGTAGATTCAGTTGTCTGTATTATATATAGGAATATCTATGTAAATGAAGCTGAATTCTCAAAAAATAAACCAAAATTACTACTGTGTTCAAATTAAATATCAAGGTAAAACATATTTTTTAGCAAGGAAAGAGGTTATTTGGTTTGGGTTGGGGTTTTTTTTTGTTAGCTATAGAAGATAAAAGCTTGATCAGTCTTCAAGAATATTTCTTAAGGAAGAACATATATTGATTATAATAAATCTTAATATTTGGAATGAAGACTCTGGGTTTGTAGAAGTTTAAATGAAAAAGGTAGTTCAGTTCTCAGTAAATGGTCCAAAAAAATAGCATATTAGGATTTACTTGGGAAGGAGTAGAAAGCAAACTGAGAGATTGTAATGCTGCTGTACAAATCCCACTTATGCCTGCATTGTTAGCACTGGGTACAGTACCAATTTAAAACGGGATAAAGTAGAAATTAGGGAAACTGCTGGGGAAAAAAAAAAGATTCATGGTCAACATGGATGATGTAAGGGTTGGAACCATTTCCATGGGAGCTACAAACTAACCAAGTGGGAATTTTCAGTCTATACTGAGAGAAATTAAAAGATGTGCAGAGAGAAGAATGTAAAAAGAGCTTGTGGGGTTGTTCCAGACATAGAAAGATGAGTAATTGTTCACTGTCCGTACCAATCTTAAACTAAAATTGCATCAAGTCATGGATAAACAAAAATTGTTTCTATTTACAAAGAAAATCTAGGCTATTAAACTTTGTCACAGAGCATTGTGACTGCTTACACTATATATGATTTTTAAAAACTACCTGATAGTAAGAAATAAAAGTTCTCTAAATTCTCTGAAGTCCAAAGATGATGCCTCTAGATCAGCGATTTTTTGAAGGTTGTATGAGTGTAATGGGAAGATGTTTATGTTCTGTGCAGTATTTTCTGACAACTGGTAGTGGACATCTAAAAAGTAGGTTCAGACATTATGAAAAGATATCTGTAATTAAGTCCTCATGCCTTGTTTTCCCCTTTTAGGAGATGGCTCCATCTTTTATTTCAGATAGTTAAGTTGCTCTTTGGGAAATATTTTGTTGTTTGAGGCCCAAGTCTAGTTTACTGCATATATGAATTCATGGCACAGGAAATGCTTAACAACATCTAAAAAGCTTCAGTGGGCTCCACACTGCTTAAAAGTATCTATAAGTATCATAAGAAAATATAAAGGCTAAAAATTAGTTGATGAAAAATATTGGCCTGTAAGATAACAGCTATGGAAGGTTGTAAATTAATATTTAGGGCACATACTTCAAAAATGGAGAATGCTAAATACAATTTACCTTGCTAGCAAAGCTGTTGGCTGTGTGGATTATATTCATCATTATCACTTATTATAGCCTCCTCAAGATGAATGGCACAGGCTGACACCTGACAGCCAATTGGTTCCTGAGGTGAATATGATCATAGACTTCTCATAAATAGTACTCACTTCTGTCTCCAGCCTTCTTGGTTTTGATCCACTCTGCTGTAAATACCAGCTGCCTACTTCCGTACCATGTGGTACATCCCAGTGCTTTTAAGTATGGTATTTAAGTGCTTTCACAACTGCTGCAGCTTTTCTGTCTACATACACATCTCTACAGCTTGGATAAATCAAATGGTAACTATGTCCTCAGAGGGAATGTCACTGATTCCATCACTCAAGACTGTCCTTAGACTCTCTTACATGCTTTTGCTCCTCAGTTTAGCTGTGCAGTTTATCCATGCCATGTGTTGTCTCTATATTATCTAAATTTCAGTGTTGGGGTTTTTTTTGTTTCACTTGATTTGATGTTTACTTTGTGAAATCACTGTTTATGAACCCGTTTCCTCCTCTCCTACACTATTGCTGTTCAGCCCCACAGGCTGCCTTCACAGGGGCAGATGGCTGTGGATATTTTAAATTCTTATTTTAGCTAATTTAAATG
The DNA here is from genome assembly GCA_013397245.1 of Thryothorus ludovicianus. NCBI lineage: Eukaryota > Metazoa > Chordata > Aves > Passeriformes > Certhiidae > Thryothorus > Thryothorus ludovicianus. The sequence continues at coordinate 350,482 of VZTB01005864.1, read as the reverse complement.
GAGAGAGGCAATACAACACTTCTCAAAACTGCTTTTATTCTCTAGTTCCAGTCTTTGCAATCACATGTTAGCGGACTCATCAGTATGAACCATGACAAAACTGTAGCAATGCTGAATGCTATCAGTTGTGCATTAAATAAAACCTCTCCTTCATAAATCTTGTGGCTTTGCAGGTTGCTTTGTCATTAGACTAAAGCACCCTTATTAAGAAGCTGGTGTGTTGCTGAAATAGATGACATCTGAGTAGGAAAATCTACTGAAAGTGTTTTAGCAATTACCTAGATGAAGATACAACTGATCGTTTGCAATGGTCTGCTTTGCAAAGATGCGTGGGCAATTCATCAATACAAAAATATTAGAAACTTCCCTAGCCTTTTTTTGTTGTATTTCCTTACCAATTTTACTTTGTCAGATTAGCACTACAGAGGTTTAGGTCTGTTGTATGGTGGAGGAAAGTACATATTGGTCATAACACATAAGGAGTGACCAAATTTTTCACACTGCTGTTACTCTGTGTTTCAGAGCTCTCACCACGCTGGGTGCTTGCATCTGGGGGGCTGTGCATCAGTGTGCAAAGACAACGTGTGAAAAGAGGCATGCAGGAAAGGAACCAGGGCCTTTAAAAGGTAATGGACTTGTTTTCTGTTTTCAAGCATCTATTCTCATCTATTAAAGTTATTAATGAATAACTGATACTGTATTGTTGGAATAATATTGAGCTCTTAAAACATTAAAAGCATTTTAAGCATCCGTGCACATGTGGAGGTGCCATGCACACACACAGTGCATGTTTTAAATGTGCTGGAATGTTCTCTGGTAAGATCCCCAGCAGAAGAAAAGCACTAGAGCTGCTGTTGAATACAAGCTGGTCTGACTAATCTCCAGAGAGCTAGAATCAGTCTCTGGGTCACTGTTCAGCAAGAGCTGAATACTGTCAGGCTAAATTGATTTAAGACTGTCTTAAGGTCAGAGGCAGACAATTCTGTAGGCTTTGTGAACCATTCAAGCCCATTAACAAGCAATAGTTTACACAAAAAGGATTCTTGTCTTTCCTTGGGGTTTATTTAGCCAATGGTTCTCCATACTTGCAGCCAATGGTGAAGAAAAATACATGTGGAAGCTGCCCATACTTTTGAGACTTGCTGTAAAGTTAGATAAGGACTTTAGGGTACACATGTTTGTTTGCATTGTCCATAATTAGTGTCTCATGACACTGTTATTTCTCAAATGAAAGAAGTGAAAGAATCCTGCATTTACATGTACAGCGTCCTTGCAAAGCAACCTCTGAAACATTGTGACTAAGCATTCTGAGGGGAAAATAAAAGGGAGACATCATCATGGCATGACAAAAAGCTACTGAGGATCACATTCAAGAAATTTGCTTGATGCAAATAGGATGGTGAAGGAATAATTTTTTTTTAATTGAATTATGGGTTGTCAGACTGTTTTCATAGTTCAGTGAAAACACTATTTTGCAACTAAATAACAACATTGTCAGTACTAGCTCATGAATATCATCAGAGTGGGTTTATTTCTGTTGGCTTAAATTCCTCTTAATCAGAAGGACTTTTTTTTAAAAAAGTCTTGATTTTATTGTATTTCACTTTACTTTAAAGGAGTTTTATTTATAGTAATTAGTTAATGACTTGCTGAGGACCTTTAAATATACCACACATCCACTGACTGTGGTATGCAGTCAGAAGGAATGCACACAAAGATATTGGTAGAAAATAATCATGTGGATTTGACCACTTGACAGCAAACTGTAATGAATCTGGCAAAAGCTCCATTGTAGATCTTATTAGCTTTTAGATACATCATGGCTTATGTTCAAGGGAGCAGAAGAAGAATTCATAGTAATGCTGTAAGAAGCAGCAGCTGTGTTATTAGGAGGATGAAAACTTTTCAAGTGAATGTTTCATCACTTGTGATTTTATTTTACTGTCTAAAACTAGGTGAGGTTTTTGTTGGGTTTTTTTTCAGAGCTGAGTGATTGTGCTTGCTTGCACTATGTTTTAATTGCATGCCCTTTACTCTCCTTGCACATTGTGAAAAAATAGTGTTGCTAATCTAGGGTGAGATTTTTCTACTGTATGCAACTTGTACTTAATGTGAACGAACCAATGCAAAAGAAAGCTGTTTTAATTGCATTCTCTTTTCCTGATGAGATTTCAGTTCCAGAAGTGTGTCAAAGTCAGGATCCCAAATGCTTAAATTCACTGCCTCTCGCTTTGTGTACAGTTTCATCATAAAAGATTCAATTTTCTCTTTATTAGACTCAGGTTTTTAAACCATAATTGACTTTGTAAAGATAGGTACAGAATTAATGCAAACCTAGAAAAAAATATTTATTTTCTAGTGGAAGTCTATGATAGGTATGTAAAGGTATACAAACATAGTGAACTTCTATCTCAGATTAGTTGCTCTGGTACTGTCTGAACAGTGATTCAAAAGGAGAGTACATTTCTCTTGCTCCATTGTGGGAGTTAGCTGCTGCTTTTCATCAGTCCACACAAACTGCCTAAGCCAATGTCTGCTTTACCCTCCTTACACCTAATGCACTTTCTCTATAAACCCTGGGGATTACACCAAGCTTTTATAACTGGCAGCATGGCATTGCAAGGGATGAAGGCAGGGCGAGAAAAAAAAGTATTAAAGCTTCTGACTAGGACACCAGGACCATCGCTCATAATCAGAGCTGTCCTTGTGAAATGTTGATACTTCCAGCAGGCCTTGGAAAGTCATACTTTGCCACTAAATGGAAAACAGCAATTATGCTCTGATGGATGTTCAAGATTACAGTATTTCTTATTCCCAATTTTTACAGCTTCAAATAAATATCTCCCTTGTTTCCCGCTGTCTTACTGCTCCCAGAGTGCATCACCAGTGAAGAAGTCCTAGACATGTGATAACCTGTGTAATGTCTTTTTCTGCTACAATCAGAAGTCGACATTTCATCTACATTTCTTTCCTCTGAAATCCCCATCTCCTTCATGCTCTTCATTTTCTGAATTTTAGATTCAAGGTGGGTCTTTCCAGCTTGTCCTTTTACCTGTGAACAAACTTGTCTTTGTCATATCCTGCTGCTTTTCCTTTCAAAGTTGCTTATAATTCTAAATTGAAGCTTTTGTTTTTGTTTTGTGACTAAAACCTTATCAGAAAAATGCTACTTTCTTTATAAAGAGTGATTGCTACAGCTCATGCTACACACACATAATTTCCTGCTCTTTAACCCATCCGTTGACATTTTTCTACCTCAAATTTACTTATTGCTCAAGGTAAAAAAGGTCAAGATGTAGTCATTTGAATACCTTAGGTTTTCAGGTCCTGCTTACATTTCTGAAGGACTGTACAAAAATTGTAGATGGGTATAGGTTATGTTGTGTTGTAGTTATTTATTAACCATTAGATGCCTCTTTCTCAGACCAGTATTGAAAGCCTTAAGTGAGGTCTCTGAATTCTGTATTGAATGTGTGAGAATTGTTAAGAATCTCATTATGGCACCAATAGCAGATACCCCAAAATGGGAACACAAGGGTATAGGAAATTCAGAGAGGAATGCCTGACTTATATGGAGATATGCATCTCCATTAGGAGTATACAAACCTTGATAAAGATACCTGTATCTCTATAAGGAATGTACAGTCTTAAATCCTTTCTAGATTGTAAAGTAAGCACATGCCTTTAAAATTATATGCATCCCAAAGGGGAAGATGGAGCATCAAACCCACTATTTCCAACTCCACAGAGTTTATTGGTTCCCTATCAGGATCTTGCAATCCTTAGTCCTTTTTAGGAATTTTTGGCCTGGAGGTACTCTCCTGGCCTGAAGAATGTACCACCTGTTTTGCATAAAATAATTAGAGATCAGTTCATGGACTCAGTGAAAATGATTTTTCATCCCTGAAGTTTAATGGCCACATAAGGCAGAAGATGTAAGGTTTCAGTTCCAGAGATCTGCAGGAAATATTCTGTAGAGAGAACAGGTAAAGAAGTTTTTTGTGCTGATTGTTATGAGAAGTATTGAGTTGTGAAAAACTAAAACAAAACCGTGGATAAAAGCCTTGATGGTTATCTTCTAATTATTTAATCCATTGAATTATTCAATTTCACAAGCCATAGAATTTTTGATACAACCCAAGAGTGCAAAAAAGCATTCTTTATCTCGAGGAGATCTCCTTTGTAGGCTAAGATCTTCAGAGCAATCCAGCAATCAGATTTTGGGTCCTAAATATTCCACAAGTTCAGATGAATGGCTGTAGCTGCAATGCTGGTAGTTTGCTAATATTTACTTTTAAAAAATCATAGTATATTGAAAAAACACCACTTACACCATATTTGATGCTTTGTCCATTTTCAAAAATTTTATTACTTTTAATGACCTCTTTAAACATCTTGTGATAGACTTTTAAACAAATATTAGAGATATGTAATGACATAGAAATAGGATCGCTGTGAGAGCAGGGCATGAGTTTAAAACATCAGCACTTATTCCAAGTAATTTGGGGCATCATGCAAAACTGATTGCAGAACAGCATAGGTGGGATTTTCATATCTGAAGTGTTGCAATAATGTGTGTAGTGGGTTTGACCCTGGCCAAACAGCAGTGTACCCACGAATAAAATCATTCACTCAATCTCCCCTGCTGTAGTTAAGCAGAGGAGGGGGAAAGAAAACTCAAGGGGTGAGATAAGGATTAGGAGAAAACAATTCAAGGGCAAAAAAGGCTCAAAAATTCAAAAGGTATAAAGAAAAATTTATTAACAGAATTAAAAGAGGATAATGAGAACTGGATATAACTTTTGGAACAACTTTTCTGCCCCTCAGCTATTTTTCCCTTCCCACCAACAGCACAAGGAGACAAATACATAGGGTTTTGAATCAGTTCGTCACTTCTAAAATCTTCCTTCAGTTCACTTGGAGAGTGGAGTCTCTTTTGCTATGCTGTGGAGTCCTTCCCATGGGAAATAATTCTCTGTGAACTTTTCTGACGTGGTTCTAAATTTCACGGCTAACAGTCCACCCAGAACCTGCTGCAATGTGAAGTCACTCCCACGGGCAAGAACAGTCTTCCCACTACTATTTTTTTTGTGGGCCATTGAGTTTATGGTGTTTTGGTTTTTAAGGATGAGCTGTTCTGGTATAAAAGCAAGGGTCCTCTTCTTCCATTCCTGAAAGCAAGGATTCTCTCTGTTCAAGCCTCTCACCAGATCAGAGCTTTTCAGCATCCACACACTCCACCATGAGTGCCATTTCCTCATGGCCTGTGGGTGAATTCTGCATCCCCCCATGCACTTTATGGATTACAGGAAAACTATTGTATTGAAGTTCTTACCACAGCTTGCAGAAGAATCTCAGCTCTGAGGCCTGGAGCACCTTGTCCTCTCCTCCCTCTTTTGCACACCTTAGTGTGGCCATATTGTTCTCCTCACGCATCTTCGCCTTATCTTCTTCTCTGACTCAGGAGAATTGGTGTTGGCAGGTTTATTTGTTCTCAGGTTTTCTCAGTTGAAACTGTTTCTATGGAGTTCTGCAGCACTGAAACGTTGCTCTCTGGGCTCTGCAGTAGGGGCATTTCTTGCTGTGCCTCTGGCTGCTGATCTCCTGCTCTCCACTGGCACCGTGCAAGCCTTGCTGGCTGCCGGCTCCACTCTGCGCCTTTTCTTTGTGGGATGCCAAAGAAGGAAAAACTGCTGCCGCCACTTCTGTTCTTCTGTCCATAGCATGGCTGGCTAGAAGTGGCTAGGCAAATAAAGCCCTGCTGGTTGTGCAGTGCTGCCCTGGCCGTGCTGATTTTGGCCGCGCGGTTCCATCCCTGGAGCGGGATGGTGTCAGGGCTGCTCCTGGCGCTGTTCCTGGACACATGGCTGTGGCACCGGGATGGGCCCCGGCAGCATGGCCTGGGAAGGGCCCCTCCTCTACCCCCAGCCTCCTTAGAGAACAGGGGGCACGAGGGCTTCCTGCAGTTTTTTTGTTCCTAACTATGTTACCATAGAGCTTTTCTAATTGTCTTAGCTGTGTGCCCAGCCTTCAGAGCTAGCCAGCGATTGGTTTTGCCACGCAGGAAGGAAGCTGCTAGCAGCTCCTCACAGAAAAAAATCACTTCAGTGGCTGCCTTTTTTCCCCCTCACCAAATATCAAGCTATTTAAAATCACCACAAATGTGACAAGAAATAATCACAAATTAATATGAACTCTAAAACTTCCATAAAGTAGATGGCAATTTTTCTCTTTTGGTATTGTAACACCTTTTCCAAATATGTATTTGGTGGTGATATTGCTTTTATGTACTACTTACACCAGTGTATTTTCTCCTAATCTATATTACTGAAAGTCAGAAGACTAATTTCTTATAAAAAATAATTTTTATACACTATTTCTCACTTTCCTCTTATTTGTATTTATTCCATGTGGCATATTATCCTTTTCAGTAATTTAAAAAATTCTTCTTTTATCCTTACAAATGTATTTATCTACAGATATCTCATGTATCCAGAGGCAATGCAAAAAATAGCTAGAAGACTTCTATACCTAAAAGACCCTTCAATTTCCCTTTTCCACAAACAGTTAAAAGCATGAGAAAAGAATGAGAGAGAATAAAGTACTAGAAAAGATATACAAATGGATCTCTGTAATGGTCTCTCAATATTTCCCAGATAATAGAGCTGTTAGATTCACATTAGATCATGCTTCCTTATTAGTAGTCACTACAATCTGTCTGCTGTCATGAGATCATGTATTGAGAGTCCTTTTAATATGTATTTTTTAAGTCTATGTTGCTATTCAGGTTTCTATTTCTATTCTTGCCTAGTAAGCAACATCCATTTTCTCCCTGTACTGCAGATTCCTTTTGCCTACTTTATTGACTTCATGCCTTTATCAGAATCAGCACAGCTTTTAATGTAACTAGTGAGCCTGTCATTAGGGACTTGATGGAAGCCTTCCTCAAATTGTAAATAAATTATACTTTATGTACAGCCATTATAATTTTTCTCCAGGGGTTTCAATGGCTCCAAGCTTTTGTGGTATAGACCATATTCCTTTAGGCAAGATATCCCTTCAGGATATTTCCCTTCAGGCATGATATGCTGGTTGTAGTCATTACAATATTACTTTGATTATTCTCTAAATTACCCCTCATTACTGTACATTTTCTTTGCTTTTCTCATTACAGATGTAAACATTGTGTGTCCGTTGTGTTTTCAGTCATCCTTCCATTCAACTTCTTAATATACAGCTCCTCTCAGAGATTTTTGATGGGTTTGAGAAAAATAAGAAAAAAGTGTTTCTAGCCATGTGTACCATGTCTAAAAATATGTTAGTTTAGAATATGGTTTCTTATTTTAGGGTGATTAAGTAATTAATTAGTCACAATAGCATATCAAAAGGCATCTTTATGACTCTTTTGGGAAGTATTAATGAAAAGGTCTTGCTCTACATCTTGACTGTCAACTGACCTGGGCTCTGTCACAGCTATAATAAGAGAAGTAAATTCCAGAGGTGAAGGGCTTTTGCTAAGAATTTCCTGTCAACATCCCCTGACATTTATGTTTAGGGACTCATTTATGTTTCGCTGACCCCAGCTGTCATGGTAGAACACAAGAGAAGAAGTAGGTTGTTTAATTACAGTCATTCAAAACCTTGCAGATGCTTACAAGTTCTCTGTTATGATTCCCACTGGGCTACATGATTTCATGGGCATGAACACTATTGTCCATTACATCACATCCTATGGGAGCATGAGAGCATTTATTAGAGAGAACAGAGTTTGTACAACAGCATCTTAAGCTGACTTATTCACAAAGTTCTTACAACCTTAAAGACTTCATTTTTAGGTTTTTTTAACATTAGATGTATACCCTTAGTGTATATACACATGACAGATATAACACAATTTCTGTAAGTACAAATCTGTAAAACAGAAGCAGAACTCTTGAAGATTCACAGAAATTTGAGTCTCCCTTTAACAAGATTTTCATTCTTCAGTGCCTGTAACAGTCTAAAGACCATTTATGAGTGCAAAGTGTTCCTTTTATCGTCCCTTTTCATAAACTCATAGATTGATCTTCACTTCCAGCAATCTTTTCACTCGCTGTTGACATATAATGCAATTTATATTCTGTTTCCACAGAAGAAATTAACCTTGTATTTGAATTTGTGCTCAGAAGAATTCATGAACACAATTTGTGGGTAAAATTCCTTTTCCTTTCTAGGACTCTGATTTTATGAAATTCATTGGAACTACCATTTTGAGAACTGAACAGCATCTTAGAAAGTTGTAATTATTAGTTGTACAGGGTCTAACTGGAGGCCTCTCACTAGTGCCATTCTCCAAGGTTCAAATCTGGGCCCAGTATGGTTTAACATATTCAGCAATGACTTGGTTGAAGGGACAGAGGCCTCTTCAGCAAGTTCACTGACAACACAAAGCTGGGAGGAGTGGCCAACACCCCGAGGTCTGTGCAGCTCCTCAGAAAGACCTCAACAATTTGGAGGGATGGGAAGAGAAGAACCATGTGAAATTCAAGAGAAGAATAACCCCATGGACCATGACAGCCTGGGGGCTGATCTGCTGGGAAACAGCTCTGTGGAGAAGGGCCTGGGGTCCTAGTGGACAACAAGTTGTCTAAGATCCAGCTGTGTGTCTGTGGCAGTTTCAGTTTGAAACCGGGCAGAAACTTGGTGGCCAAGAATGCCAAGAGTATCCTGGGGACATGAGGAAGAATATTGCCAGTAGGCCAAGAGAATTGATCCTGTCCCTCTACTCAGCCCTGATGAGGTGCATCTGGAATGTTGTGTCCAGTTCTGGACTGCTCAGTACACAAGAGACACGGAGTCCTGGAGCAGGTCCAGCAGAGGGTGACAAAGATGATTAGGACTAAAGTGCCTCTCTTACAAGGATGGACTGAGGAAGCTGAGCCTGGTCAGCCTCAAGAAGGGACAACTGAGAGGGGACCTTATCAGTGCCTCTAAGTATCTGAACAGAGGGTGTCAGAAAATGGAGCCAGGCTCTGCTAAGTGGTGCTGGGCAATAGGACAAGGGGCAACTGATGCACTGGAAATTCCGCATGAATGTGAGGAAGAACTTCTCTAATGTGTGAGTGACCATACATTGGAACAGATTGCCCAGCGAGGCTGTGGAGTCCCCCTCACTTGAGATAGTCAAGAACTGTCTGGATAAAATTCTGTGCCATGAGCACTGGGATGGTCCTGCCTGAGCAGGGACATGGGACCAGATTCACCCCATTTGATTCTTTCCAACCTGGCCCCTTCTGTGATCCTATGATTTTTACTATACCTCTGAAGTAAATTCAAGATTCTAAAGAAGGCATATGGAAATATCCTCAAATTCTGCCTTCAAAAGTAAAATATTTTTTTTTACACTGAACAAAAAATTCTAGATTTACCCAACAAAGGTCTGAGGCTTTAGTCTCCAGGATATTTATTTTTGTTAAGAGAAACTATCACCCATAAAGTATCAGTTGTGGCCTTGAAGGGATTATGTACTACAGATTTTTTTTAAAATTCATTTTAGTATTTTAAATAGCAACAATTCTTCAGAAAGAACTTTAAATAGGCATATGTAAAGCATCAATGCCAAGAAATACACTGCTCATAAAACTCTTCCTCCAAGAAGGGTTCTTTAGAACTTCCTCTGTTTTTAGTTTCTGTTTGATATATGAGGGGATAGTTTAGCAATAATAGCAACATTTATCTGTACACAAATGTCAGGAAATCTATATATCTTTTCTCACTAATTCTTCTAGTTGGTGATGGCAACATTAAAATTAAAATTAAAATTAAATATTGCCTCATGACAGAGACAGTAATTGTCATCACTGATTATTATGAACTACCTGCCTGACAATCAGGAAATGACTCAATTTTGATGTTATCTATGCTTATTAGAAACCTGAAAGAAATGTTTCTTCCTAATTGTGTTTCAAGATCTGTATAGTATCAAAAATAAGTTTCTGTCTTCTAGAAGCTCATACTAAATGGGAAAATGCTACTTAATTTTAAGAAAATAATCTTTCTTTTTTCAGTTCTTGGAATTTTCTTTTTAAGAATGGTCTACCATTCCATCAGATCTAACTTGTATGTAGAAATAGATCATTTTACCCCATTATTTTTTTGGCTAACTTGAAATGGAGTTTCAATCATCGTATAAAATGAGAGAGCTCTTAGTCACATTTGAAAATTAATGTATAAAATCCTTTCTTTTTCCAGTGTTCTTTCTCATGTGTGCATGTACTGTCAGATTGCAAGTAATTCAAGATTAGTGAAACCTGGTCAGCTTGATTAACAGCCAACATTTAAATCGTTCCCCTGTGGAAGTCCTTAATACTTTTTAATTCTTGCTATTGGGTTGTATAGATCTAGTACCCATTACCCAGGCTGCCATCAGGGATAAAGGGAATAGTGTTAGCTGTGCTTTGTCAAACTCCAGCAGAGCATGCTGGGGCACCATGGGCAGGGTATTGTAAACTCCTGGGATTCTATCCAGAGAATCTTCTAGAGAATCTTCTAGACAAAGCATCAAAATAATAATTTATGGTTATCTATATCACTGGAAATGCCATGCTGCAAAATTAAATTTCTTCTGGAATAGCAGATTCTTACTTTACCCGAAAGCAAATTGCAGAGAACTTACTGACATGTTTTACCCAATTATGTAAAACTGAACTCTGATGTGAACCTTTTGTGCAACGTAAACTAACCAAGAGTGCAATTGTCAACTGGTGGAGAAATACACAATATAAAAACTAATATTGAAAGAACTAGGTAAGCACTGCACACCCGATGACATGCGATACATCAGTAATAAATTGTTTAGAGCCCAGGACAACAACTTCAAGAGGAAGTCTAAGCTTGTGTATTTCCTGTCTAAGGCTTGCTTTCACTGCAAATGCTAGCAGAAACTCACCCTTAAAAGCTTGTCTTTTGCTATTTGAGATTGTGTGAGTGAGCCATTGTTTTAAAATTGTCACTGCCTTTTGAATAAAACCAGAACCAAGCACTGAAATATTTAAATGTATTCTATATTTTCTAACTTGTGCAGTTGCAGTTCAAAGCCTGCTAGATTTGAGACATGGTGATAAAAGTCTCTGCTGCACGCAGCACGGCTATCATGGTGGCAGCACTGCAAACTTTCCCTGTCTGATCTGTCAGCCTCTGGAAGGCATGATGATCAGCAGCTGATAAAGTGCTCTATGCTGAAACCAAAATTATGGGTTCTAATGAACCTCAGAAATGCTGCTGTCTTTGAAATGTGACTCCTTGTCCAGTGAGAATTGGGCTGTTTTCACAGTATTGAACAGCCACTGGATGATAATGACCTTCAATAGCTACAGCTTGGGGCTAGATTTGAGTTTGATACTAAGAGGTGAAAAGCTTTCAAACTCAGTACCAGTCCCTGGAGCTATTTAGTCCTTCCAATGACTTATGTCTTGGTAAACATAAATCCCCTTTGTCCTCATCATGCTTGCTGCTCTGCAGCAGATTTTCTACAGGCTTTATATCAATTTTTGCTGTAGATTTTCTGTAGATTTGAACTCTATTCACATCATCTGATGTATGCTCTTGAAATGATGCTTTGTTTCAAAGTCCAGCAACATCAATTAACTGCGGCTTTACTGGGTTTTGAGGCTTCAGTGAAAAGAATTTGGGCAGCTGCACATTTCTTTGTCCTTCTTGGTGCAATCTGAAGCTCAAGCTCAATGGTTTGAGGTTTCTCAGAAACCTCAAGGGTTGAAGTCAAGTCAACTTCAACCCTTTGTTACCAATGTTGTGGGTAAAAAGTATATCTTTAATGAAATGTGTAAATGAAAGGAATAAAGAAAGATAATCTCTCAGTTTTACTAACAACTCAGATTTTCTCTTTAACGTAGATGAAACATTTTACTCAGGATTCTTCTTTCCTCCTCGTCACTTCTGTTTTCCTCTTGATTGAGTAGGTCAGTAATGTAAACTGATAAACTGCTGAGAAACATGATGTGGACATGAGGACTTTCATCATGCTTATCATTTTAGAATGGCCTCAGGTGAAAAACATGCATACCTACATGCTTATACATGTCTGCTTTATACTGAATATTTGTTAAATATTTTCATGATAGCTGTAAAACAATAAGGTTCAGACTTTAGTCCTGCATTTTGGGGAACATACTGTGACACAGGGAATTAACACTAAAAGCTACAGCTCTAAAGCGTTTTTAAAGTAATTTTCTTATTGACTTTATCCTTCCATTACCTGGCGTAGCACCCACATGTGTAGTCTTTTTCCCTTAAACATTTCCTTTGAAAATTTCTTTCAGTAGTGTTTTTCTTTTTTTCTGAAACCACTGGCTGATTATTACTGTATTTAGACCCTGCCTTGTCCCTGCACATCTACTCACTCAAAATAGTGTCCTCTTACAAACAGATTAATTCAAATCCATTCAAGTATATTGGCTTGGAATACATGTTTACAATGTACTTGATTGTGAAGACCCTAGTAGACTGCAAGCTTTATCAAACTAAGAATATAAAGCATAAAACCTTGTGTGCCTTTGTTGTTGTACTTTAATTCTGTTAATCGCCCTAGGTAAAGATTAGCTGCTGTTGTCAATTTAATTCAGCTTCAAACAAAGCAACAAGGTCACTTCTTTTTTTTCTTTTTTTTTTTAAGCAAACAGGATTGAGTTGTCATGTAGTTCTAATAGGCAGCACAGGGAATCATTAGTCCACCTCAGCTCCCTGACTGATGGGCATTTCACTTCAGTCATCTGACTGAGCACTAGTGGCCCAGTACTATTGACACCATGTCAGAGCTGAGAGAAGATGCCTTAATCGGCTCAGACACTCTCTGCATTGATTTGACAAGTTGCTGTAATGACCTTCTTGTTTTTCTGAAGGATTACTGTTTACCCAGGGAGGTGCTGCTGAAAGCATGTGCTGCATTGTCATGGAAACTATTATTGCTGCATCTTGATCCCATTAATGCTCCGGTGTGTGACACTGATATGAGACACTGAATATTTCAATGAAGTACATTCCACCTCAATAATATTAATCACTGATGATTCATCAGGCTTGCAAAATTTACAGGTAGCTCTGTGTAGTTGGCCAGGAGCAACAGAAGGGCTGTGGCTGCTTAGTGCACTTTCCTGCCTTGATTTGATATTTTATGGCCCAGGTAGCTTCTTTACTTTGAAGGAAGAAAGTGTCACTGTTTATTTTGTTGGTTTTCTTTTCTAATTTTTGCTGTTTGAGTTAGGTAGCTTGCAAGTAATTTAGGATGATTCTGGTTGAAGGAAGAAATAAGAAAACCAAGACGGGAGAAAAAAAAGCAACCTCATACTTGAGATATATATATATAAATATATCCATAAGGAAAAACGGTATTTTGGAGAGAGGAGGGTTTGGTGATATATGGAACATTTTCTTCATCATGTTGAAAGTGTAGCAGCCTGTAACTAATATTTTTTCCCTCTTACCTTGTAGCTTTAGGGTAATGGCAATTGGATGACATATCTCACAGCTCACGATTCTAAATTCTCACTTGTTCAGTGCAAGCATATTTTTCTCAGCCATTTCCTTCTTGTGTTTGGTATATTGAGTGTGTGATCTTTACTGTCTCTAGGAATTAGTTTCTTAGTACACTACATTTGGTTGAAACAAGCATGGTTCCAGCAGTGATTCCAGGCAAAAAAAAAGAGTGAAAAAAAGTCACTGAGAAGAAAGAAAAAATTCTAGCAGGTTAGAAGACACAATAGCTGTTTCCTTGGAAAAGGTAGTACAGCAGGCTGCCTTGCAGGCTAGGTCTAATGATTAAGCTGCAACAGAAGTGGTTATTCTGACAAATTTGAGCAATTTCCTCTACATTGATTTTTGATGAGAAGAAAGGAAAATCTTCAAAGTTTTTTACGTGAAGAATCATCTTTCATATACAGCTTAGTAATTGGGAAATACTGTTTGATAACATGTCAATACAGGCTGAGCTCTTATCTAAGGGCCATGAGCAACAAATGAAAGAATGGTGCTATAGAAATAGCACTTTATGAAAAGGGGGTTTTATATGAAAATTAAGAATTATTTCAGTTTTACTCTTCACTCTTCCTCTTAAGTGTTGCAAGGCTACCCAGGCCTAGGATGTACTATATCATAAGAAATCTGACTGAGGGAGATGTTGAAATCAATGCTTAGCTCCAGTAGCTTACCATTTCTCTCCATTCAATCCCACACACAATCATCCAATCATCAGCTAATAGTTTCAGTTATTGACAGAAGTGTCTTATTGACTTTCTTGTTTAACCTAATAAATAATGAAATGCCTTTCACAGTATTTGAGGAAATACTGAGTAATATTTCCCCACATATTGCAATTGGTTTTTATCTGATCACAGAGTCATTAATATTCCTGCTTTGATTCTAAGCTATCTGAGGTATTGTCAGAGTGTCTTAGCACTTCATTCACAGTACGGGATACTGAATGCTCTTTGTGGCATTTGCCTTTGAGAAAGATGTGCAAAAATCGCAGTCTTTGAAAGATTTATATCTCAGAATACAAACTAGAAAGGTTTTCCAGTAACACCATCTAGAACAAAAAATTCAGCTGAGGTTTTTCCCACTGATTAATGTTTTCATCTGATTAGCATATTTCACATGCTGTACTATGGTCAGAGATTATTATGGTTATGATTACCTTTCTCTTTCAATGGAGAGGAATAAATACTTCAGAAATTTAGAAAGTCATTTTTTTTTCAGAAGGGGGATTCTTGGGAGGCAGAATACTTGCTCCTGTATTTGCATTTATAGTTATTTCTTACTGGCCCCCTGTGTCGTTCCTAACATGGGAAATGTTCACTTCATGTTAAGAAACTTTTCTGGTTTACAATATGCTCTTTACTTGAGCCAGACTAAGTTTATATAAAGAATTCTGGCTTAGAAAATATTTTTCAGGTTCACATTCTTTTATTTTATTTGCTTGGAACTTCCTAGTCCTCTGATGTATCATTGTGACAATGAAAATTCTGGATAGCCGTAGTTTAATTTTACTTAGAAAATGCAGGGAAATAAGCTCTGGAATTAGTCAGGATCTAACATGGCAAGGAAGAAATGCCTTCATTTTTTGACTTTCAAATGTGCAGAGGTATACTTGGTTTTATTACATAGAAGAAACTGTCTGATTGAGACAGAACCAAAATTATTCCTTATCTTCTTCATTCAGGCCCATACACAGGCACTTGCTTGTTACACAGAAGAGAAAACAGAGTCAGGAATTCTCCTTTCCTGTTCCAAACAAAGCTGCCATTCTCTTATGCTGCAGATGCTTTCTTGCAGCCTTAGGTTATCAACATTAAATAACCAGGCATAAGTAAATATAATTAATAGTATTCCCGATTTTCAGATCTTTAGGTCTTAATCTTATACATTTAGAAAGCATTTATGTGTGAGCTATATACATATTTCATGTATTAAATAAAATGTGTTTCTATACAAAGAAATCAGACTGGAAAAGACAAGAATATTTCTATGTGTGAATAGAAGTGTTTGAAGTTGAAGGACTATTATGTGGCACTCAGTTAAATAATATTTAAATTCCAGACTCCAGAAAAGATTCACTGTAAAACTGCTAGTAGACACTCTATTTGCTACTATATCCATATTATATTACCTGCAATTCAAATTAAAGACTGAGCAAGTGTGGGATTATTGTATTAGTTTAAATTGGAATGTATTTAAAAGTGAAAGCTCAGCATATTGCAAAATACCTATATGGCATCAGAATGTTGATTTAGCCAAGAGGGATATGTCTTCCAGCCACAGTGGCCCTTAATGGCACTGAAATTAGGAGTGTAATCACCTTTTTTTTATTTTTTTTCAATACATAGCTTTGAATGAGACCCTTTAGGCTAAAATAGAATATTTAGGCTTAATTTTATTTTATTTTTTATTGCTGATCTACTAAAAGTAGCCTTGGTCTTGTTCAAAAATTGTTGTGGTTGTTTTTACATTTGGAAGGTTTTCCTGAATGTTAATTTTGTGGGATCTTAAAGAAAAGTAATTTTTGAGACCTTCTCTATTTAAATATTTGGTGTGTTTGTTCTTCACTTTAATAAAATACAAGATCTAATGGATGTTTATTAATCTTTTTGATCAAGTACTTTCACAATTGCTGTTCCAATGCTAAGCATTCAGTACCATCCTAAGAGCTTTCTCCCTAATCAAATCAAGTCCTTAGGTTTTGTAGGCCACAAGTGAAAATTTTTGTGGGACGTTTTTTCCCCAGAATGCTGGTCTTTTGTACTTTTAATAAAATCTGAATCCTTTTCAAGGATTCCTCTTTATTCTGTCTAGTTTTTTATTCCTCTATGAACAATACACATAGCTATTGGTGATTTACGCAAATAGTTTAATTTAGAGACAAATTTTAAATTCCAGACTGAAAATAAATGAAATTGCATTCTTTATCCTTAAAGCCTGCCTCGAGCTTTTCCTAGTTAGCTTTTATGGTGATCCTCATAAGAGTTTGGTATTCAGAAGAGGGAGGAAAGGGGGTGTCTTTCCCATATAAACCAGCCAATAAAGCTATGTAACAGGCTGGCCCTAGAACTTGTTGACATGGTTCTACTTTAGTATATTAAAGGACTTCATCATGATCTAAACTAATTTAACACACTGATCATTGAGTTGTCTTGCTTTACTCATTGAGCCTCCTCTTAGAGAGTTAGCTCATACTCATTCTTTGGGTATTCTGTGCAGTTTCAGTCACCAAAATATAAAAAAGGTATTAAGCCAGGAGAATTCAGAAGTGGCAATGAGGGAAGGGCCTTGAAGCCATAAAAGGAGTGGCTCAGGTCACTGGGTCTGTTCAGCCTGGAGGAGACTGAGGGGAGACCTCACCATGGTCTTCAACATCCTCGTGAGGGGAAACTGAGGGGCAGGCACTGATCTTTCCTCTCTGGTGACCAGTGAAAGGACTTGAGAAAACATCCTGAATCTGAGTCGGGGGGGGTTAAGTTGGATACCAGGAAAAGGTTCTTCCCCAGTTGGGCACCCCAAGGTCCTCAGGGCAGTGGTCACAGCACCAGCCTGACAGAGCTCAAGCAGAGTTTGGACACTGCTCTCAGAAACAGGGTGGGACTCTTGGGGTGTCCTGTACAGGGCCAGGAGTTGGACTCAGTGATCCTTGCTGGTCCCTTCTAACTCAGCATAGTCTGAGATTCTGTGATATACTTGAATAGAATACAAGAATATGGAGCTGTCAGGTTTATGCTACAATTTTAAAGCCAGTAGTTGTATGACTAGTGTTGTGTGGAAAATTGTGCCTGGCAACTAAGGACTAGCTTTTTGGAACTCTGTACTTCAGAAATTATTTACTAAAACTACCTTCAAATCTTCAGGAAGAATCTGCTGGATAGAGAGGGGCAAGCTCCAGTAAAACAGCAAGACAAAGTGTCCATTAAGCCTTCTTATTTAATTGTGGCATTTCTGTCCTTCACACAATCTTACTATTACTACAGTTTAAAATGACAGGAAAAAAAAAAGAAACAGTTAAAGCATTTGATATTATTAGGTACAAAGTGTGAATTTTAAGATTAGGCCAACAAAAAGTTAACTGGATACTATGTGCAAGGCAAGACAAACTGCAAGTAGACCAACTGCTGCCTAGAATCTGAATGAGCCCAGAAGAAGATGAGATGATTTTTCCTACAATCAAGCTGTGAACTTGTCTCCACTGAACATGAAATGCAAATCTTACACACACACACACCTCCACCCTCAAGTTCAAAAAGTGTGTTCAAAAAGTCATTTTTCTTTTGAGACATGAGTCAGCTCTTGTATTGATTATGTATTTTGCTTTTCATGGCTCAGCTTGCCATATCTCAGCTCTCTCAGAATAGACTTAGGCAACTGTTGTTATGCCATGTATTTATGGGGTTCTTCCATCTCCCCAGGGATGATTTTGAAGCATGATCAGGCATAAGATGTGGCAGTTTTTGTACCATTATAAAAATGGTGAGAATGAAAAATAGGCCACTAGATTATAAGGCATTTCTCTTTGTGATGTGACATATTAGACCATATCTGCAGTCAGACTGTTGGAGGCTGGATTTATGCAACTAAAACTAAATTGGACAAAGAATTTGTAAAATAAGGAATAAGTTTTTACTTGCATAGCAGTAGTTATTTAAGATCATTATTTTTGTTTTCAATATGTAATTTCACAGGGCCAGAATATCCAACACAGAAAAGACAAAGAAGTTTTGCAAAGTAAATCCCCTGTGGTATGCCCAGACTTGCATTAACTGGAATGAGTAGTTGCAGTTTGAAGAGCTTCTTGATGCTGGCCAACTCCTGTAACAATTTTTTTCAGGTGAGACTTCAACAGTCACAATATTTGCTATCTCTCCTGGCAGGAATATACTTGCTTGCTGAAACCAGTACAAACACATTTTCAATCTGAATTTCCAATTGCTTGTCTGGTAGCATTAAAAAGTTCTTTAAGCCAAGATTAAAAATTTCATTAGTACTTCACCATATATGAAATACAAAGATATGCCAGCTGTGTCTTGTGCATAAAGTATCTCATTTAATTGGTTTTGAATTATCTTTTATGATGTTTCCTCTTGTTTCTCTTAGCAGGGCACTAAATATTCTCAAATTGAAATCTGATCATTTTTCATTTTGCTGTTTGCAATTTTGTTAGTTTTCAAGTATCCTGTAGCTATCCAACTTTTTAAAACTGAATAAGTATGAAATTTTCCCAGTTTTCAATAGATGTATATCCCATCGTGCTTCTCTCTATTTCCCCTTTGTGGATCTCTTGAATTCTGTTCTATTTTACTTCTGATGAGGGAAAAACACAAAAATATTTTACATGAGGACATCCTATTGTGCAGCACAAAGAAGCCTCAGCTCTTCCAAATATTTTTTTAGGCTGTTATTATTGTTATTCTATATTAATTGTACTTCACATAGCAGTCACAGAAAATAAGATTTTCTCAAAGAAATTTCTGTTGAAGTCAGTTGGGAAAATGTTAATGGTTAGGTGAAGATCCTGGAGAGTAAGAGTATAAACATTATTCCTCTGAATTTTTCATTGAAAACTAAGCAACTATCCTAGCATAACTAAGGATAGTTGGACAGTGTGTTGGGGTCTGTTTTTGGTTGGTTGTCTTTGTAAGGCAAAGATATAAATAATTTATTGTTTGTGGCTCTACCTGATCTGCCATAATTAACATTGGAGTGCAAAATCATTTTAGGGAACCATAGGGAATGGACCTACTTCTCCCTGTGCCATCCAGAATTGTACATATATCATTGCACAATAATTCAGAGCAATAAAATATTGCTCGAAAAACTAATAAAATAGAATTTTATTTACAGCTCTTTGGTCTTTTTTGTTCCCCAATTTTCTTTTATTCTTACATTACACTTTATATTTTCCTTTAGGTACATTTTCCCCTTATGTAGAGGGACAGCACAAGGTGTTACTTGCTCATAAAAAGTTATGCAGGACTTTGCATCCAGCATCTGGACTGAAGGTTCAGCTCACACTTTTATGACACTGCCCTTCACTTCTTTTCTTTTGTTCCTGGGGGGAGTACACTGTTGTTTGTTATTCAGCAGGACACCTTACGAACTCTTTAGTCTTTTCTGCATTTGGTCATTTAAACCTCAGTTATGACCATACCAACAGGTGTCCTGAAAGTGAGCAGGAGTGGGCTCAGGAAACGCAGCTGTGTTCTGGTAGATTCCTGCACACATGGTAGGTGTGGCACAGCTCAGAACCCTGGGGAGCAGGTGACAGTGTGTTTAAAGTTTAGCAGAATGTCCACAGCTGTGGCTGTGGCTACAGAGTAGGGAATCACATTCTTCTTTACCTAAATATATATATATATATGTATGCACACAACCTTTGTTCTTCAAGCAGGAATTCTCAAGGTATTCCTGACAGAACAATCTTCCAGGATGTCAAGGATATGCTGTAACTACCTTTTAAAGCAAGAGTAAGCATAATTCTTGTGGCAGCAGTCCTGGCTTGAGTTTCTTCTCTTGGTACAATGTGAAAAACAAACAGGCACACCAAACTGAAGATCAAGTCTGGAATTTGATTTATTAATTCAAATATCTCATTACTACATTGATCAGTTGCTTTTGCAACTTCTCCACTATGTTTCTGTGTTTTCTATTGAATCACCTGGGTTTTTTCTGCTCTCTTTGAAGCTGTCATTCTAAGAATATTTTCAATACTATTTCATATTCTAAATCTATCAAGAGAAAGATGCTCAGATTAACTACTTGTAGTCTCACTAGCAAATTTGGGTAGCATTTAGAATTCTTTTTTGGTGAGAGACTATGGTGGTTTTTTTGGTTATGTCTATGCACCATCTGATGTAGAGAACAGACATTTCCTTAGACTTTTATGATGGGCTTGTTGCATTTTCTGTTGGAAGTAGCAGCCTTTAAAATTTTTCTGCGTGTTCTACCACAGAGGAATGAGTGGATACACTTTTCAGCAAAGAAAGGAAAAGAGCCTTTGCTGATACTGCCTTGCAGTTCACCACGTTGTGTCTTGGAAAAGGTTGTTTATTGATTGTGCTGACAGTGAAAGTAAATAGAGCTAAGTCTGCTTTACATTGCAGATGAGAACGTGTATCTCATAACTCTTAATGCACAATCTGACTTCAAATCACTTCTCTGTATCTCCTTTCCCCATATAAACCAAACACATTTTTCTATTTTATTATGTGAACATGAATTAAAACAGAGGAAATAGACGACGGTTTTTATTGCATATTTTTTCGACATGCAAGTCTTCTTTGACTTCTTAGTAAAAATTAACAGCTACAAATTCCATTTCATCTGTGAACCCTGTTATAGATTGCATTATTCACTCAATTGACTATAACAGTTAAGGCGATTACCATCTGTGATCTAAATATCTGTTTATATTGGAATGCAGAAAGTATTTCATTATGAATGCCATCTTATAAATCCAAATCTCATTTAGATGACAATCAGTTCACTTTATGACAACCAGAGCGTGTTCTCATTCCTGCTGCTGTTTGATCATTGTGTGCAAGTTGCAGACTCATTTGAAATGTTTCTGGATAAGGCATGCAGGTGTGCATTAGTCTTGCACTTTCTTCAGTAGATCACGTCCATGATAGCTGCAAAATTGTATACTAAAATATTCATGGCAAGTTTGTGTAAAGGGCTGTGCAGTATTGTATTTTTATCAAAAGGAAAAAAGCATTTACTTTGAAGAAGTTGGAGTAGCAGCTCATGAATCTGATTTCTCAAAGCTGTTAAAAACCCATTCTAATTTGCTTAAACAATATGCAGACTAAAAGACTTAAAGTTTTTTTTATACAGAAGGACAAACAAGTTGGTCTCTAGCCTCAATCTGGTTTCTTCTGTACTTTTACTAAATTTGTAAATGCATCTTTTGGGCTAGATGACTTTACACCACTATAGTTTCCATATCTGTTTGACTGCCACGCTAAGATTTGTTTACAAAATCAAATAAAGTTAGTATGACTTACAGGACATTTACTGGTCTCTTTCCCTGATACCTTTGTAGAAAACTCAAGAGATTGGATAATTGTATATTTGTTATAGTGGATGGAAGTCTCTCCACCTGTCAATAGGTGTAGCCAATGGTGTTACAATGCCCCACCAGTACCTTTGAAGCTTCTGTGGTGTAAAGTGATGCAGGGAGAAAGAGGATGCAATGTGATGGAACCAGCATTCTCATATCTAAGTGTTTCTTTCCGAAGACAATAATCTAGTAAATGCAATGTAAATCTTCGGAGGTCCTAGGCTGTACTAAAGCTTGATTTTATGTTTTCATTACCTTCAGAAGTTTGTTTCTGCCATAAGAAATCAAATTATTTTATATTATTCTTCCCTAAAATATTTGCCAATCCTTTCTTTTTCACAACTCGTGTAATCTCTCATGTTTAGAACAATACTCTAACTTAAGTTCAGCATTGCATTGTGTAGTGAGGAAACCTGTTGCCCCTTCCCCTCTAATGAATCCAGAATTATCACAGAGTCACATGAATAATGTATATAGACCAATTAAATGAAACTGCTGTATTAGTTCTCATGGGATGTATCCGGTGGAAGCAACAATCTTGTGGGCAATGGCACAGTGTAATGACACCTGAAGCTAACCACATGTAGCTATTTGTGATGATTTGGATCCTATTAATTTATACCTTTTGTTTTCAGACAAACTTAATTATTGTAATTCTAACTTACAAGTGCCTGAATTTATTTCTTTGCATTCCCTAAGGCAGTAAAATACAATACTATGCTAAATTGCAATGAAGTGTAGTGAGCCTGATTAATGTTGGATTCATTTAGGAGGTACAAGTAAAAGAGTGCAAGTGAGGGTTTCTGACTATGAAGACAGGTTGATTTGGTATCTCCATTCCAATAATATTAATGTCTTGAAAACAATAGGCCCTAAAGTTTTTACTGAAGTTTCTGCAGTCATGTGGGGTGGGGGAAACTTTTCCTTTGTGATATGACTCAGTCACCGGCTGTGAAATGCTAGAGATGTGTAAAGCTGTGTCAGCCATGTCACTGCAAGAGTAAAGTGAGCACAAATGCTGAGACACCCAGTTCACTGTAGCCTTGCCAGCCCTGATCCCAAAATGGTACAGAAATTAATCAGTGCTGCCATACGACCCCAGGCCTGGACAGGTAAGCCTGTTCAGCATAGCCTTACTTAACTGTGCAGATCCAAACTGCTAGGAACCTCTACCTATGCTCTTCTTGAGCTTAAAGCTGATAATCCACAAAATCAATTTGTTCTCTCAAGAAGACATCTTGAGATGAAAAGCTGAAATTCAGGTTGCTTATAGTTATTAAAGCACATATGGCGCTTTTTAGATCAGCCAATGGACAGAAGAGGCCAAGGTGGGATTTTCAAAGGTGCTTAAGGCATTTAGTAGCATAACTGACACTAAAAGTCCATGGGGTTTGCAATCTAACATGCCTCTGGCAGTTGATAAAAAAATCTAATTTCAGTAGATAGTACTCTGGATTCTTGCTGGGACTTAGGTTCTGCTGATACAGCTCTGACCTGCCATTGAGGAACTGCTGTTTCAGAGCTTCTGCAACTCTCATCCTTTTTTAGCCTTTCCAGGCAGGCATTTCCATGGATCTCTGGAGTTATATCATACAATGGAATGCCCTCATCTCCCTCAGTCTTCCTGTGAAGAGATCACATTTTCATAAAGTGAACACTAAGTCTTAGAATAGGTTTACGATGAATGTAGCATGGACCTGAGCTTTGATTGCAGCACCTGAATCAATCCACAGTTCAAACAAAAATGTTGCCTTTCATCATTATTAGGAGAAGCTTGCTGGAACTGAACACTGGCAAAGGGGAATTCTGTAATCTCTCTTTGTCAACATTTGGGTGAGTCACTGTAACACTGTCATGCTTTCAAGAAAAGGCAAGTTGGAATTATTCAGGCGAAGAACTACATTTATTGATTCTTTCCTCAAAAAACAACCAAAAATTACTGTATTATTTGAACTGAAAACTTTATTTAAGTTAGTGAGTTGATATCAAATAATCAAGCTACTCTCTTGTATATTATATGGCTTTTGTCTGGTTGAACATAAGTCAATTTTCCATCCGATTTTCATTACTGACTAGATTGACAGAAGGGGTTTGGTTTAAGTTTGATTTTCTTGCATGCAAATTACATATATATGAAGGCTACACAGAGAAGCACAGAGCCCATGGTTCAATGTATAAACTGTGCTGTTGCACAGTAAATGGCTTAAGCATTTCATGCTGACATCACTTTCTATTTTGAAAATAAGTATGTATTTTTATTTTATATTGACTTCCTTTTACGTTCCACTTTGTCAAAGAGTTCTTTGGTCTAACACAGCTTCAGGTCTGCCTATAGATGATTGTTATTTATGGAACAGCGTTACCAATCATAAAGAGTTGGGGTTTTTTCCCCACCCCACCAAGTAACTTCTTTCAAAACTCAGGAAAGATAAATACAATATTTACATGTAATAATTAGAAAGCCTTGTATAATGAAGCAAGAATTTTAAGATTAATAAATAGCTGAATGTGGGTCTTATAGCCTGCTTAATTAACCACTAAACTGTGGAACCACTGCAATTCATATGTCAATCCAGACTCTTTTATGGAAGTGATTTGAATCAATTGCTAATGAAATTGAGAAATTTAGGAGCAACTTCTTGACTTTCAATTGACAGGATTCATATTTAACTCAAGAAATGTGACAGTTAATGACAACATAAAAGCACTGTGAATTATTTGCCAGATCATATGTGAATTACAGCATCAACGTATTGAAATAGCTTGTAGCTGATCAGTTTGAAAATAAACAGTCATAATGAAATATTTAGAAATCTGTGATGAAGCTTAAAATATGAGAGATTCTGTCTGAAATAAAGTGAGGATATAATCTTACAAATATAACAATAACACTTCAAGAATTCTCCTATATTGCCACATACACAGATTTATTCTTACTGCTGTTAAAACTGTAATCCTTTAGAAATCCTTTATTAAATCAATTACTTTGAACTGCCAAAGTAGTTTCATGGCTAATTCTTCTTTTTTAATGTAATTAACATTTTTACCCTTACTCACTTATTTGAATTTAAATGATTCTGCTGTTGAATTTGTTTCCTTAACTTTGCACTTCCAGCCACATTTTAATTAATTAAAACTTCATCCAGATAGAAAGAGACAGTTATTGTGTGTTAATGGAATATCAGTGGAAAGTGCGCTAATCAATAATTAATTTAATTAAGGTGTATATGAGACAATATAGCTATATAATTAGCTGAAACCCACACAACACATGCATATTTAAATATTCATTATTAAGTTTGTTAGGACTTTTAGATCATGCTGTTTTATGGATTTACATGACATGTATAAAATTAAAAGCATTTGCCAGAGAGATCCTGAAACACACATTAAACTCAGTTCTTAATGATTTTGACAGTCGTGTAGCAAATTTGAACAATTGTAGCCCCACTAAGAAGGAGAGTGTGCCATCTTGGAGGCAAAAATCTGCGGGAGATTTGTTTTAGTCTTTGATAGATATGTAAAAAAATCTATGAGATGAAGTTACATGTGAGAAAACATACTCTGTATCGGGAAAAATGTGCCTTAGAAAAGATTATGAATAATGGAAGTATTTTTGTAATTGCATGGCTAAAGCTGGATCATTCCACTAACATGATGTTCAGACACCCTACTTATTAAGGACTCTGTTCTGTTAATATTGATGAAGTTACCTCATTTACTCATTGTGAATGACTTTTCATGAGAATTTACCAATGAATATGCTATTTAAAGGTGCTGCTGATTTGATACATTCACTAAACTTTTAAATTCCAAATAAAAAATACTGTCATGTTTCCTCTGTGTTCAAAATTCATTACAGTTTGTGTAATTAATGATCACTGGACCGAACAGTTACTATTTTTAGCAGGGTATTTCAAATCCATAAAGTTTTATAATTAAAAAGACAATCTCTTCTTTGAATATCCTAATCACATTCTATCTACCAGATGTTCTGCACAAAAGCTTGACTTTGTGAAGGGCTTTAAAAACCAAGGTACAAATCTGACTCTCAGACTGAGATTAAGCTAAAACTTCAGTATTGCTCATTGGTAAAGAGGAATTTTAAAAGTTAAGTAATTGTCATGAAGAACTGCGGTGCTTTTAATTATGGAGTCCAACCAGAGCTGGCAGATGGAAGATTGAGAGATTCATGATGCTGAAATTTTGGAGAAAGACTTGACAACTACCTTACAGTAGATGGCTTATATAAATAATGATGTTTTTTATTTAGTGAGATTAATTTTCACCTACATTGCTTGCATATTCAGTATATGATTGGAGGTAATTTAAGTTAATAACAGCTGAGATTTTAGGTTTTTTACATTTATTTCCTTTGATATGATAGCTTGAACAATAGCTTGAAAAGCTACTCATCTTAATTCTCTGACCAACTTCTTTGAATCAGTACACTTTTTAATTATATGATTAATTTTTTTACATGTTTAGCAATACATTTTTTTGGATTGGTGTCATAAAGCAATATTTTACATAAGTATTGACTTATAAGTGCTATTACATTTCCAGGGATATTATTTATGTAGAGCCACACATGTATACTGTGAAAAAATGTATAGGTCTTCTTTTCTACACTGTGTAAGAGGAAATATTACAAGCTTTCAATTTCAAAATGGTGTATATTAATTATATATTATTTATTCTGTATAGTTTATTTTTAGGAATTAGTTGATCAATTCCTCCCCAACTCCTCTCCACTTTGTTAAATCACAGGTTTCAAACCCAGACAGCTGTTAACAGTGCTAGTTAAGACTGATTTCAAAATATATTTTTCAGAACCTCAAATTCCTATTCAGTTTCTAAGACACTCCCTCCACATCTGAGCCTGTTTTTTAAAGCAGGCAGTAACACTGGCAATTGCAGTGTTACAATATTGTAACTTCACCGTGGAAATTGAAGAACCAACACGGAGAGCTGTTTTCTGACCTGTGTTGGAGGTTGTGCCTGTGAAACTCGGGTATGATCTCACAACACGGCTCCATGAAGGCCACATCCAAAGCAGAAAGCTTTGTCACTCTGTCAGGTCTGCTGAGCCACCAGGGGCCCAGACACAGCCCTGTCCTGGCAAAGGCAGGGCTTCTGGTAAGCTCCTGCCTGGGGTGGTAGGGACATCTTCCCTGGTAACTGCTCTCACGAATTTGAGTCCCCACAGCATCCAGCATGGTCCTCAATATCAAAGAATGTTCACCTCCTGCTCAGCTTTGTTAAACTCCATCTTGCCTATTTTAAGGCCTTCATTCAATAGTAATTGCAACTCTTTTACATATAGCTAATTTTTCACCTCAAATACAGGGTGTTTTCCCCTGCAAGATGTCTCAAAATGCTGCACATACTGCCTTAGTACAAAAAAAATTTCTTCCTATCACTACAGAGACAGCAATCTTTGAGCACTCATGGCTCTAATGGCCCTCAGTGAGAGAGGGAACTCAGATGTCACCTGAAATTCATCTAATGGTAATTTTAGTACTCTGCCTGAGCTGAATACTTAATGTGCCTGTCACCTTCTCAAAATCACATTTAGCACAGGGAAAATTATGTGCACGTGTGACTTCATTACTCCAGGAAGGCTAACACATTCAGGGAGGATTGGGCAGTTCCTTTCAGGAGCAGCAATGGGGGAGACACAGGCAAGCCGCCTCCTCAGCCCGTTTTGGCAAAACAGCTTAGCACTTAACCACTCAGCACAGACACTTGTTCCATTTATCTCTTGTTACTTCTTCCACCAGCACAATTAAGCTCCCCTTTTGAAGTTCTTGGCTGCTCTGGCCAGTCCAGTCAGTGATATAAAATTTACAGAGGTCTCATTTCCTCTGTGAAGAGCTTAATGGAACCCCCAAACCTATTATTTTGTTGAAAACAAGTTTATCCACAGTTGAAACTTCACGAAAAGTAGTGTCTCAAGAACCACTTAAAAGAAATAATTCTTTATATTTTACCAGGGAAATAATGCCAACAGGTTTTGATAGTAAATTGCTTGAATTTGGCATAAGGGAATTGTGTGGATTTTAGCTAAATGCAAAATAATGATACAGTCATACAATTTCCACCTGTGAGTTTTGCTGTAGATATCAGGGTTTTATTCTGTCTCTTCACATTGGAATCTAGTATTGGGATAATACCTGTGGAGAGGCAAGCTTTTTTCCATGTTTCCATTGCTGAAAACCTAAGACAAGCATAACTTTCTTTCCACACCAAAATAAACTAGACTCCTTCTCTGAGATAAAACAAGGCAACAAATCTGGGCATTTTATTTTCATGCTTTATAGCAACTGGAGCAGCACACTGCTCTTGGTGACCCATGTCAGGAGAGACAGGCTTTTGCACAAGTCTCAGGATTTATTTGCGTATATTTGTTTGTCATGAAGCCCATGGTATAACTCAAATTCTATAAAAATAGTAACTGGTAGATGGTGTTTTGTTCTTCCTGCCCAAAGCAGCCTCCCTGTTCATTTTCCTTTTTCGGGGCTTAATGACTATTACATATGTATTTCTAAACTTGACCTTCTTTATTTTCTCATTACAGGAAGAGACTCCTCTTTAAAGAATCATGCAGAAATGTGAAATCAGAAAATATTGAAAGACATTTGAAACATTGCAAATCGATTTTATTATTGTTAGAAATGATTATATTTTTTTATCTTTTTGCAAGTTAAATATCTTCTGATCAAGAACTGTAACATGCTATGTCATACATAGAGCTGCATAAGATTTGGGTCTTATGGTTAACATTTTTAATGTTCATTGACACAACACAAAAGGGCCTTCCCAGTCAGGCCAGCCCCTTTTGTTAACACAGACAAATGTCTTTTTGCAGCTCTAGCACAGGAGGGTGTGATGTGGCTTGCTCTAGACTCCCCGTTTTAAGCTCCAGTTCATAATCCATCCTGGGCAGCTGGGAGGAGGCAGGTACATTTCCATTTCTGCTGCCAAAGCAATATATCTTAAATGCTCTCTTATGATGCTGCTTAGAGTAAACATAGCACCAAATATATATTACTGCCCAGAAAGAGTTTANGGGGAATCTCCAATTTTCTTACCTTTCCAGCCTAAGGATAGTGACGTGACATTAGTCCAATTTACTGAGTATAAAACTAAATTAAATCAATGCTTGAAGCTTTCCTTGAATATGTCTTAAATTCAGTTCATCTACCATTATTGAAAAGTATCACATTTAAGTCTTAATAATTCTTTACACTAGAGTGCTATTAATGTCATCATTATTATTATACTTCCCTATCTTCAATATATTATAGCTGTTAGAATTCAAGTGCAAAAATCAATGGGAAATTTGTATTTGATATAAAATATTCTAATCTATTACAATTAATTTCTTTTCCTGCATTATGTTAACTACCCTCTTCCCCACCTGGGAAGAAACCCCTGTTGAATTCTTGACTAGATTTAGATCTAACGCTGGTTCCCCAGAGTGCAAATCTTTAATAAAAATTCCATATTTGATGTCTCTTTTCTTCTGCCTTTTGTACACAAATCACAGTGAGAAATATTAAGTGAAAGGTTTGGTTTGGCCAAAAGGTTTTGAATACAGAAGACATCTGATCTTTCATGAAAGAAAATTAAAAAAACCCAACAAACTCCCTCAACTCTTGCCCATGGGCAATTAAGCTGTACATATGCTATTTCAAGATTAAAAGGAGCACTGAAAACCCAGTCATGATTGACTGTTCAACAGTTATATTCACATCTGAAGAAATGTCTTTGACATATGGGTTTTTCCAAGCATTACCTCCTTCTCTTCCTAACTTGGGGAGAACTTTTCATCCTTTCTTTATTGAGAAATTTTTTTTGTATAAATTATCAATTATTGTTTAAGAATCTATGTGCCGGTTAAAATTTTAATGTTGTTTTAATTATGCCAATGATTCTTTTAATTTCTTGACATCACCATTATACTAAAAATTTCTGGCTTTTCCATACCTTTCCCTAAATTTTAGAGTAAAACAATTTGCATCAGTTACTGCCATTTGTACTGTTTTTTCTAGTCTTCACTATCTCTGTTTTTTATTCTTTTTTTCCTCCAATTTTTCTTACACAAATGAATCTCACAGAGCATGGTCACAAACTCTGGTAAGTCCAGGACCTTGAAAGACATATATACACCAA
Organism: Thryothorus ludovicianus; assembly: GCA_013397245.1. Classification (NCBI taxonomy): domain Eukaryota; kingdom Metazoa; phylum Chordata; class Aves; order Passeriformes; family Certhiidae; genus Thryothorus; species Thryothorus ludovicianus. The sequence continues at coordinate 320,712 of VZTB01005864.1, read as the reverse complement.
AGAAAATGACCCACTGAAAATAGCAATTCAGAATTACTTTGAATGCCCTGTAAGAGCAGAGCTTGAGCCTAAAGGTTTAGGTCGTTTATATATCTGACTCTGCTAATTTTTAACAATTTATTTACTTGATTGTAAGGTTATCACTACCAATATAAAAGTTATTAATGCTGACATCTTCTCAAATGCCAGAAAATTCACATTATTTAATATTTTCTTTAAATTTAATGGCATTTACTAAGACTGCAATTTATTTTTCATAGTGAAAAAATTAAATCTTTTCCCAAATGTTCTGGATCAATCAAAAATTAGTTTAGGGAAGTCTCAGAGAAGGGTCTGGAGTCAATATGGGAATTGGGTGACATTACCAATGTTCAGAAGATGTAAAGGTGGAAGGAAGCAGAAGCCAGCAATATACTGGTTCAGCCTGGAACTGCTATTGCTTTCTAAACCCAGAATGAACCGGCTGTGCTTTGGGATTCTTCTTCCCTCATCATGATCTCATCATCCCACATTACTTGGACAGTAGATAAGACGTTTCCTTGAGTTTTCCACTAGATTTTGTTTACAATACATTGTTATATTTATTGTCTCGGACATCAAAAGTTTGAGTGTGTCTCTGTTTCTGTGCTCCGTCTGTGTGAACAAAACTCTGTGTGATGGATCATGCCAGTGCCTGTGCTTGGTTGTCCAAGCAGTGTCTGGTTTTGAATTGGCAATCTTATCATGAAGAAACATGTCTTCTTCAGTTCAGAGCCAAGTAGCTTATCTCACCTCTGAGACTGCATATCAACCTGAAGGTCTGAAATGAAATGACTGCAGCACGATCAGATCAATTTGCTGTGAGAAGCCCACATCACAATACGAGCCCACATAACTCAGCTGGCTTTGGCAGCCTGCTCAGGAGGGAGCTGGGCCTACATGCGCAGGAGCACTGAATTATTTCTCCTCTCTGGAGATGGAGAGTCAGAAAAGATCCCTTCAGGTCAGGGTTGAAGACTCATGAGGAAGTCAGCAATGAGGCAGCTAAATTTTACTTCAGTATGCTGGGCACTCAACACTTTTCAAGGCTAAGACAGTGAAGGTCAAGAGGTTAATCTTCTCAAAAGCAGATGATCACAGAAATTAATGTGACACATCCAAATGTTGCATATGCCTTCCTAATTATCCTACCTAATAAGTGTTTTCTCCTAAATAGGAGTCCTTTCCTTTCTTGGAAAATAGTAGCATTTATCCTCTGATTATCCTAAGAGATGTTGAAGAGCTCAAGAGTTATGTCTTGCTTTTCCTTTTCAGATACAAATGTATTGCCCTTCAAAGACTTATTTCGTGTTAAAAACATACTTGACTATTTTTGACATTTAGCATGCATGTAGCAACACAATATATTGTTTTCCTTTATTACTGACAATCAAGTTTTACTTTCCTTTCTGTAGCAATAAAAAGTAGCTTTAGCAGTACATCTGTCAAAATATTTACCTCCTAGGCTACCAAATTTAATGTCAGTATCTGCTTAGTATTTTAATTTCTGTTATCAATGCCAGAGGATAGCATATGACAGTAAGACCATGTATTATGCAGCTCAAAAGTTACAATAAAATAATAGTTTTGATTTGGAGTCGATCCTTAAATGTGTGCTAAATCACGGCAGCAGTCATCTTAATGCTTAAAGGACTGATGTATCTAAGTTACTGATGTACCAAAATCTAAGTTTCTATAAGATAAGCATTGATGTTAGTGTAGCACTTTGCAATAATTCTTTTTAGTTTGGATCAGTTTGTAAAGTATTGATGATCATCAGGGGGATTTTGTTTGTTTGCTTTTTAACCCCAGGTGTCATGAGTTGCTCTCAGACCATAAAGAGGTACATAACATAACAGGGCCCTTCAAATTGAGAGCAATTATCACTGAACTAGTCAATCTCTGCAGAGACAGGGACTGGACGATTTCAGAAAGCTAAACTTTTTTTCTGTGTCCTTTTATTTTATCTACACCTTTATATGCTGGTGAAGGGATGCTTTTCTGGTAAGTTAACTAAACCTCGTATTTTTGCATCATCTGTGTCCTGCTGGGAAAAATAGAGTAACTCCCCTTTGAACTAGGGCATACTTGGTATTTTTCTGCAGCTTTAAATTGAATTCACAGATAGAGTATGTGTATATGGGATGGGAAAGAAGGATAATAAAAAAAAGAAATCACAAATTTTTCAAATGCCAGTAATATTACATGAAGGAAACATTACAAATGAGTGATGGTTAAAATTATTTTGCTAAGCCCCCCTGCCCCTTTTACCCCTGCTCTTGTTATCAGCTTGGAGGCAGGGAATATCTATTCTCCTTTCACTTACCCACATTCTCTCTGACACCTTTCACTTACCCACATACATTGTGCTCCCCATGGAGTTTTTCATCTTGTTGTAAAAATGACACTTTCAGGGATATGACTGTAGAGGCTGAAACGTTGATTACCTAGCATTAATCATTTCTGGAAATACCAGTCTCTAAAGATGCTAGTCCTCTGGGGTGCATATAATATGCATGGACAGGAACAGGCTGAGAGCGTGTGTGGGAGTGCGTGGGACAGTACATGTATACTCTTGCCCATTTTGGCATTGATTTATCCTTTTGTGGTCACATTTTAAAAATATTGTTGACTTCCCATCCTAGTTAATTAATTGAAGAAGTCATCCTCTTTTGGTGTTGCTCTCCACTGGTTTCATTAATATGTAATGAAATTTCCCTTTGTGCTTTATTGTCAATGTTGGAGAGGATATCTGCAGGAAAGGCTTTATACCATCAGTCTGGAATCCCACTTCCCTCTCAGCTGCTTTTCTCCATATTGATGGCATACAGGATAAACAGAACAAGTTAATTTGTAATCTTAGATAGAAAATGATAGCTGCACTGTTTCTGTCATTGAGCACTCTGCCAGTTTAAACAGCTGATTAGTCAGCTTCTGTGGAATCGATCTGAATCTGTTCCACCTGCGTGCACCCACCAGGAGCCACTTTATTGTAAATCAATCATTCTGAAAACATCTCACAAAGGGGCCAGTCCTCACTAACAAGCCATCAATTTAACCTGTCTGTCTGGAGAACTCTAGAAATTAGAAGTGCAACATTTATTCTAAAATTATGGAGAAGTTGTGTGGGTTTTATGTTGGTTTTTGTTTTTTTTTCTTTTTCCTCTTTTAAATGATAGCTTGTAATATTTAGAGCTGCTGGTGGTTTTCTTACCATTTTTACCTTTATTTTGCTCCTATGTATGGGGTCACTTTTAAGACATCCCAAAAGAGCAGGTACTTTCTCATCGGAAAAAACAATAGGTTTGGAATTTTAACAACAATGGATGGAATGGATGGCCTTTATTACTAGAAGGCAACATTAACAGTAACTCAGAGACTTTATATCCTGCCCTTGTGCCCCTTGGGTGTTAAGATCGATCCCCAGAGTCAGAGAAGTTCTCCTTATTCTTTGACATGATGAATTACTAAATTCTGCCTGTGCAGAGTGTGGGTCTTCCAGCTGGCAGTGGTTGGAGAATCTGCCCCAGGGGAAAGATACAGATATATGACTTGGTCTCTGAGCCCTTCCTTTAAGACACTTCATACTACCCTAAATAAAACAGAGTGGAGAAGGTATATTCTACCTTCTTTTTTTTTTTTTTTTTTTTTTGGTNTTTTTTTTTTTTTTTTTATTGGCCTGTCTAGGCATTTCACTTATGTCAACAAAAAAGCTGTGAGAATCATGTTTTCCGGTTGTTTAGAATCTCCAGAGTCTTATTCAGCTTGAGAAAAAAATATGGCAGCACTGAGTTTGCAAAGTGTAGAGCAAAATGCTGCATGCAATGTTACACTGAGTAATTACACGCTGCCACCTGATTGCATTGTCAACACTGCCTCTGATTACAAGGTAATTGCTTAGTTACTAGTTTGGATGCAAAACCTTTCAGAGACTTGTGTATTAAACAAGTGTCCCACTCCTGGAGATGCAGTCAAAATAGAAGTTCAGTGAGGGCTCATGTAATTGCACAGAAACTGATTTTTCACTTAGGTTACTGGGCCTGATCTATCTCTGCTTAACCCCAGCTCAAGTCCTCTTAATCTATGATCCCATTTATTGTAGGATACCCAGGTGAGATGTCTCTTACCAAATAGTGTAGCATATTCACAGCAAGTTCAGAGCTTCAGCTTCTCTCCTTTTGCAGGGAGAAATGTGAAAGACTAAAATGTTTATGGTTCAGAACTCCATCGACTGCTTGCAAAGCAGCAGGTGCTTTTCTGACATGTGTGATAACAGCCCAGGCAAACCCCAGAGGATGATCACCACAAACCAACATTTGGTTAGCAAAAAGTTGAGTTTTGAGATGTGTAATGGAAGAGGACATTAAGAAGCAGATCCTTTGAGGAGGACAGGAGTCTTTATCAAGCCAGTGTCCTCCCTTACACGGCTGGCTCAGCTGTAAACACATACCCACCTCTTTTAAATGAGTCTCCTGCTCCTTATCTGCTTTCTGATATGTAGAGCTGGTCCAGCTGCTTGCTGAGTCTCTAAAGGTGCTTAAATTATTTCCTCTATCATGACAAGCTTGTGCCATGTAACCAAGATGACCACTGTTTGGTCAACTCATATTTTTCACACAAGTAATAGTTTTTCAGGGTTGGCCGTGATTTCTACTTAATTTATTTTGTACCATCTGATCATCAACAAAATCCCTGAGCTTATTTGTCTTTGTGATATTCATAATGACAGGTTTAGAGCTGAGCAAGAGTACCAGATAGAAACTGTGCAAAAATGGCTATGATTGCCTGGAAGAGGAGTTATTTCAATCTGGGAAGAAAAAAATGGAAAATAATATACATATTTAGGAGAATAATTTATTTAATCAGCATGTATTTGCTGTCTAGTATATCTTTTTCTCAGTTCCATGGACCACTATGCTGTGGCTGCTGAAAAATTCCCATGAGCTAGGAAACTATAAATGCATTCAATTTAACTGTAGCATGAATTTTACCACCTTTGAATCAGGAAAATATGGATGTTACATCACACTATCCAGAAAAATCTGTATTATCCACCAAAGCAAACAGAAAATGTAGGTTAAATCATATCAGCATGACTTAAAATGAAAAAAAAAAATTAATATACTTACAAGTAAGGGAAATTTTCAATTACTAAAAGGACAAAATTTCTTTGAATACCTGATTATACTACCTTGATTTGTGAAAATGTCTTCATATGAAAAGTCTGAAAATGCTGATCTAAATTACACTACTTAATAATCTATAATGTCTTTTTTTTCAACTAACACTTGATGATAAACTTGTCAATACTATTTGCTTTATGACAGGTTTTGACAGAGACCACCATTTAGCATATGTAGCCTTTTATTCCAGGCTTTATTTTAACAATTTGACTCAAGTGGTCCTCTCCAACCTCCTTTTGGCTTGGTACTCTAGCATCTTTGTGTGATTTAGACACACAAATACAGAATTTGGACTGAATTTAAAGGGTAGCAAGAGCTAAAGAAGATAGGATAAAGATGCTAGTATAGGTATTAAGATAAAAAGACTTTAAACTAATTCATTTTAAAAAGGCATCAAATGCTGTCCTTAGAAGCTCTCCTCTCATATCCTTTGCTTATACTAGAAAGCAGAATGTAATGTTTATTGGAGATAGTGAGTCTCATTGAATAGCTTATTTGAAAATAGTTTGTTTTTTCTCAGATCTCAGCCAGTAGTTTTTTGGATGAAATGGACTGCTTGCTGAATAAATAGCAAAGAGACAGAACTATCATGGGAAGCTCTGTATTACTGTTGCTTGCTGAGATTTCAGCATTGCTGGCTAAATGCCAAAGTGTGTGTAAAGAGGAACAACGCTCTGCTTAGGCATCCAATCCAACACAGCACTCTTCAAAAGGCTACTCTGTTAATTACAAAATATACAGGTCTCACTACCTAGAGTAACAAGACTGATCAATCCTCCTCAGCAGTGAATAACCAGACAGTCTAAAACGTTAGGATGACAACAATGTATAGTTTGGGATCTAAGAAGTGCAATGACAATAACAGTAAAAATCCCCATTTATGGGGCACTTTATCAAACAAACATCTTGGGACACCGCACAGCAAAAATATAAGAAAATGAAATCAAACAGACCTGTGGGCTTGATTGAAGGGAAATCGTTGATCCTTTTTCCTAAAAACATAATGAAAAAACACAAAACTTTCATCTCTTGAGGTCTAACAAAAAAATTCAAAACCTGTTTCAGATGTGCAGTTACCAACATTCTGAAGATGATTTCTTTTCTAGCTGATTCTGGATTTGTTCTGGCAGGGCACAGAATAGGGTTTCTAAAACACTAGATTGAAACTCATTTAAGTGTGCTTACCACCTTCTAGTACAAAATCTTATTCAAGGAAGTTTCACTTCTGTGTACCTTAGAGGCATTTGCAAAAGAGTAAATCTCTATTATTAAATGTAATGAATAAACGTGGTTTCTGTTCCTCATCCAGACAATATAATCTCAAAGCTATTATTTTCATTTTTTTTTCCTTTAAACATGTTGTAAAATACTAATGCTTGTGGCTTGGGAAAAGTTTGTGATAACCTTCTGTAAAAAAAATGGTTGAATTTTATCTAATTTGGCATTAATGGAAATTCAAAAAGAAACACATTCCTCAATGTATTTTGCAGGAGTTGCAAACATTCATTGAATTATTAAACATTCATTAGCATTCATTAAATACTCCTGCTGGAATATTAGTCCCAATCAAGAGGTACTATACTGACTATGTGAATGCAATTTTATCTCTAGATAGATTATAGATAATACAATAGCTTTTCATTACTTTTCTGATCCAAATACGTTAATACAAACAAACTTTTTATTAACTTCAGTAATCGGCTAAGGGAAATTGCTTTTCAGATCTCTGGGACCATTCTGTAGTTCTGCTTCATTATAAAAGTTTTATAGAGGCTTGTTTAGACTCAGGTCAGTGGTCCAGTGGGTGGAATGAGGTGCTCTCAGGTTTTCCTGGGGCAGAAAGATTCTGAAGCCGCAGGTCCTGGTCCATCAGGATGTCTCCTTTAGCTCAGCAATGCCAGGTCCAGGATACTGATAAGCAACAGTCAACTTTCTTAGGCATAAGGTACCAAGTATTGTGGAGATAATAACTTGCTTTTTTTTTCTAATTTGCACCAGAAAAAAAAAAAAGCAATTGTTTTCCTGAGGAAAATAATATGTAATAAATTTCACTTTGGCAAGGTTTGGCCTGGGGTGGAAACCCTACTCTAAACTTGCTGTCCTAATTTGCATTATTTTCTTCTATGGCTATAATTACTATACTTTGTGGCTCCCTGGTTATGACCTTGTAGGACCAAAAAGAAAAAAAGACCATTTATGCTCCATTGAGCTTGCTGAAGTTGTAACAACCTGCGGTTTTTCTTTTTGTAGTTCATTCACACGCTGCCATGGAGGTCATACCACTGATCTGACCAGTTGGAGAAAACACCAAAAATCTTCTCTCAAGAAACAAACTAACAAAAATTTATAAAACTATTTAATTTTTTTTCATATTCAGTAATTACACTTGCAGAGCTCTTTTTATTTTGGGCTTGAAATAGACTGTGCATGCATGCAATGTCCTTTGTCTTTTCCATTAATGGCAGCTTAAATATGAAAGAGTTTAAGCACTTTCTGCCACAAATGAAACTGTGTTGTGTAACAGTTTCAGAAATAAACATTTTGAAAATTCTCTGCCTTGAAAGATAGAGGTCCTTTAATGACTGATTTTAATTTCAAAAGTCCCTTCTTATAATAACTTTATTAATGTTCTTTTTAAACTTACCTTTTTTTTCAGTATATGGTCTTTTTAATGACAATGAAACATTATACAATGTTTATGATCTGATTAAATGCCATTTTTAAATGAGAAAGTTATTAAAACATGAATCATGTTGCAGCTAATAAAAAATGAGAGGAATCACAGGAGCAAAGGCCCAGTCAGAAAGCTGTGGCTCTTTAATGTAGAAATATTTATTGTGCCATGCTATTAAATGGATCAGAGAGACTGAGCTTTTAGTTCTTTACCAAGGCCTGTACAGCAGATATGAGATTCAAACTCAATGCACACAGCACTGGTAACTCTACATTTGCATTTGAGTCTCACATAAAAACTGTGCCTCAGAGTGCTTCGAGGAATTGAATAAAACAAATTCACTCTAAAACAATGAATGAGCTGCAAACTGAGAAAGAGCCTTGTGCAGGTGATAGAACCTTTGAAGAGAGGCTCTCTGGGCAGTGGGTGCTGTGATACATGGCCCACCTGAGAGAGCAGCCAAACCTAGCCTGGGGTTTGTGAGCCATGGGGACAGGCCCTGGGGCATGAGGGTGAAACAAGGAGACAGGAATGGGAAGCTGAAGTAGCCAGGAGTCCTTTGAACTCTCAAAATTTCTGTATCTTTAGTTAACATGAGGAGGTGTCACCATACAGGCAGTATGCACCACTAGAGAAGAGCAAATAAGGGAAAAGGAGGGGTGTGCACCAAGAGGGAAAAGATTTTTTTTATTTTTTCACCATAAGTCCATCAAAACCTGGCAGTCTGTAGTGATGGAAAAGATGCATAATAAGATAAAGCTTGGTAACCAGCATGTGTGATTGAACAAACCAATGAAGAGATAATATTTGAAAGCTTTACAGCTTGGAAAGCTGTTAGCAAGCTGGTGTCCCCTTCATCATTTTTAATTTTACTTTTACTGCCCTTCATTTGCTTTGACGGGTTGATGTTGCCATGGTGCAGTTGAAATTCTCATAAAAGTGCTGTTACCCTTTCAAGATGGCTATTTTTTCCTAGGGTTTATACCACATTTTATAGTTATGTCAGAAGGTTTACTTGGTTTATGAATTCTCCAAGCTCTGAGACTGCTCTAAAAACTCTAAGTTGCAGTTCAGGCTTGCCTTTTAATTTCTGAGATTTAACAACCACTACATCAGTGTATTATAATTAAAAAAACTCAATTGAAATGTATCCTTTTGTTAATATGGGTAAAAATATATTTCTGCTTGTCCCTCACCTTTTTGATCTGTAGTTTCTTTAAAAACAACAGTGAAAAGCATTTTTTTCTGACTAAAGCTATGTGGCTCCTTTTTATACTATCACCCAGTTTTTAAATGATTTATCTGATGTTGGAAAATAATTCTAAAAGCTCTTTCTGCTCCTCGTGAAATACCATACCCAGTGTTCATAGAGATATTCTCACACTTGCAGTGAAAGTTAATTCATGTCAGATGTGAATTGGTCCCATGACACTTCTACAATCACAATTAATTTCCCCTTTACTTGCTCAGTAGCAATTCAAGTAAAAGATCTGTAGAGAGAAAGTCTTGTCAATGGTGTTGTGAGTTAAACTTTTTGCAAGACGGTTTTTAAAATGAACATATACATATTGATAAACCTGAAAAACCTGGTAGTCATTAAGGACTGTCCTACACGACCCCTACTCAGTGTGAAGCACAGACCAACTTCCCAGCTGGAGTGGAACTTTGGGGTGGGAGAGGACAGAAAGGGCCAGAAATCACTTTTCTTGGCTTTACATTAAAGTCCAGAAAAATTGTTCAGTGAAGGTATGCCTGCTAAGGGCAGCTCATGAGATTCATTAATTAATTACCATTTCTGTTGCTTTTTGAAGAAAAAGAGACTTTAAGAGGTGTTCTGTAGCTGCCTTTCACTGCAATACTGCTGCTAAGGAAGGAAGGAAGGTTTCAGACACCACTCTGTTGAATTGGTATTTATTGCTTTCAGTTGAATTAGAGGCAAAAACCAGAATCTGGTTCTTCTGCCTCTTCCAACAGGTCTACCTTTAGGGCTCTGGGAAAGAGATGAAGTCATGTCATCAAAGACACCACAAACTAATACAGAGACAAATGCAAGTTGGACCCAGACACAGCTTTATAAAAAACTGAATTTTTAACCTGCAGAAACCTTGTTTGGTCCAATTTATGGCACAACAAAAAATTAAATGAGCAGACAATGTTTAAATGTCAAATAAGAGTCAACAGGCAAACAGGAAAAAGTACAAAACTGGCTTCTTGCTACTCCAGGTAGTGTCAGATACACCAGCTCTTAGAAGAGCCTTGATGAAACAATGTGTTGAGGACCAAAAACTGGATGTGATTTGATGACTCTTTAGGCAAAACCTGAATAACATCTCAGATATGTACACATCAGCAGACCTACACTGTACTTTATGTAGTCCAGCTTTAACAGGAAGAGCCCTTATTAAGGCATTTCACAGCTTTGCTTTTTTATTTTTCCTTCTGCTTACTTATTTTATACCATATTGTGCCAGGGATGTCATATTGTATGTTGCATTTCTGCATAGCACAAGGATTGTTTCCTCACACAGGACTGACTTATATCCTTTAAGCAATAGAGGAACTGAGAGGGTTTTTCTGGGTTTATTATGCACTGAAGTAGTCTCCCCAAAATTTGAATGATACATTTAAAACTAGGAATTTAAAAGGAAGCTTGTCTTTTAAAAACAGAACATTAGAAAATTGCATCTAGGTATATCAATCATCCAGGTATAGATTTGATAAGGTCAATTGAATAAGAAACTTATATTTGCTCCTGCATACACTTGTAATTTAGTGAGGAGTGAAAAGGAAGTGGTAAACAAATGTTCTTGATTTAAAGGTATTATTACAGCATGAAGTGGCTTTTTTTCTCCTAAGTTAATAGCTTTGTTCCTGTTACCCTTGCCAGAGTCCTGTGCGGGTCTATATTGTTGTTTTATTTTAGCTGAATGACCATTTAAATGTCATTGTAATCATGATGTGTCCTTAAAACTGTATCATTTTGTTTTGGTCTCTTGTTAAATACTTTCCCCCTTAATTGCCTTTTCAGTCAACCAGAAGACTTACAATGGCAACCACAGCACAGCTGAAAAACAATTCATTGTATCAGTCACAGATTCTCATAATGGAGCACCTTAATAAGAGCAAGTTCTGTAGTTCTCGAAGGCACAAGATAAATTAGGTTCATAGTCCATTATTTGAACAAGGGTATCTGACTTATGGCAAATCTATCTGAAAGAGTATTGTAGAATTGTATTTTATCTTTAAGAAATGTGTTTTCTAAAAGTAAGATATTTGCTTCTGTTGCAGTAAAGGATTTAAACAGAAGAATTTCTCTCTAATGTTTGTTGAATCATACTAGAATGATGAGGTAGAACAGAGCCATACATCAAACAACCAGTGTGAAAATCTTAGCATTGTGTTTTATTTCAGGAGGGAAGGCTGAGCTCACAGTGCCGAATGGTGTTGCCAAGAGCACACTCTCTCTCCCTTATTTACCAGGCTATATATACACTGGAGAAGGTGACAGCACTCTAAAACTTCTTCTACTGAGGAAATTTACAGATGTGCGCATTTCCTTTTTCTTTTGTGAAGAACATCTCCCTGGCAGAGCTGGAGAGTGCATTTCTCTAACTCTGTAGAACTGCTATAATATAAAGAAAAGCCAGACACTTGTTCAGTAGATTTTCTGTAGATGCCCTATCAGTTTGTCCTCTTTGCCAAGCACAGAGCTTAGAATGGGTGAAAAAAGAGCTCTGCCTTTCTTCCAAAGCCTGTTTTTTTTGGCTTTGGGTTTTCCTTACTGTGTGGTAACAGCTAACCAGTACCACAGCTAGTATTCTCTGTGGTGTCCATTTTCTAGTGGGGAGCCTTCTAATTTAGATATTCAAATGACACTAAGAATTCAACTCTTGTGTGCCTGTCAGGCATCATCAGACAACCACTGATGTTAGTATGACCTGGAAAGGATTCAGACTTATGGTTTAATATGTGAGAAATGCTATAATGAACTGAAACTTTACAAGATCCTCTGGTTTTGGCTTAAATAATGCAATTTGATTCAACCTTCTCATGCAAACACTCATTTTTAATTTTTACCACAATCAAGAGGCCAGCCAATTCTTTATTAATATTTCTTGATCCATGGCTAAATACACAGAAGATTGAGGAAATCTTTTACTTTTTATATAAAACTTCGTAAAGCACAAATGGAAAGGAGATTTACTGTGATTTCTGGTCCCATCTTACCAACGCCTTCATTCAACTCCCTCAGTTTCCTTGGGTGGTATGTTGAACTACTCCTAGAGGAAGGATATTTCACTTGGAACAAATAGATGAGGTTTCTGTTTTAAAAAAGTGTCTATTTTAAGTATGTAACTAACCATTCAAGACATGTTATCTACTACATTAATTCTGTTTACAGTGCTACTTTCTGAACAGTCTGGTCCTAGAGTGGCAGAAGGCATTCTGCCAGGCCATGGAGCCAAACTGGAGACAGGAACAAAACCAAGGTGAGTTGGTTTGCCATGGCTGCAGTGGGTCTGCAGCAAACAGGGTTTCATGGCTGCTAACAAGGGTTAAGTCCAGTCATGCAGTTTCTCCCTGTCGTGGATAAGATTGCCTTCCTAACAGGTAGAGAGAATGGCCTCCTTAAGTCCTTCTGGTAAAGTAGCTTTGATTTAGAGCAGTGGATATGTAGTGTTGCAGGCATTTACAGGGATTATTGGAAATTCTGCAATAGAAATTAAGGCTGTCAGGAAGTCCAAGAAAAGCCTTGCAGCTGCTTCCTCCAGCTGTTAAGGGTCCATAGCTGATGGGTACCATTTTCCTCTTTTTCCTAAATTCTGGGCCAGATGCTGTGCTGCTGTCACACCTGCTACGGTGTGCTCACTTTCTTTTTATTTGCACCCACAGAATTCTGGCCTAAGAATCCCTAAGTGAAGTTAAGAGGACTGTGCATTTGTGTGTAGTTATTGCTGTGAAAAGGCATCTGATATTTAAAACTTTAGTTTATGAAGCTATTTTGGGAACAGACTTCCTGTTATATATGCCAGTATAGACAGTTCTCAAAATGTAAGAAATATCTCCTTAAAGATTACAGCCTAATGTCTAGAACTTTGTGATATTCCAGTAGGAGTATGACTTTTATAAAACTTTCATTAAAGTTTACTCAAGATGTTAGAGAGTCTTTCCATGATGCTCAAATATTAACACACCTGCTTACGAATTTGAGTGTTTACTGTTACCTTTCGAGTAACCCCTTTCTCAGAAGGGATTAAGAGGCCCATTTTTTAGCACAATTTCATACTGACAATTTAATGGTCTTGTGATGTGATGGACATGACATAACTTCTGCAACTGAATATTTCACAATACTAAACACAAAAAACTACACAGTACTGTGATTGGAATAGAGTTAATATTATTGCTGGGAAAAAATTATTCTCGGGAGGAAAAAGTAATTAGTGTTGGTTTTCCTTCAAAACCTTACAAACGAAAACATTCTATTTGCCATATTAATGATACAGACCTTATCTTATGGCTTTATGGCATCCTGTTGACCTCACTTTTTAATCAAAATTTTTTACTTTTCTGAATTTTGGGACAGTAATATTATTCTCAGCTTTTTCTCTTCAGTCACTACTGCATTTTGAAGTGTCCGTGCTTGGTTTTATATCCAAGGCTTCTGAAGATTGGAGTTTGGGGATCCTGGGAGTGTTTCTCGTGGAGATTTTTTCTTGGAAGAAATTTATCATGAATAGCTGGGTGGATTTTGGTGCAGCTGAAGTGTCGGATACCAAGGCAAATGACATTGCTTAAAAATGATGGCCATGAAATGCAAGTACCTTGCAAATCACTCAGCTGCAGAGTCCTGGAATAAAAGCACTGCAGGGCTGATGTATGGACTGATGTTGCCATTTAATGTGGTTTCCCAGCAAACCTTTCATAAAATTCATGACTGTAGCTGACCTCTGTTACTGTGTTCCTCTTAGGGAAAAAAAAAAGGCTATAACCCAGCTCTCTACAGCAGTGCACTGAAAAGTGATGTGTGATGTGAAGCAAGGTGAGGGGAATCATGTTCACTTCACCACAGACACTAAAGGTGAGCCTGTAGTCAAGCAGTTGATTAAATGTCACAGCATATTCGACAGTCTTCCAGGCTGACAAGGTTCTAATCTAACCAGCTTCAAACTAAGAGCCTCATTCCAATCACATTTTCTACCAGCTTTACTCCATTGCCTGTGCAAGTTGCCTCTGTAAAAGCAGAATCAGGCATCAGCTGCCAGCAGGTAACACAGAGCTTCTTTATGTTACAGTTACCACAAAATACCTGACAAGACACACTTTATAATCTGTTGTTCCTGTACTAGGTATAGTTACTTGGTTTTTGCTTTATGCATGGCTACAAGTGCTGATTTTCCCAGAAATTTTCAGAATTGCTGAAATCAGCAATTCTGGCCTGTCCTAGAAAGTCTTGGCTTCTTGTGTAAAAATGGGAGTTCTGTTTTTTGTTTCCTCTGTAGCTTACAGTCAAGGGACAGCTGCTGATGTTTGTTAAGTAGCCACAACAAATGAAAGTATATGAATGCCCCAGCAAGCTGAATTTGAGGCAAAAATTCTGACTGACATGGTCATGTCTGAGCCACCTCCAGAGAGAGCAGAAAGCAGTACAGGTGGGGGAATGTGTAATGAAAATGTGAAAAGAGGCAAAGAGTATCTAATCCGAAGGACGATGAGGAATCATTTGTTTCCTTCCTAGCTCTGTGAAAAATGGCAAATTAAAATCCACCTCTAATTACGACTTTCCTGTCTTTTAACTTCCCAGTCCTTCGAAGTACCTCTTTAAATTGTGAGAGCTGAGATGGTGCAGTCTTTCATATGTGAGATTGATTCCACATTTTAGGAAATGGAAAATGAACTGTTACTGTAAGTGTGCACTTCTGTCACAATTACCAGCTAATGTCAATTTAGCCCTTCCATTCCCTCAGGTAAAACTAAAAAGCAAATGTGAGCACAGCGCTTTTGGATGTGTGTGAATCTCTGCCTTTTTTTTTTTTGTGAAAACTATTTGTGAGTCCAAGTTGAGGCCACTGTGTGTCTCCAGATCACTTGTGTGATCATGATGCCCCATCTATCAGCAGAGCATGTCACACTCTGTATTCTATATTCTGTGTGCTTTTCTAGGAGAGTGATGTGTTAAAAGTCTGTGGCACAGCTGGGGCAATTGTTTCCTTGTTCCTACCTCCACTTGCCTCTTCCTGTGTGTTTTCTTGTGCATGTAAATGAGGGAGGTACAACTGGAAGAAGAGGCAGGAAAAAGTTCCATGATGATGAATTAGTGATGCAGAGCTTACCTGCTGTACAATGAAAAAGTTTGTTTCAAATCAGCTAGCAAAACTGCAAAACTCTTCTCCCAACAGGGCTTTGGTAGCAAGTGGTGGCAACTGCAAGTCACAGCTTCCACAATTCCACCCAATTTCTAGCCCAAACAAGCTGTATGGACAGCTGTATGTATATATACAGTGCAATCGTGTAAAAAAATTTACAATATAATTAATTTTTTTTATCCTGGTTCTCTCTGGACTATATAGTCCCTGCCTGTTATTTTATTTACTCCATAGCTATTCTTGTTTTGCAGTTATTTCCCTTAGCTTGTAGCTCTAAGGTCAGTTTAAGGACAAGATGTTCCTTCCAGAGATGAGTTGTGAACAGTAACAAGTGGGCTGTGTAAATGCTTCTTTCTTCTGTGTCATTCTGAAAAACCTAGCTTGGGAAAAAAAAAATAGCCTCCTTCAACTCACAATTTATATCCTAAATTCAGATTTTGAGGTTGACATCACTCCTTTGATGCTTCCAAGTAAATTACAACACAGTAGTTAAAAAGTGATCCAAAGCCATTGCTATGGAAGTTTTAGCTCTCCAGGCTGAGATTGATTTTGTAGCCACTAAAATGTAGAGCACAAGATAAGTTGTTTTGGTTTGGTTTTGGTTTCTTGTTTGTTTGTTTTATTTCATTAGATTATTTGTTTAATAATTCTGTGCCTTTTTTTCCCCTCTATTTTTTAAAATACTGTTTTGATTCAAAAACAATGTTATAGATATTGCATCAAGCTGGAATCATCTGTACATTGCTAGGACATTAATACAAGTGTAAGTGGAAAGGCTTCCTTGCTTAATATTTATTCCATGAGAGCAGAGGGATTTCAACATCCAGATGGAACAATAGATTAATAGAAATGGAAAGAGGAGTAGTAGTAGTAGTATCTGCTCCTCTATCTCTTTCTTCTTCTGGACAATAGAAATGTGCTGGTGGTACTAAATGCCTTCATTCGTAAGTGAGTACAATAAAGATTAGTCTTTAATTATTTCTGGCATATGTCCTTTAAATTCAAAGCCTGTAAATCGCAATGGGCAAAGGGTAATATGTCTTAACAGGTTACACCTCCTGAAGGATTTGTTGATTGACATCAAAATTGTTTCCCCTCCCTCTCTCCTGACTGACAGAATGACAGGTGTGAAGTGATGGCAGTGTGCTGTAATAATGTGTCAAAAGACCTTAAATCAAGACTAATGTGGCTCCAACGATAAGCTCCCAAACGTTTGTATGGCAGAAAATGGAACTGTAGGGCAGATTCATCTTGGGATTATTATATCTTTGCACTTTCTAAAAGTGCTTTTTAGTTAGGGTCCTTGGCTGATTATAGGACAGAGGTTTTAGGAGTACTTCTTTTTACAAAACCACTGTGGGGAGAAAAACATTTCTAAGCTTACTACTATGACAAACTTACATCTCATTGGGGTTTTTTCACAGTAATTTTAGTATATATGTGATCCAGAACCTGAAATAGATAAAAAAGAAATACTTGTTGCAGCAGCTACTTGTGGTCACTCCTTTGGTCAAAATACATTTATTACTTGAGGAAACAGTAGAAAGGCAGTGAATATAAATAAGGGTGAATACACAGAGAGATTCTCTCATTTAAGCCACCTCTGATGTACAGTTTGTGCAGAATTTTCTGACCAAGAGGGATACTGAGCTTACAGTTGAAAGGATGATAGGTACCTAAATCTTGATTTAATTAGACAAGAATGACTCTTTGCAGGCATAAATATAAAAAACAAAATAGAACAGAAATTGAAGTCCAGTGAAATGATGATACAAAAAACTCCAGAGACTCTGCCTAAAGAATCCAGCAATAGTCTTCAGTCTGCCCTCAGGGGCAGATGGATCTTTTCTGACCTCCTCAAAGATTCAGATCAGGGCCTAATTCCTCAGTTTCTATATTTGAGGATACTTAAGTGAGAGTATCAAAAGTTAATTTTTGAGTAGAAAACACAAAATGCTTTTAAACATTTCTGCAATATCTTTTAAGAGATTTTGCATTTTTTATACAGGTTTAGTCAGAATGTTGCAAATTTTAATGAGAGAAAAATTGAATTCCTGTTGTTTAATTATTTTCTTGAGAAATAAATTTTTGTGCATTAAAGCTTGGGGGAATTTTAAGATAATCATTATCCAGAGAACTTCATGCTGAAAATTTACAGAAAACTCCCAGCTGGATTTTAGTAATTTTCTATAAAATTAAAATATTTTATGCATTAAAAAATGGTAATATGTATTATTTAAATACAGAAGCAAACAGGAAAATAGTTTTATGAGTGGTACAAGGCATGGATGTACACAGATTTTTTTTTCCCTTTAAGTTGACTACTCAGCATTTACAAAGGTTGCTTAGGATGGAAAGAAAACCACCACTATTCCAGAAATGGTGGGGGAACCCATACTGAAAACTGCTGGCCAGAGCAATTCAACGGAACTGAATAAGAGTTACAGTAATACTGTCTTGGTGTGAAGGTTAAATTAGAAGTTCTAGACTCTGAACACCAGACTCAAGTTTTTTCTTTGCACTGGGACCACATTCACTACAGATAAGAGATAAACCATGTTGGCAGGACAAATAGGAGAAACTTCCAATAATTCATCATGTGCATTCCTGACCCATGAGAAAGCAGAGGGTTTGGGTTATCAGAGTACTTTACATAAAAGAAATGAAAATAAAATAATTTAAGATCTTTACTTAACCCCTGGCCTCTTATTTCATTCTCAGTATGGTCTGGGACAATTAGCCAGGACTAGTGGCACAGGAGGCCAGGACTTTGTGGAGAATTGCAATGAAGTTTGTTCTTTCTGGGAGTCAGAATTTTTAGGGATGTTTTCCAGCAGGTCTACGTGGAAATATTTTGGTTAGCTCTCTGCAATTTGATGACAGACACCTGAAAGGAATGATTTATGTGATAACAACTGGATTCCATGTGAGAAAAACCTTTTCCATCCTATGGTTTTTGGAAATGTTCTGTTGCAAATCCAATTTCCTGCTTTTGTACTTCTTCCTGATGTAACATTATGAAAAAAATTAGGATAGAAGAAAAGCCAACTGAGGCAAAAATGAAGTAAATAAAGTTAAATAAAGAAATAAATCAAATTTAAATCCTAGACAGTCTTTTTACCTTAAAAACTATAGTTCAGTTTAAGGAAAAAAGTCAACATCACAAATTGCTGACTAACAGCAAGGTAATGGTCATGACAACTTTGGAGAAATGTGCTCTACCCCTTTGTCAGAGCTATTACTGACAAAGAGGAGTCTATGCACAGGAAGAGAACTGATTTCAACTTTTACACAGTAACATGCATGAAATTTCATGTTTGGGAGGGGAAGGAAAGAGTCTGTGGTCATGGACAAAAATTAACACACAAATTATGAATTCAACACTAGAAGAATGCAAAATCAAGACTTCATTAAAATTATTGCTTAAAGAAGCTGGCTTGAAAGCAAGAGTATTAATAAACATTCTAATTTCTTCAGAAAAAGCCAAACCACGATTCCCTCCTCCTTATCCCAAAGCAAGGCCTAAAGAGTGAGCTGCCGTTGAATATTTACAAAACAAGAAATAAATGTTGCTTGAAATTTGTTCCTTTGATGAAGAGGGCAGCAGCAATAGAGCAGCATCAATCTCTCTGCAGTCTCCTATCTATCTCTTTAAGATAAATAATTAAAACAAACAAAAACCAAAGCAACAAAATGCTGGCTAATCACTGCAGTTTCCAGTGCATTTTATTTAGATGTACACAGTCTCTTCATGACCCTGTAAACTTCCCCAGCCCATGGGGATTCTCAGTTTCATGGAAGCAGTCTCCTGGCCTGTAATCATGGTCTAGGAACAAAATCTGATTCACAGAACTGATTGTCAAGGTAGGCTGCTCCAGAATCCTACAATCAATAAATAACAAGGCCAGCAGCACACAAAACAAAGCACACAAACATGCAGTCAGTAAATTACATTATAGACACTGTTTGAATGCCAGTATACTGCTAATGGCTGCACTAGAACACCTCCTTTTCACCATCCAGAAACTTTAAAACATGGGTTTGAGAACATTTTCCTTTTCTATTTCTTTCCCTTTCTTTCTTTGTCTTTTTAACTAAGTCCTCCTTACCATGTTTGTGAAATACCAATAATAACTGAGAAAAATAAATCTGTTAAAAAAATTTGCCTTGCATTCTACCTGAAGAAGATTTTTTTCCCTTAGAGGTGAACCTGAGAGCTGGTTACTTTGTTTGTTTGTCTATTTTAATACAAAAAGCACTGTGAAAACATACACTGTAGTGAAGTCTATACCCTCCATCCAAGCAGCCATTACAGGAAATGTTTGTTGGAAAAGACGTTAACATAGGAAAATATTCCTAAATCTCATTTTTCCTCTGAAGCATTACTTAACCCTCAGGCAATAAATTCCACTGAACTCACTGAAGTGAGAAATGGACCTTTTTAATAAGGCTTTTAACTACACATCTTAATGAAACAAACAAATGGTGTCCCTGCCACTATGTTGGCTGCATGTGTTTTTATGTATACCATGTAAGAAGAATAAATATTTTTCATATTTAGAGATTTAGTGTTCTATGGTAATTTCCAAACAGCACTGGAAAATAAACAGACAATTCTTTATTTTAATAACTGCAGTTTGCTAGCTTTCTTCTTTACCTGAGTAATGACCACCAGGAGGGGCTTCACAGCAGCTTATTTTGTTCCTAGATCCAGAAAAATACGTTCATTTGCCTACAAGGACAAGTGTGCATTTTAAGGTATGTTTTTCTTTATTTGACTCATTTATTTCTTTCTATCTTTAAAGACAACTCACATCTCTGACCTGTGACACTGGCTAACATGGGCTGTGGGCTGTGCAAAGGGAAATTTCCTACATCCAGGCATTCACTTTGCATAAGTTAAGGCTCTGCATGCTACTCTTGTCCCCATTCCTTTCTAATTTTAGTGAATTTTATGCTTTATAAAACAGGCTGTTCCAAATATGAATAAATCTGTATGTCAAGCCCACCCTCTTCCCCACAGATAGAAATCTGAACATGAATGTCAGGACGTGTGCACATGCCTAGTTTCTGTAGGAGAGCATTCTGCCTATCTGGAGAAGTGATTTGACTTCTCTGTATTGCATTAGACCACTGTCATTAACGACAGAGGTGTCATTTTGATGTGATCTGTGAGGCAGTAGAAGCTTTGAAGTTGAAAGATAGAACAGACACGGATAAATTGTGCTCTGAGTATGCTGCTATTGCACCATTATTGCTGGCAATTATTTCACCAAGTGACACATCTGATAAAAAGTCTTCTGCCTTGCTGTGGAGAGAAACCACAGCTCGCTGGAGCACATGGTAGATCTGTCGATTTCAGAGTGTGAGAAAAAGCACATCAGCTTTGGCCTGATCATTCTACACCAATCATGAACTCTTTTGCATTGTTTCTCCTCCATCCTCATGTTTTCAGTTGGTTTCCTTTCCTGATCTAGCACTTGTGCTTTTCTGTTTTAATGTTTGACCATTTGCTCCCTCTTCTCTTCTCCACTCCGCTTTCTCCAGCACATCTTTTCTTAATGATGAGCTAAATATACCTCCTGCTTCCCTTGCATTTAACTATTTTGAAAAATGTTTATTTCTTTGTAGGTCTCACAAAACAGGGAGTTCAGAACTTTTTTTAATCTGCACAGCATGTGAAATCTAACTTCTCCAAATAAATAATAACAGATTCCATGTAATGAAATTTCAGGTTAACTTTAAATACGGAATATAGATTTGCTCCTTCAGCTATGCACCATGGGTTGAGTTCTTAAGTGGATTTATATTGCAGGGCTGGTAGCAACTCTCCAAGTAAAATTTGTTAACAAAAAAAAGGTGAATGGAACCACGTTTTTAAGTATTTAGGGTAACAGGGTGAGATAAAAGGGCATATTTTATCATCAGATTTTTTTACCTGACTAGCAAGAATACCCCAAAAACTACAGTGTACGTATATCAAGAAAACAATTACATTTCTAGAGGACTTCCTTTTCACATTAAAGGATTCATGGCAAATCAGTCTAAAGCACAAGTCTGAGGAACAGAGGAATGGAAGACTAAATGTGTCATAGGTTTTGGAGAGTCTTCTGATTTCTAAACTGAAGAATAACTTTGTTAAAACAGAAGCTCATTTTCTGTGCTTCAGTTATTATATTTCCCTGGATAGGCAAGCTGTAAAAGAAGGTGGCCTTACACCATCCACCTTACCAAAATGTCTTTCATCACAGCATATCAGAACTGCTCCTCCCTAAAGGGATCCATACAAGGCATGGATTCACCCTGCTGAAACTGCAGTGTCTTGTTACCCAGTTACATTAGTCTCCCTTCACAGACAATCAACACTTACAATCATCTTCAAAAGGCATTTTATGTTAAAGAGCTGCTTTTTGCTAGAAGGATCAGGGTCCATGTGCTTACTGAGCATGCTAAAGTTATTATGATATAAATATTCTCTGTGAGACCTGGACACAGCAATGGGTCACTGTCCAGTAACATGAGCATTACCAAGGTTCTGCTACTGAGTCTGGGGGAGTTAAATCTTCAAAGTCTTACAGACAGTATTATTTTTACTCTAAATTAATAGTCTCATTCTAATCCTTATAATTATTTCTTCACAGCATAGCCAAGAGACAGGTGATTTAACTGGCTGGAGAGTCTCTGGCCCATTCAGAATAGGCCTCCAGGTCAGAGGTGTATTAATGAGAGAACGACTGGAGGATGATGAGCTGATCCTGCAGCCTCCATCACCACTGAATTGACTACAAAGGACTCTAGAAAATAACTTCCAGCTGATAACTGTACAAATCATCCTGCAGATACAGCTGTTATCATGACTGCAAGCATTCCTGTTGTTTGCTCTTGGAGGAGGCCCCTCTATCAAAGCCCTGACCTCATACAAATTCCCCAGTGGTCACTGTGTAGCATACCATGATATTTGGAAGGTGCAGGGATCAAATTTACATCACTTCCTTCCAGGACTCATATCCTATGCCAGCAGAAGTGGAAAAGATACTGTTTGTAGAGAGCTTCTCTGATCAGTATTCTTGATGTGTATCCTACTGGTAGGAAGTAGCAATAATAATAATAATAATATTAAAACTACCACATACTATGAAGCTACATGTTAAAGGGGATAAAGTTAAGCATGTTCTGTGGCTAGTACAAGATACTATTTGCAGTAGTAAAGTATGTTATGCATGTTGGGCCTTTCATACACAGACTCTTCTCATTTTGAAAGAGATTTCCAGGCAGATCTTGGGTATTTTTAACAAAAGTAAATGAAAAACATAATTTGTAACAAGTATAGATTTTCCTATTTTTGATAGAGACAGTTTTGATTTCCTAATTGCAAGCAAAGACTATGAGGGTAAAATTGACTTGAAGAAAGAATGTGAATTAGAAAGGGCAATAATCCTTTACTTGGAACTCCTCCTGCTACTGGAAAGCAGTTGGTTTCATTCTGGCCAGAGCAAACTTTTCAGTGAGATTGGACACATCAAAGCAATGTTACAAAGACCAGACTTGTGATTTTCCTAAGAAACACCCTGCAGATGTTCAAGCACACATTAACAAAACTATTTCTTTAAAGTCCAGCTACAACAAATTGAGTCAAATGGCTGCAAGGAGTTTCATTGCTTGGTGCCCTACCTTCCCTGAAAATTCTTTGGACAAAGCTCAAGCCTGAGAAAGACCTGCAAAACTTGTCCTTGCAGAAACAGATCCAACACTGCAGGGAAAGAGGAATTCCAAAACAATTAGCAACTGTAAAAGGCATTTCTTTGTCACGCTTGCCATCCATACAAATGACTGGGTTACCCAGCTATCCAAACTTCTATCAGTGTCCACATCCCCTCAGTAAACCTCTCCAGTTCAATTGTCACATGCAAAAGTCTACACACTTAATCATCTCTTATTCTTCTCCTTCCAGGTTTCCATGTCAGTGCATGAGTTTTTTAAATAATTTGATAATTTTCATAATCTGCTTGGACCTGATTCTCTAGCATGCTGTTTCTCAAGAGGCAATTCATCAGCGTGGGTGACTGCATGGCAGCCTAACCTGAAGACTTTCCAGGTTTCCTGAATTCCACTGTCCTGCACATGTTTATTATTACTTCACAGCAGCTGTGTCCATATGCAGAATGATGAAAGGGTGGGTTTTTTTCATTATCTGACTAGAATATTGCAGAAGAAGCAATGAAGCTTGTGCATTATGAAAAAAAAGAATAGGAATGCCTGATAATGTGCGCTGGGGGGATAGGAAATTAATTTTACAGCACACTTCAGAAAGTCTATCAGAAGAAAAAGTTTTCTTTGAAACATTCTCTTCCTCAGTGGGAAAATAAAATATATGTGCAAATAATGGCTTTTCTTGGCTTCTGGTAACACCAGAGTTATCTTTGAAGTAAAGGAACCACTTCTGCTTCCATTAATTTCAAACATTAAACAACTATGGTAATTGGCTTTTAAAAAAGCTTTGCATTCAAGCTGTACACTTGGAGTGGAGGGCTTCCTAATTCAGCCTGCACACATGGATTGTGCATCCTACGTATAAAGTCTTTGATCCATGATAAAACCAACATTAGTTGATCTGTTTTGCAGTGTATCTTGCAATAAATGCTTTTCAATAAATATATTTTATTGTATCTGATGTCTAACTAAAAAGTTTACTGGATAACACTTAAATGAATCAACTGAATAAAGAACAGATAGGTTTAAAGCTTCTCAAGAGTCAGAAGTTTCAAATTCAATAAAATATTTTGCAAGTTGTTACTGTGGTTTGATTTCCAAGTCTCTGGGGAGAGCCTAAGAACATAAGGATGTGGGAAAGAGGAGTTTCTTCTTCCAAGCAGGAAAAGAAATTGGAAATTGAATAAAGTTGTAAAAAAAAAAATAAGAAGTGCTCTGGAGTGTTCATCTCTCTGCAGCATCGCCATTGGGATACTTTGAACTTACTCTCTCACTGGCTGTAAGATTTTTTTTTCACAGAAAATGTCTGGTTACTGGACACTTGTGCCTCATTGGTGAAAAAAAATGGGAAAGTAAAACCTGGCAAACTAGACCCAGAGGCAGGTGAAAATTTTAGCATAATGAATGTTTTGGAAAAAAAAAAGTATGATAATAAATCTGTGTTTTAAGACCTGGGGCCTGGGGGAGTGGGAATGCTTTTTGAAGGGGTCAGTCAAGTACATACAGCCAGAAATCAAGCTCAGGGTCATTGATTGCCCTTACTTAGAAACAGGTCTGAATGTCCTCTGTCTTTGAAGTAAGAGAAAATTTACAGTCTTTTTTGAAATAGCATTTTTTCCCCAGAGGCTGCAGGTGACAAAGGGTGGGTGGACTTGTGATAAGGGAGGGAGGACTGAAAATAAACTAATTTTTATTGTGGTTGTTTTGGGTTTTGTTTTGGGTTTTTGGAGGGGGGGCCTTTTGGGGGAGGGTATTGGTTTTTGGGGGAAGTTTTGGGGTTTTTTTTTGAGGGGGAAGGTTTTTTGTTGTATAATTGGGGTTTTTTTGGTTGGTTTGTTTTGTTGTGGGTTTTTATAGGTTTTTCTGTTGGTCGCTTTTGGGGTTTTTTTGCAGAGCTAAAGATTATGGCAAATACTTGACCTTGCCTTTGAGCTGTGAGGCAAGAGTTTTTCTCACAGTTCCCTTGTCCCTCAGTGCCACTCCTCCAATGCACAAAGCTATATTTGTGAAATCACCTAGCTTTACAATATATTTGCAATTAAATTAAATGCTTAAAAAAGTTAAACATTAAATTGCTACAATACAATTGAAGTATTTTGAAAGAGTAGCAGGGCTGTCTCATGATAATTGGAAGGTGTGAACAGCCCGTTCAGTGAATACCTTCACTGCAGGTATTTGCTAACTAAGATTACTGCATAATTTGGGGGGGAACTGTGTAGGGTTCTGATCAATATCATGGCTGTAGATACACAACAAAACAGCTTCATATCTTAGTTACTGTATGGCCAGGTTTGATTTAGGTGTTTTTGACAGCAAGTGGTGCCATTTAGGAGCCAAAACCCTAAAAGTATTATTATGTGGTGATATATATGTATAGATATAAATATTCATGTCCAAATGCCCACACACATATCCATACATGTCTATATATGGATAAATGCCTCTTTTTGTGATATGGAACCTTGTGCAGGGAGCAGACACATGATGAGGAATTACCAGTTCCATCTTAAAATGAGTACCTGTTCATATGTTTTATGACTGTCCATCACTTCCTCTTATCATTCTCCTTCAGCAGTTAAAAGACAAACTTACTCTTTACTGCCTGGCACCAAGAAGGGATAAGGTCAAGGGATGAGATCTAAAGTAGGCATCTGCATAGAGATACACTGGCACAGAGCAGTCCTTTCATTTAGCTGTTGAAGACAGACATCACATTTTTATGGCCCATAACCTCCCTTTTCCAGTGAGAGAGGCTGAGGATGGTCTGGGCAGGTGAACCCAGTGAGGGCTGGGCCAGTTTGCTTTACTGACATTGGTGCAGAGCCAGTTTCTTGCATAGTTCTCCATAGCCCTGCACAGATGCTGCAGGCATTGATTCTCCTCCTCCCCCAAAACCATTCTTACCTGCTTACAGAGCAATCTATGTAGCCATTGTGTATCAGGTTCTTTGTGTTAGGGCCAACTGACTATTGGTAGTTTTGGGGGTTTCTCAGATGCTAAACTGAGTCTTTTCCAGAGTTCTGCTCTTCTTCTTTCTTCTTCATTATTCAGAATCAAGCAAGGTTTATCAAACTGTGATTGATTACAAATTGCTGTGGTGATTCTGCCCTACAGAAGATTAATGATGTCAGTCTTAACGACAAGGTTATTTCATAGAAGAATGCCAGTCATACAATGCACACAGTGTTACAGACTCCAAAAGGAGACTGTTTTTTCTTAAGCCTAAAAACCATGCAGTTGCATGTAGGATATCTAATTCCTTGCAGTGGATCACAGTCCAAAAGTTGCAGATAATTTTTAAATGTAGTCATCATGAGGAAGTAGAAAATCTTGGGCTGTTTAACAAAATTATCAATCCATCTATCAGAGCTAAGGGTGATATGAAATTCTCTGTTCAACCATGTAAAGTAGCTAAATTAAACCAGACTTTATCTGTATTTGACTACACAACTGGTGTTAGGGTGCCATTTGTTGCTCTGGTGTGGAGTTACTCATTTATAGTACCCACAGCATCCTCCATGGAAGCTGACATTAATTATTATTAGCAATGAGCTGATTCTGGAGAGTAAGCAAGAGAAAAAGGCTGTTGGGTTAGTCTTCAGCCAAAGTATTAATAGTATTGGTTTCACGAATTCAGTAATATTTATGACTTGGTTATACAAGTTACAAACTTTTCTAGAAGAGAAAAAAGAAAACACAGCAATATCTCCTTTTAGAACACAAATACATAAATTTTAATCTGAGAAAAATACAAAATGAAACCATGTACAAGTTATGTACAAACCCTTTTTACAGGACAATATATTTTTCACTGGATATTACATATGACAAAGTCAGGTAGATCATTTCTGAGCACCAGCATTTGTTCTCTCTCACCAACCCATGATGTTAAAAGTAAAGTGATGAAGTCGTACTCCTTTTTCTTGATGAACTTTTAATTAAGATGCTAGCTGGTTCTCAGTGTACCCCCTCACCAGCTCCACTTCCAAATTATAACTAATGTAGACAAGTGAAACAATCAAAATATATTTTGTGTATATATATATATATTTGCATGTGTGTAGTTTTTTTCCAAAGGAAGAAAATGGTTTCATCAGTTTTGAACTCTTCAGAAATATGAAAGTTAAAGTCATGTCTTTTTTTTGTCTTTTTTTTTTTTTTTCCCCAGAGGTTAGAGTATTTGCATTGGCTAAGCATGTGTGTCCCAAGCTATGGGACTATGGCAGAAGCGGAATTTCTTTAACTACTTGAGATAACTTCTGCTGACATTTTTATTTGGCTCCTACTAATTATTGTCCAGTCAACAAAATGCTCATATGCCACATTTCTTGTTTCTGAAAAATCTATGGGTTTCATTACATGTATTCAGCTGTCTATGTGCTGTGTTCTGGGTTGCTTATTTTTTTTACTTTACAGAGATCTCCTCTAAAATGCATTGACTGAAGCAGTAAGAAACCTTGCCTCAACATCATAAAGGTTCTAATTGGATGCAGCATCACTGTTTAGCTTCCTAAGTTAGATATTGCTCTAAGTTAGACCCCAAACAATAAAAGAAATACCTTACATTTTATGTTTTCTTCATTTTCCCTACCCCTCCTCCTTTTGGCAGTGACACACCAGCGTGCAGGGCAGACCCCTCGGAGCAGCAGCCCTCACTCTGGGCTCCTGTGGGATTTTCCTGGTCATGCAGACTGCTGCTCAGAGCCTGCACAGCTCCAACGTGGCTGCACCCCAGGGCAGAGAGAGCCTGTGCAGAACAGACACATTACTGACATAAACAGAGCTCTGATAACTGCTGGCACAGACTTCTCAACACCACAGGCCCACATACCATCCTGGCAGTGACTGCAGCAGAAGAGCTGCTACATTCCTCTCAGTATTTCAGATACTACTATTGCTCAGCATGAAAATGCCATAAATGGAATATTAGGAGACCTGGTGTGCGTCTATAATGACTACTTAAAAAAAAAACTATTTTCCTTAAGCCTATGATTATTCAAGAAGCTTTAGAATAATTAAAAAGAAATTAATTAAAATTAAAAAGGTGCTTGTTTGTATGGTGGGGATATCAGTGGTTCAGATGGCACAGAAAGGAAGAAAATGGATGGATTATAAAGTGTTCTCCTTTTCTCTGAATTTTTTTGTGCATTTGCCATTGACTTTGACAGATATTCCCAGGCTAATCCACTGTAACACTTGGAACAGACTTCTGTTTTCACTTTGTCCTGTTCATCGCCTTTCACACACTTGGTTATTTTGTTTAAGCACATTCAAAACTAGAAACGAAAGGTGAGACACACACTTTTTTTGGTGCTAAAGAAATTCACAATAATAACAGCTGTAAAAATAAAACATACATACACACACACACACAGACCTCAATATGTGTTCATTTCAAATTCATTGGGATCCAGGAGCCCTTAGGAACCCACTTAAAACCATTCAAGCACCTGCTCTGTGGTTCAGTTTAAGCCCAAGTGAGTCAGCTAGTCCAGGGCAGTTGCTAACATTTTTATGGATTGGCTGGTGAGTATCTAAGCAGTGAAAACCCAAATTATTAGCCATTTGTAAATTATTGCTTTTTTTTGGTCATGTATGTTTATGCATCAGTTTATGCAACCAATTATTGCAGTAGTTAGCTGTAGTTTAGACACACACTTCCAGCTAAACCTGAATGAAAACACACTATTGTACTTTCTCCTTCTCCTTCTACAACATGAGGAGTTCAAGAAATGCAAAGTTTTCTTTTGGCAGGCCAAAAATAGCCAACCTCATCCACAACCACCCAGCCTTATAATAAAAGGCTAATGCTTTCACAATGTCTCCTGTACTGTGCTTGCAAACTTCATTTGCCCTGTCCCACCTTTGGCTGAGGCCATTTAGGTCTTTTCACACCCAGCTGACCACGCCTGGCCCAGATCAAGGGGTTTGTATCTTCTGTCCCATGTGCTCCCTGCTGTTGGGCCATCGATGCTGATTTGAAAGACAAGGTGTTAAAATGTCAGTGACAGTTTTAGAGTGCTTTAAAAAAGTACAAGGAAATGTTTTCATCTTGTTTTTCTCTATTAAAAAATACATCATATACTGTTTTAGAAGGAACTACACAATCACATTGAGGTGTTAAAATTTGCATTTAGACTATGAATATCTTCTTTTCTTTATCCTTAACTTTTGCTGTGCTCGGCACTCACCACCAAATCCATCAGAGGACAGTTTTATCCTTTCCTCTTACTGTTCATGGGCTTCAGGGGACAAATTAAAATAATAGCCACAAAATGGAGAGAGCCAGCAGACTTTCTGGCAGTGTGGGAGCACACAAGTGCAGGGAGGTGAGGAGGGCCAGGAGCACAGCCCAGCTGCAGCAGTGACAGAAGGCTCTGCACTATAATGTCACAGCATCTCTCATAAAACCAGTCAGGATGGGTTTTGGTCAAACCAGGTGGAAACAGCAGAAACAACTCTTCCATGTGCTGCCCTGCAAGTCACATATTTACTTCTTTTTTTCTATGCCTTCCTTCACTTCAGTTCATGGAAAATAAAAACGTTGACACCTTCTTGTGATGACTCTATGAAATATGTGCATGCCCCATACATAAGTGTGTGTGTACCCACATATGTATGTGTGTTCATGTGTGTACCCACACATATTGGTGTGGGCATGTGTGGGCATGCATATATGCAAACACACACACAGAGTCACGCTATTTATCCAACACAAGAGCTACCAAAACACATCCTATAACCTGTATCAGTAGGACATGCAATTAGTGCAAAAAAATCCCCCCAAAAAAACCCTGAAATCCTCCGCACCCCACATATTTTTGATTTTGTCATCTGAGAAAGGGGTAAAAGTTATTGATAAAGACCAAGAATTTATTTCTATATTATTCATCATGTGGTCTGTCAGCTCTCATTTAGGTCCCTTTCCCAGCCTTTTCCCAGCTTTGTTTTAATTTCATATATCCATTTACTGGTGCTGGCCTTAAGTTTTAACTGCTGAACATCAAAGATCCCAAACAGGTTTTCTCTGTCTCTCCACCTAATTTCCAAATGTCAGTCCTGCATCTCCGATTATCAAAAACAGGAGAAAGGAAATAACATTGATTTTGGCTTTTCTATAAATGGGAAGCATAGACCCATAGCTCTCCGCACCCCACATATGTTTGCTCCCTATGGGTGTTGTGCTCTCAGCCATTGCAAGTGGAGCTGTCTGTGCCAGAAGAGCTCATGAGAGCGTTCAGATCTTGTCCTTTGTTTATAAACAGTAGCATGGGATGCTGTGGTGTGGCAGCTAAACTGGACAGAGACACACACAAACCTTAGCACTGTAGGGATGCTGTGTTTGATTCATTAGCGTGTTTTATCCAGTGAATGCTCACTTCTGAAGGAAGGACACTCAGAAGTGGCACTGCATATGATAAGGTATAACATGTAATGTTCTACGTCCCTATAGTAAACACCAGTTTCCTCAGGAAAGAAAAATTAAAATTCTTATGTGTTTGGTGAGGTTGAACACAAATTTCTACAATTCTCCTGTACTCAAGACCAGCTTTTTTTTCATTCTGGTTGTATGCAACTGAATGCAGTTCATAAATGAAAAAGGAGCACTGACTTCAAAGAAAAGGCTTAACATGACCCAATGCAGAAACTGGATGTAAATTGTAACGTGTCACTAGCTGAAGCAGCATATGTTAGAAGAACTCACCGGAATTATCTTCTCTTTTGGGGACTGTGAAATGCCTTAAACATGGATTTAAATAATAATGAAAACTGCTTGTATTGTTTTGTTACTCTGAAAGAGAGTGAAATATTTTAAACAATCCAATTTTACAGATACTGTATCAACAATTCTTGTTATTGTCTGTAAATAGCTATTCTACAAAATGTAACAATAAAATAGTCACAGTCCAAGAAGTCACTCCAGAATAAAGCCTATTAGGTGTTAGTATGGTTATACTTGTACTGCAGCCAGTGGACAAACATTAAAGCTGAGATAGTTTGGCTTAAATGTTGGATTATATAGTGGACATCATTGTTTTCACAATAAATTCATCATCTGCTTTGTATTTGTTTGATTCACTGATATTTCTCTAATGATAAAAATACCACGGTATGTTTAATTGTGGTGTTTAACAATTCCGCAAAATTACAAAGCCTAAAGTTAGCTTACACAATGAAAATCTGCTTTTCCTGATGACTGGTTTTGTGGTTTTGGTTTTTGTTTCCATATTAGCACAGCCTTTCCTTTTTTTTTTCCCCCCCACAATTGTGTCAGATGTTGCTTATCTGAGATTGAGAGAGTTACTAAATCGTTTAGAACATAAATGCTTGGGTGGGTAGATACTGCAGCACAGATATGAAACATCACAATTTTGTCTGATGGCTATAAAGCTTATTGGCAACTTTGTGAAACTGTTGACACAAAAGGCACCCATCAAAGGCCTTTTGCATGTTATCATAATAAATACATTCATCAATTTTATTATTTTGATTTGGTTATTACTGTACTTTTGTGTGTGGTGTCCCAGCAAAGTGAAAATAAATAAAAGGACAAAAAAACCCCCAAAAAACCAAAAAAACCCAGAAAAAAACCTGCTAAAATAAAATGTTGCTTATTGTAGGAATTATCTGAGGACAGCTCATTGGGAGATTGTAGGGCTGAGGCTAAATCAGTTTTTATCCTGCTCTGAATTCATCAAAAGGAAATTTAGTGTGCCCTTTACCAGGGTATGAGATACAACCCAAGTGCAAGGATCTGGAGCTAAATATACATATCAGGAAGAATTTGTACCATCTCAGAACAACAAAAGGCCATCAGCACTTCTGAAGTAAGGAAGTAACAAAATGTGGCAGATGAGATGGTTTATAACTTATGCTTCCATGCACTCTTACGCACCCTGGATTAAAGCACTGTAATACAAAAGAAGAATTGCCAAGCTTGCCCTCTTGAAATTAGCAACTGCTGATGGCTCCAGGGAAGCGAAGTGCCATTGCCAGATTTGCCATTTAGAGCAGGTGCCCTTGGCTGGGGTGGTGACATGCCCGTGAGTTCCTGGGGTGCTGGGTGCCTGTGTGTGAGAGGGGCAGGGGACACTGTGCAGGGCTACTGGACCTTCACAGAACTGGCAGTCAACATGATCTATAGATGTCAATAAAACAAAGAACATTTCAGAAGAATGTTACCTGTACAAAAATATGACTTTCAACTCTGAAAATAAATAAGTTCAATTTATTAAGAGCTGGTGTCAATGCTGAACAAAATACACATCTTCCAATAAAGAAACATTTTGGTGAAGTGTCGTAGGTTTTTTTTCTTCTTTTTTTTTTTTGATTTACTAAAATACAACTTGGACCGTTTTTTTCCTTTTTGTAAATATATCATCTGTCTCCCTTAATTACCTATCCTTCTAACTGTGACCATCATTCTCCTTTAAGCCAAAGACTGAGGGTTTGTTGGGTTTTTTTAATTCTTAGGAGTCTGGCCACATATGCCATTTTGTTAAGGGAAAATACTTAACAATGAAAAAAAAAAGAAAAATATATTTTTTCTAATAAATAAAAATAATTTAAAATGCTAGAGGCTATACATGACTTGTTTTGATTATGTTCATTTATAAATGAAATAGTTTCCAAAATACGTGGAAGCAATATTAAAGGCAGACAAACAAAGATCTGTCTACTTTATTTTCCCATTAAGTGCGCCCTTCTTAACTTCTCCATCAGTGGTTCAGCAAGTAAGAGGAATAAATGTCACATCACCATTCATGAAGTTTGTCAGGCTTTAAAAAAATAGTTCTGGCTTCGAAGGAGTCAACATTCATCTTCAACTTCTCGTATTGGTGGTATCAAGCTGCTTGTCGATTTATATTGATTGATCTGATTGGCCATGTGAGTGCTCATGGGCTTGATTTGAATGTTTCTGGGATAGGCATTATCCGGCTCATCTGTAAACCATTTCTTTTCTGCTAAGGAGCAAAACAGGTAGAGACAGAATAAGGAGGGAAAAATGAAAGTTTTAATTAGTGAAGCACATATACACAGAAATAAAAAAAAAAAAAAAGGGAGCAGTCAGTAAAGTTTAGAGGAAAAAGAGATCAATAGAAGGTGACTTTGACTAATTACTAGCAGTACAGTGCATTAGATTAATACCTCTGAAAATACTGTTATGAAAGGAGGATGACGCTTGCAGATTTGATAATAGAAGCTAAAGAAAACTGCCAATGTGCTATTTTGCTTGTTGGATGTAAGAGAGCTCTTTTCTTGTGCCCATGCTCAGGTGATTCATTTATTGAAAAAAAAAAAAATATATACAAATCAAAGTCTAAACTAAGAAGCCAAGGAGAGCAGCTGGGATAAGGGTAATGCAGAAAAGAGCATGTGAGTCTATACAGAGAGAAGCAGCTGAAGAGTCAGAGACTTCTCTGAACCATTTCAGCCTTGGGCGTGGTACTGCTGGCCCAGCAATCATGCAGGAGAACATAAAGAACTTTCTGCAGTTGGTGTTAGAATAAACAGGACTGGTATCACTGCTGCCCGACAGCAGCCTTGCTGCACAGGGTGGGCATTACACCCCTGCTCTGAAATTGGGGTGCTGGGGCACTGCTGAACTCCAGGGTTTAAAGTGGGGGGAACACTGCAGGGGGCTGTGGCAGGGGCTTCAGCCAATCCTGAGTGGATCAATCATGACGGGGACAGCAAGGCAAAGCAAGTAAGGACTTAAAGGAAGATTAGAGAGGGAGCTCTTTCTTTTCTATCCTTGAGCAATGCTTGTTTCCATGAGCACAGGAGGAATTTTATGGTGTGGCTTTAAGGTGGGCTGGGAGCAATGTGAGGGATGCTGAGAGGCTGCAGCATTGCAGCCCTTTCCCAGCTTCATCACTGTAACTATTATGCTGCACTGCTCCATTGCAGGTATGGACAAAAGCTTCTTAAAATTTACAGAAGAAAAAAAGAAATTCTTAAACCCTTTAGAGAGCAATTTCTGCTGTGATTTCTCAATGACAGGTATGCAACTTCACAAAATAACTTTAACCCAAGACTTGGGAACTCCTGATCTAGAGTGGCTAATGGCCACTGGATGCACCTGTGCCTTGACAAACATTTGTAAACAGGGTTCTGTCTCCATTTTTGCCCTCCTTCCCCAGATTCCAGAGGTGGGTGGGCAGAGCAGTGGACACTTATGGGCATTTCATTATTACATGCAAGGTTCAAAGTATCAAGTTCACCAGAGCTGCCACTCTTACATATATGCCCTACTTCTCCTTCCAATGGAGAAACCAAAATGCTGTAGAAGCTCTAGTGCCTGACTTATATAATAAAAACTGCTACTTCTGCTAATCACTGAAATGATGCAGTACCTGGAATCAGCACAGACGTGGAAGGAATGCTCATTTTTCAATAAATAAATTATTTAAAATTAGCAAAGTAAAAATTCACCTTCGAAACACAAGGATTGAGCACAAAAGCTCAGGAGGAAAAGGAGAGAGAAGAAATTGAAAGACTGAGAATACAGGACAAACACCTGGACATAAGTGCACAAAAATAAACAAAGAGCTTTGGAGTTAGAGTCTCTCAAGAAGAAGCTTAATCTCCAGAATTACTGGACTTTTCAGTCACTTTCATGAATAACAACTTAAAACATTTACACTTTATATGGATTTTTAGAACTTACATGCCAGACTCCCATTCCCCATTAAAACCTCTGTTACCTATTCTTACATATTTTTAAAAATTAAATCAAACCCAAGAATTATATTACTTCAGGCTTATTACTGAAGAGAAACAGAACTATTGTAGTGTTTTTCTTTTCATTTCCTAAAATGCTTTTTATTTCTGTTGAAAAATATCCGACTCATTTTGACCAGACTAAATAATTCCCTAACCCCCTTAGAGTTGCCCGAGTCTGAACGATGTTCAGTCTCCCATCTCCCTCTCTCTCACCTATTATAATTAAGTTCCCTTTGATTTGAACAGATTGGACGATAGGAATTCATAATGTTACATCCTGCACACTGAAGCTAACTGATTAAGTGCTTTAAATTATTCTTCCTGACAGAATGATAAAGTTACAATCTGTTCAGAGATGATCTACAGCTTGCCAGACTCCTACCGTTTCTTTCCACATTCATTTATCTTTTTGTCAAGCAGTTAAAAAAAAAAAAAAAGCCTCAATTCCATAGATCTTTTAAAGTAATCAGAACATCTGAATTATTAATGAGACTTTAAGGGAATGATTCCTGATGGGGGCCGGTTTAAGAAAGGTTGTAGGAAAAAGAAGTCTGGGAATGTGTACACATCAAAATAATTTCAGCTCCATTTAAAAAACCATTTAGTTCAAGTGTGACACATGAACCATTATGCATTTGTGGAAACCAATTTTATGTGATCTACGATTAAACTAACCTTTCAGAGAGGTGTAAAGTGTGATGGTTATCATGTTTTAAAAGCCTTGTGAGATCACATAAACAATTTCAAACTAACAGTCTTCTAATGGTTTGTGTTTAAAATGATTTTGAGGTAAGTTAAGCACCGTGAACTTTCATTGCTACCTTCTTTTTTTTAACACATGGTGCAAAAACTTTCCTTACAAACAGAACTTGGTGCAAGTTAATTCAATGTTGTAGAAAGTAAGGGGAGTCTTGTGTGAGTGCTAAGAATCAGAACTGTGCTGTGTTTCTCAGCAGCCAGAGTAAAGCACTTCAAAACACCCTGCTTTCCCTAAAATTCTCAAAATAACCTCTTTATTTATGTGTTAAATTTACAATAAAACTCCTATATAGGGAGCTGGTCTTTAAAAAGAAACCATCCAGTCTCTTTTTGCTTTTACCTGGCAAGTAATAAATACAGAACATTAATAATAAATGCAGAAGCTGGTAGATTCTAATTTCTTTTGCTGTTTAGATTATTTTGCCAGTGCTGAAAACTTGATCCAAGCTTTATCATCTCCAGCATGCAATGCTTAGATCCAGCTTTACACCCTTCCTGTTCCTTTCTGCTGTTAAAATTTTCTTTGACCACATAACAATGAACTTCTGTGCAAATTCATTTGCCTCTCTACTTACCTTTGGAATGTGAGCCTAACACTCCTGATCTTTACTCTTGGCCACTATGATATTCTGCTCCCCCTTACTAAATGTCCTTCTTGAAGCCCCTATACACTTTTCAGTCTTTTATGCCATGCTTACAGCCTGATTTTGGTTTGTCTTCCAGAGTCTTAGCACAGATTTTTATCTTTAATATTTACTCTTTCCTTTAGAACAGTTCAAAAACCCCCTTTTAAAAGCCTTTATATATTGTTATATTCACCGAGCATTCAAAAGTTCTCTGTCATATTCAGCCTGTTTCCCTCCCTTTTGGAATATGCATATTGATACTTACCAGAAGTGTTTCTACATTATAGTGACAATAGGTATAATTTTTTATCTTATTTTTTAGGAGCTGCTGAAAAAAGCTCCTGATCTTCCTGTGCTATTTGACAGGCTTCTTTATGGCAGCATCACCTGAGAGATGTTGGAACAGCTCAGCAACTGAATGTATCAGAAAGCAGGAAACATTTACTTTCCTCTCAAACATCTATGTTTGTAATGGGCTATCAGCATCAATGCATCCATGAGGGTTCAAAAGGCTTAATGCTCAATTTAAAAATAAAAACTAACATTTTTGTGTAACACTCTTCCCTGCAGCATAAAAAAAAGGATATAATACATGTAAATACAGTTTTCTTCAACTAAAAATTTCTTCCAGCAATTCTCTCCAACAGATTTATTATACTGGTGCCTTAAAATTTCTATCATTAATTCTGGACTAAGTATCAACTTAGAACAAACGTCACTGTGAAACACCCTCTCTTCAAAGCAGAGGCAAGGAAAATACTACACAAACCTAACACAAAGGTTTATCTAAATTTGTATTCTCACCACAATCTCAGGTTACCCTTCAACTGTTTAAAACATGAATTTTCTGTCTTCTGTGACACTTGCAGTTTCAAATTAGTTTGCACGTGTGTGTCATGTATGTGTTTGTGTCTCCTCCCTGCATGTAACCATCTTGTTTATAACTAAGCTGAAAATTCTCCCATGCAATTTGTTTCTACATGAGAAAAAAAAAGTAATGGAAGTTTCTCCACCCACCTGCTCAGCAATTCTTTGTTTGGCAGATGAATATTTTACATGTAGCAGGCAGTAAGAAATTTGCAGGGAAGAAAGAATAAACTATTTTTTTCTATGAAAAGCTTTACTTTGCTCAAGGGCAACTAAAGTTTTGTGACAAAGATAATATTCTGGACCTGTTCTTGATTTTTTTATTTTTTAAATTACCAACACTTTTAGTTTTGATAGTGGGAATTTCACTAGAAAATGCTTGACTCTCTCTCTCTAGGTCAACAGGAACTCATGCCAGGAACCTGCAAGATTCCTGGATATGGTTTTGTGTCAACACTTAAGGTCACTAAGAACTTGGTTTCCAATTCTGAAACCAGACTGATATAAATAGTAGGACCTTAATTTAAAAACATAAACCGTCACCTCCTGATTTTGGTGATACTTATTCACTTTCAAAAACTAACCACTCTCCTATGGTTGTCTGAC
Organism: Thryothorus ludovicianus; assembly: GCA_013397245.1. Classification (NCBI taxonomy): domain Eukaryota; kingdom Metazoa; phylum Chordata; class Aves; order Passeriformes; family Certhiidae; genus Thryothorus; species Thryothorus ludovicianus. The sequence continues at coordinate 283,175 of VZTB01005864.1, read as the reverse complement.
TTGGGATAGAATAGGAGACTTCCTCTTACTTTTCAATATAAAAAGCAACATAAAGTTGATTTAAGTATTTCTCTACTTATAATGACCAACCTCCTTTAGTATATCCATATCAGAAAAACTCCATCACTATAATAAACTATTTGATCACTCTGACTATAGTCAGCAGTGGAAATTGTACACAATAATAATAAAAGTCAAAAGATTTAGAATTCTAACTTCAGGATAGAGGGCAGAGGTGGAGTAGACTTCAATGTAATTGGAAGAATTCAGGTTTGCACCCAGATATGGTGCTCAAAAAGTAGGCAAGTTACTTCTCTAATGTATGCTGTTTATATTTTTTCTATTTGAGCTGCACTGTTACACAAATACTATTTTTTTTTTTATAAAAATCATTATGTAGGATGTGACAAGTGGCTTCATATTAAAACCCTTCCTTTCTCTGCTAAATGGAAAACAGATAAAACATTAATGAAAAAGCATTTTGGTGTCAAAGCCATTAACATTCTTCCAAAATGTGTAACTGCTCTCAACTATCTTCAATCAATACTGCCGACATAAAAAGATGCTCATGTACATACGCAGGGAACAGGAGAGTAGGGAGGGGGAGGGAGGAAAGAAATTGGAATGAGGAATGGGAAATTAAAGTAATGTCTGCACCACAATAGGCATCTTCATTGAGCAGGAACCTGGGTGTTTACAAGAGGACACGTGCAGTTAGAAAGGCAAGCAGATGAGAGGATAAAAAAAGAAAACAGGGTTGAGGAACAGCAGCAGCAGCAGCAGCCAGTTTTACTTCTGGTTTGATGGGGAAAAAAAAGGCAAAAAGAAAACAAACAAAACAATCAACCAAACAAACAAACCAATAACTGAAGAAAGTTTGTAACTAATTTTTTTTTTAATTTCACAAGTTTTCACAAGGACAAAGTTATAGAGGGAAACCCACAGCAGTTGCTAGGTCATGCAGAACCATTAATTTTCATACCTTGGCCCATTCTATTCATCCTTGTTGCACTTTAGAAAAAGAAGTAAGCTATGTAAGTTTTACAATGCTTTTAAACTGTAATATTTCTGGTTGAGCACTTTAACTGGCACATCCTTGTAGTAATAAATATTCTGAGGGCAAAACATGATAACTTTGCAAAAAGGAACACACGAATTTTTCTTTATGATGAAGAGCAACTGTAATAGTCTCATTTGCAGGGGAGCAACCATAATTTGCAACGTATTTCACTGATCGGACTTACAGCTGCGTTTGGATGCACACTCACACATATATTCTGGATTCCAATCATTATGCTCAGCACTGCACAGTGGTATTCTCTGCAGCCCACTTACACGGTTCCAGGTTTTGTCAGTAAAAGTGCTTGGCTTTATTGTCAATTCACACAGCAAGCAAATCTTCAAAATTATCATGCTTGGGGAAGGGGAAGGTAGAAGACAAAACTAACCATAAAAGCACCTTGATTGGGTTGGCAGTTACAATGCAAATCATTCCAGATCTAAATATCTTTCTCTGTCTGCATGCTTTCTTGCTGGACAGCCAGGGAAGAGGGTACACATTTCTGCCCTCCCTACCCTCGGAAACCCTCCATAAACCTAGAGCTAGCTGTATATTTCAAAATATACATTGGCTTCTGAAGTCTAAACCAAGGAAAAAAAAAAAGTAAAAGCAAGCCTGAAGTATCATTTCTATGGCTGTCTAGGGCAGCTTCCTTTCCACTACTTTATTTAATTCCCTGTCACAACTTTTTTTCGGCTGCACGCGTCATTGGTGACAATTTGCAAGAACTAAATTCAGGCAAGTGCATGAAACACGACGCCTCAGCACCGTGACTATTTCCAACCCAGCCCCCTTGCTCTCATTAACTGACTGGGACACAGCACCTTTTCTCCCCAGATGGGAGAGATTTAAAGGCACTCAGTTGTCTTCCCTACATTCCTGCATACTGGCATGCACCTGTTGGAAAAAAAACAGGTAGAACACGCAGCAAGATTTCTGGAGGTTCTTCACATACTAGGACTCTTGTCGGAAGATTTATACCAACACTAACTTGGAAAAGTTAAACTACCATCTGGGGAAAGGAACAAAGTCCCTTGAGATCTGATATGTAAGCATAGAAAAATGCTTGCTCTTTTCTGAACATTATTTATTCTGTACATAAGGTGACTAATTCACCTTTTAAAGACGTAGAAGTCCCAAGAAGGCAGTTTTTAATGACTTACATCCAATATTTATGATACATATGGCTTTTTATCCCAAATGTCAAAAGTGAAAGAAAATATAGCTATTCATGTGGCAATATAAATAGACAGAATAATAATTTAATATGCAATTAGACTCTTTCTAAACTTAAATTAAACCATTGGAGTTTTACAACTTCATGCCCAGACAATTTCAGTGTTAAAGGGAAAATACACCATCTCCAAAAGACTAGTATTTTAGAGAAAGTTCTTAAACAAACAGAAAAGTCCCTGATATTGCTTTGGTATAAAGCAGATGTGTAGCAATAATCTATACAAGGAGTGTAAGCCCTATATAATATAAGCTTTGAGAGTGGAAAATCAGCAGGGATTTTTTTTTTGCAGAGTTTTTGTTTTGCTTTTTTTTTTCAATAAGAGAGTTTTATAAGCTTCAAATAAATGTATGAGCTCCTGTAAATATGAGTATTAAAAAAACCTACTGCAACATACATCAACACTTCTGCACTAAATGACTTTCTTTGTGTAACTCTGACATCAAGAGCAAGTGTTCATGTTAAATATACTCTATTTTCGGATATGTAGAGTAACTGCAGTGAGTTATTTATGTTTTCAGTGTGCCTATGGGTTTGGAATTCTTTTTTTATTCTCCCCTAGCATCATAAATAACTTTTGGTCCGTCTGCTTTGTTGCTGTTGTGCTTAAGGGTTTTATGGTGGTGAAATAAAAATGACAATCACATGCACACTGTCATACATATGCAGAATATGTGTACAAAAAGGGAGAACTCCATGGGAAAACAGGGAACATTACTGCTGGCAACATTAACCGGGGAGAATGGGTGGTGAATGCAAGTTTCACACACAGTGGGAGCAGATACACAGATCAGAGTCTGTCCTCCTGCACGTACTTCTGTTTGTCCCGGGAATCCCTGCTCTTGGTGCGGTTCGCTCGGTTTGCTGTCGACGGGATGGAGTGAACTGAGGAGCTCTTCTTGCTGGAGGAATAGGAGGAGTGGGAGGAATGAGAAAGGCTGGCTCGGGACTGGCCAGCGTTGTGGTCAAATTGCATCAGGCAGAAGATCAAGTCCGTCGGCACAAGCTCAAATTCATACGGCGGGTTTGTGATAACATAACTGGAATGAAAGGAAGAAAGGAAAAAAAGAAAGAAAAATAAAACAGGTTTAGATTTATACTAAAAAGTTTTTTCTAGAGTTGTTAGCTCAGGAACATTTAGCGCAACTAGCATTTCTGTTTGTACCTAATTTTAGCTCACATAATTCCCGTTATGGTTTAGGACCTTTTTAAGTCAGCTGTCACTTTTTAAATGTTTTTTGTCAGACAGACATAATTTCTGAGAATGATGCTCTTCAAGTGAATCACATAATGACTTTTCGGAGAAGCCACCATACAAATCATGCTCCTTTCTCTGGCTGCACCATAATGCAATGACTCTAGCAAATATATTTATATATTGACAAAACCCAGTAACATACCTACCACAAACAGTATTTAAAAGAATGGCTGGAAAGCAGAGAGAGGAGGATTTTAAATGCAGCTTATTTAAATAAGTATTTAATGCATATTTAAATACATATTACATAAATACATATTTACATAGTTATTAAATATTTGAATACTGTCAATAAAACAAGGGATATAATTATTGGTTTGGATTGTAACTGCTGTTAAAACAAGTTAAGGAAAACACATCAATAACTTTGCAGTGAGGTTAATTTTGTTAATTCACTCCACCTGTACATTCATGGCCTCAAAGAGCATTTATAACGAGAAATCTGCACACCCGAGAATGCAACATTGCTTACTAGAAATCCCAGGCCTGAAATAAAAACTTCCTCAATTTCAAGAATCCCCACCTTCACCTAATGGCCTTTCAGGGTATGAAGGGCTTACAGAGCAGCTGCTAAATTTTTTCATGGGAAAAACAGACTTGAGCAAGGCAATCGGCATTTTCTGTCCAAGCAAGAAATGAGTAAAAACTGTACATGAAACTCAAGACTTCTTTTCAAATTAATTCAATGCTCAGAAGAAATCTGCTTAGGTGCTTCAGGGACAGAAGCCCCCTATTAATCCAACAAATAATCGCAGGTATAGCAACTAGAGTGTAAATCCAAACTGCAAATCAATTTTTCTACCCAATTTGTTCAAATTCTTACAGAAGAAGCTGCTTTGGTGGGGTGCAGCGTTGTTTATTGCCATGTTCACCCAATAATGATGCTTTTTGTAGAGCACGAAACAGTAACAGATGGTAGATTTGTGATACTTCTGGTGTGGGTCTGTGTGTGTATTTCTAGGAAGCAGTTAATTAAGACACATTTCAAGCAAGCTGCTAAATGGCCTTCAGTTTGCAAAGATGGAAATGTGTCTGCTCTATTTAAAGCAATAAGGTCGGGCTTGGCACTACTGAAGTAAAAATGTAGTCTACCAAGACAAGGTTTTCTATTTACTGGAAGAAATTATGATTAGACACAGATGGCACTGATGGGAGGCCCACAGGAGTATTTTTTAAGCATTCAGAAAAAAAAATAGCTATTGAAATTTAAATTATTATCCCACAACTTAAGAGGTGATTGATATGAAGAAACTGAAGTCCTTTCCTCGCATGCAAACAGTGGACCATCACAGAGCAAACTAGATAAAGATACACTCTGAAAGTTTAATTGAAATTTTTTGAATGAAATTAGCTGACAACTTATGCAGTGATATCCAGCTTATGATTTAAAGTCAGATAGAATCATTGTAAAAACCTCAAAGAGGATTGTGGAAAAGTTATGCAAAGAAAGGAGCAAGCTCTTTTTTTTATCTTTATTACAGACACCGGGCTCTTCCTGGCTGAGAAGAGTGAAGAGCAGTGAAGCAGAGATGTTCTAAAAGACCAGACTCACCGTTTAGTGCATTGGCTGGGAGTACTTAGATGTGCATCCCTTAATCGATAAATTCCAAAGCAAAGCATATTGTATGTTTTCAGTGCTTTACAAAATAGATCTCCATAACAACCCCCATCCTAGAGGAAAAAGAGGAGATTAAAAAAAAAAAGAGAACAGTACATTTTCCTCCATTCTTTGCTCTGTTAACACAATGTCAGGGAACAGGTCATTCAGTATGAGCTTATAAAAAAGGAAGAATAGACAGTCTGATGTTTGTCTCAAATGAGAGCCCTTTATCCAAGGAAATAAATAACCCAAATGTTTTATTTCAAATAAGTAGCTATGCAAAGTAATGATTGTTATTTTGGAGAGCCTTGGTCCATGAAATAATGACAAATTGGAAAGAGTGAGTGATTTGCTTTAAGCTGGAAATCTAAATTTTGGTACCAGACAATACATATTCTACAAATTACATTAACTGTGGTATTAAAATTGTTAGTATCTTTGACCCTTTCTTGGCAGCAGCTATACTGTCATCCAGACCAAAAAAAAAAAAATATATATTCACTAGGAGCACAAGAGAAATTAGAGTTCTAAGGTTTTAAAAGGATAATAAAATATGACTAAATGTATGATTACCAGAAAATAAGTTTAGATTTGCTCATTTGTATATCCAAAATCATGATTCTTAAGTAATCATGAGAGTTAATGCATTCTGCCTTTACAGATGTAATGCAATTGAGGCTCTGGTGAAACACCATTCAAAAGATTGGTGTTGCTTATTTTATTTGTGGAAATGTTAAGCTGCATGCCTCAGTGTTTTGATGAGCTGCTAGTCTCAGCTACAACTGAAGGGCTGTAGGCTTCCATCTGTGTACTCTGGCTGCCCTAAACCTTAAACTGGGATTCCCTGTCATTTCTGTGAAGAAGGTCATTCCATTCTTTCTGGACAGAGCTGGTGAACACGAGGTTAATTTAAGAAACATTAAATCTTACATCATCATCATCAAAGCAGAGTGGGTGCTTTGAGATTCACCTCAAGATTTCAAACTGTGGTCCAGAAAACATTTCTAGATACTTCTTTATCTATTTTTATATAATGCACTCCTTTTAGAAGATCATTTACCTATTTGATTTGGGGTTTAAAATTCTTTTTTGTTTGCTTGTTTTCTGACTTCACCCTTAGAACAGTGTAGTCAAAGTATCAGAAAATTAGGATTTCGCAAGAATTTTAGTTCATCCAAAACCAGCAGAAAATAAACCTTACAACTTTGTTTTCAAGCTAATAAGCAGATTTTAAGAAGAGGAACCTCTGTGAAAACATGAAATAAGCTTATCAAAACCCAAAGAAGGTATATCTATACATACTGAATATATTTAGAATTCATTATTGCTATAATGGTTATATCACCCAAATCAGCTCATCCATCTCTTTAGCTGACAATGAAGAAAAGCCACAGGATTTTCTGTATTAAATATGTAGGCAAGGATTCTGGGCAGTCATACAGCTTCTTAAAAAGGTAAAGAACAAACCCAGCACTCTGTGCTATAAATTTTTAAACAATCCAAAAGCTCTATTAAATTCAATAATATATGCTTATTAAGATAAGATTTTTCACTCAGTCTGAGAGAAAGCTAAGAGAGCACAGACCAGTCTTGGTCCTGCATTTCCCTCATGATCTTACCCCTAGGTCTGCAAATGGCCCATCATACAAAGCCAACTGTGCAACTCGACACCTGTCCCTGTTTGCAAGTGTCTGGGGCGTGCTGTAACCTCCTCTCAATGCATTTTCCTCAGCAATCAGTGCTTCCAGCTCTGGTGTGGCTCCTCCTGTTACCAATGTCCGTATCAGTGTGAGGATATTGTCATTGAAGTATGTCTGCAGAGATAAAAGAAAGCTCTTTAAGCAAACACCATTAAAGTCACAACTGAAGACATCCAAATTACAACTTTTCCGGGTTTCTGCTGTTTAAAGTTCTTGGCTGTCTCTTCAAATAATTTTATATAGAAAGTGAAAAGACAGCAGCCTCCAATTACTCTATTTTCTTCTATCCCATTAGGCTCCTATACTAGATCCTTCCTTTTAAACACCAATTCAGGCTGATTTTTATTAAAGTACAAAAATTTGAATGATTTATGTTTCCTATAATTGGTGTTAGTAGTGATGCAATGACTGCTTTCCTTCTCATCGCCCTCATGTCTAATAATGGGCTTTAGGACATGTAATTGTAAAATTCAGACCACATTTAAAGCTTGCACAGGCTAGATTGCCTTTTTACTCTTGTCACCAATTCGTTGGGGAGCTGCCTTTGTGCTGCAAATGTCATTACTTATTACTGTGGCTGGACTCTAGCAGTCTAACCGATGTATTGTACTAAACATCTTATTACGAGACTTGACAGTGTTCAGACATAAGCATGTATCAATTAAACATCTTGAGTTCATTCCAGATAAATGTATGATGAGTTTGGGATCCTGGTGGTCCTTTTAAAAAACTCTGGGGTATAGGGTAAGTGTGGTTTATTAGGGAAGATTTACTCCGCACTGACATTTTGCCAGCATCTGTAGCATTGCTGGTCTGTCAGGCAAACAATGGGTATTTAAAATATTAATTTAAATCCAGATGAATGACTTTCAAGTTCACTTAAAAGTATACTGGTATAGCTCAGACATACTCAGTTAAACATCTGCAATGTATTGTACTGGGCAAAAAAAAATGTTGAACAAAAAAAAGGAGACAGTCACTTATAATGTCACCAATGTCTGAGTTTTCAGAAGCTTTGCAAGTGCAGGGAACATAAAAGGAAAAAATGAGCTCACTGTAGAGTACACAGGATTGACATTACTGGATTTCTGGATTTTGTAGAATTTAGGACTTAGAACAAACATCTGTAATCCAACCAAGTAAAAACAAACAGTGAATTCTCAAACAGTGCTTGTTCTTGTTGTCTAAAGAAAAGAATTTTAAAGTAATACTTTTCAATGAAATTCACTGCTCTATCCATATAATGTAACTGTATTTAATACATGGGTAAACTGAGGTAGAGGTTGAAATATTTTATCCTGAGATCAAAAAGCAGAACTGGCTTCCTATCCATGTTACTTTGATATTCTTTCTTTGTATAATGAAACTTCAGTTTCATTGTTTGCCGGAGATGACAGATAAAACAGAACAAAATGAGTTCTATGCAGCAATGTTTTTCACTTTACATTGAAGTTTTCCAACTTCAAGCTTCTCTGCTTATTTACATAGGCATACATGCCATTCACCTGTTGACTAAATTAAAATGAGAGGAACATATTCTTATTGTTATACATGCCCTACAGCAAATATTTACATTTCATCCACTCCAATTATTTGAGTTAACCTGGGTAAGGCACTACAAAGCCTACTATAGAGTAGTCTGACATAAGCAGAGGTTCAGGAAGATTCAGCTAGTCTAAAACAACAGCTAATCTCAAATCAGCTCTTATACATGTGGATGCACTGGGTAACAATTCAAGTGTAATACTCAAACCTCTCTTAACATACAGAAAAATCAATGTGACCCCTTGCAGGAATGTAAGTCTGGAGCGATTACATGATGTTTAATAGGAATTGCCACCGTGAGAGAGAGAAGACATTCAGGCATGATTGTTTATTTTTCAATTACTTCTTCCTTGATGTCCCTGAGATGAAATCAGAGTCGCCCTCTTTGGCAACTCTTCCCACTGTGCTATACCTCTAAGGCAAAGCTAAGACCCTTACTAGCAAAGGAGGCAGCATTTATTGTGGAACAATGGGTTAATTTGGATTTCACACCATGGCTGATCTGGGTAGCATCATTTAATCAGATGGATGAGTGCAGACAAAAGATGTTTCTTGGGGTTCGTTTGTTTTTGTTGGTTTTTTTTTTTTTTTTGCAATCAATGGGAGAAAAGATTCCAAGTTTCAGGACAAATGTGGCAGCATTACATCTGACCAGAAAATGCCCAATCATAGGCAAGAAAAGATGGGTGAAAAGGAAGCTGTAACTCATCACCTTCTGCTAAATAGGGCTGCTTCCTTCTGTACTAATGTATTTAACACTCCTAAAGAAAAAGCTGCCTGCCCGTGCTTTTGATTGTCACAAAAATCAGACTCCTCATTACATCTTGCCAGTTTGGAACTAGAGGAACACTAAAAAGCTGAACTAGCTGATATCCATTTCCTTTGGAATAATAATACACTGAAATTAATTTGAGAGTGATCTTCTACTTGCTCTGTGGGAGGGTACGTGGCCTGGATATGCCAGTACTTATAAGAAACTGATCTACAGAATGTCTTTGGAAAGGTGCTGTTGTACTTAAAGTAACAAGGCACTTTCCAGCGATGGAAAAGAATTCCTTTTCTTGAGTGTAAAATCAAAACTGAATTGCTGTTTGGTGTTGTCATTAACCAAACCCCACAGTGGACACGTGTGTGATATCACTTTAATCGGCATCCGGAATGAGAATATGAAATATGTGTATTCTAAACCCAGAAAAGGAAAAATGCATCTCAGACACTGAAACGGGGTAAACAGCCAGGAAATCGTGACACAGATATCTGAGCTAGCAGTGCCACCTAGCCCTTGCTTCGGAATTGTAGTGCAGCTCTTTCATATGTTTCAAGGATGCTTTCCCATTTGTTCAATCATTTTTTAAAGTATAATTACCGGAGTGCTTATGTTTTGCAGTTAATGCTGTCACGTCTTTTAAACTAATTGGTCTTCTACAGAAAATTTAACTGAAAATTAGCACATCTTTTAATAATATTGCTTTAACTTTAATAGCACTTTGCCTTTCATTTATAATTACACTAAAATTGTCATTTTTCAAGTTACATCTGCCTTTTTTGTGTTTGCTAGTGGGGTTTTAAATGAATTTCTTTTAAGAAGACTCCTTCTCCTCCACTAAATGTGGTTTTCAACCTCACTTTCAAAAAAAATATTTTAACTCACTTTTCTGTTTCAGTTGGAGGAATAATATATATCCAGATCTGAGGAATTACTGAGCTAACATCAGTAATTCATAGCAATAAAAAAGGGCCTCTGAGACAGAAAAAACAGCAGAAAATAAAATCACAGCATTTCACCATTTGAAAATTTATTAATTCTTAAACAATTGTCTCAACTTTCAAGAAGTTTGGGACACTTTAAATTACAAAATGCTGCTTACTAATTCTCTGAACAGACTTGCAAGAAAAACAGTCTTGAGTTCACATCAAAGATTAGAACAGTTTCTTTTCTTTATAAAAAAGACAGTGAGGATCCCTTAGGGAGAACCCTTTGAGTTCAGGATATAACGAAAAGTTATTTTTAATTGTTTAATTATTTTCTTCCATTCTGTACTTTCATTTAGACAAAGAAAAAGAAGGATTTGGTAATACAGAAAGCAGTCAAGACCTAAAGTTGTAGCACAAGCAAATGAATTCCAGGGTAGTGAATGCTGAATGGTATCACCTGGTGCTGGAGAGCCTTGCCCCCAAGCACCTCGGGAGCGTGGCAGGGGTGGGTGTGGCAGGGGTGGGTGTGGCAGGGG